>JBCNJP010000017.1:92625201-92697701 GCA_039602395.1 Deinandra increscens subsp. villosa
GTGTATACGATCGGACATACCGTGTTTACGATTGGGCTTAAACTGTTTAAATTTCAATCTGATCGTAAACCCAGATATTGGATCGGAAACCCAAATTTTGAATCGTAAACCCATACAGTATATCGTAAACTCACTTAAACTTGAATTAAAATCATAAACACTTAATATTTTTAGAATCTCATCAAACTTAATCATGTTTAAGTTAAAATTTATGGTGTTTGTGAACGTGTGATTCAAAATCAAATATTTTTCTTGAAAGTTTAAATTGAAATTTTCTGAACTTCAGAAGTAAAATTTGATATTCAATTGAATTTCAAGAAAATCTTAATAAACATAATTAAGCTTTGATGAACAAGTCTGATACATGTCTCTTGTCTTTCTCAGATGGCAGACGACATGCTTGATGAAGAGATTCAGTTTGAAAGAGATCACTGCATCCCGGCATATCTTGAAGACCCACCAGAGAAGCATATGCAATTATTTTATTCATTGGTGGCCGGGATGAACGTCTGCAAGATTAATCACGCTCTGAGAACAAGTGTCCTAATTGATGAGCAGCTTGTAAGGGAGTTCTGGGGAACTGCTAGAGCGAGTGATGATAAGACAAGGATCACTGCAACAATTCAGAACAGGCAGATAGTGATACTTAATGAAGACATCAGAAAAGGACTAAACATTAATGACAGAGCTACAGATCCAATTGAGTATTCCAAGGCTGCAGTTTTAGAGGATGCTCAATCTCTAGGGTATGAAGGAAAGTTCACGCCCATCTTCAAGAAGTTGTTGCCGCACTACTGGAGGTGTCTGGCTCACTATATGCAGAAATCCTTTCTGGGAAAGAGAACTAGCTTCGATCATCTTAACAAACTGCATGGAACAGCTTTTGTCGCATTGGACTTAGACTGGAACTTCAATTTCTAAAAGATGATGCTGTTAGACGGGATAGGCAATGCTGATCTGAGCGCCCGAGAACAGATCCTGATGACACCAAGATTCGTGCAGATGGTGGTGATGGAGAAATATCCTATGATTGAAGAGAGGATAGAAAAATTGGATGTTAAGGTGATGGATAGTGGCGTGTTTGGCCTGCAGACACAAGACGGAAAAGGAAAGAACAGCTTTGAGGGAAGGATTGAATGGGCCAAAAGGGGTGCATTTCCTGAAGTTGCTAGAGAGCAGGTGATTGTGTCAGATCAAGAGGCTGAACCTGAACCAGATGTGCCAACTGTAAATGTGTCTGTTGCTGAAGAGCACGATGTGACAGCACCTGTTGCTGTAAATGTTCTAGAAAAAACAGAAGTTATACCTTCTGATGAAGAAAACGTGATGGACGACATCTTCGCTGATCAAGAGAATTTGTATGATGATATCTATGGGGATTTAGAGCCAATCAGTCTTAAAAGAACAAAGGATGTCCTGAACTCGTCTTCTAGCAGTGACTCAATCCCTCAAGAGTTGGATACTTAGTTTAATGTGAATGAGATGCTTGAAGAGCCTATCCCTATTCGTGAACCATCTCCCAGGAAGAGGTCAGATCCAAGAAGTATCAGGTTCAAGTTTACAAAGACTAGCTCAAGTCTGATGATGGTCCATCCAGCAGGGCCCAGTTCTCAAAGTCCAATTGTTCAAGAAGAAACAATTGTTCAGAATGTTGAAGATCAACCTAGCCAGGTTCAGACTGAAAGTCCTCTTCTGAATGAACGTAGCCCTGTTCATGAAGAAAGGCAATTTCTGGAGGTTGATAACACCTTTGTTGTACCCAGCCCAGTTAGAGTGGGTGTCTCTACTGGGACAAGTCTGCCACCAGCTATTCCAAGTTTCCGCCCATTTCAAGCTGCTGATCTCCCAATAGATATGAGGTTGAGTGCTGACCCTCAAATAAATTTTCTTTTGTCTCAAAACAGGACACATGAAAATGAGATAAAAGCACTGAGGGATGAAAACAAGACCCTGAAAGAGAATGAAGCTGCCAACAAACTAAGGTTCAAGTACATGTATGAAGCTTTAATGGATCTAAAGAAGAAGCATTCTGAATTGAAAGGAGCTGTAGGGTCAAAATCTTATGGTGATCATGGCCAAAGCTCATCTCAAGGAGTTCAGGGTACAAGTGCTACACAAGAAGATGAAGGAGATGACACCATTTGAAATGTCTGAATATGTACGTGGTGGAAGATATATTTCTAAGGCTCCCGAAGGTCAAGTGAATTGGTTTAAGGAGTTCTTCAAGGGGCCTACTCCTGTGAAGTATTGCATAGATGTGGGAGAGAGTGCTGTAGACAAGAAGGGAAGCAAACAGCCAATTCTGTGTTGGCATTATGATAGAAAAGGAGTTATTTGCAGTAGTGAGAGATGGATATAGTCCAGTCAAGTACTACCAATCAAGAGGTCAATTCCACTCCTGGACTGAGACAAAATTGAGAAACTTGCTGAGGGCACCGATTATTAACAGGTGGAACGCTAATCATGGAAATCTGATTCGTAACAACTTGGTAGCACAGATGGAGCAGAACATTGAAAACTTTGATCTGAAGGCTGCAAGGTGGGTTGAAACAGGAACTGATCCTGTCACCAATGAACCAATCGGTGAAATGAGGTGCCCTCCCACCAAACGAACCCGAGTCATCAACATGCTCGATGAGATTGAAGACCATACGCTTGTTAGGAATTTTGACAGCTGGTATTATGATCGTACAACCTATGAAGTGGTGGTTGTCTGCAAGAAGTTAAGAGAGTTCCGAATGTATGATCCCGTAGATTTGCTGAGGTTCGGAGAGAATGATATTAAGCTCCTGGCATCCCGTCCAATACTTGGTGACGAACATGATATGGAGAATGCTATACGGGTGGGGATGTTTCATGGCACAGCAAGTCTGATCGTGGAGAAAGAATGGTGGTCAAGGAAAGAGGCGCATACATTCAGATTTGATTTACATCTTTCTTAGACTTTCTAATGGTTCATGCCTAGGGGAAGATTGTTAGGCCATACATTAGAGGCATGAACATTAGATGTGGGCTTTATAGTTATTGGGCTTAGATAGATTTCGATTGGGCCATGTGGGCCAGTTATTTGTGTTTATGATTGATCTTAGGGTTATGTAAGGGTACTATATAAACCCTCTTGTTTATGATCAATGAGAGCTTTTGGGGATTACGATTTCTGCCACTCTTGTAGTTAACGATCAGATTTCAATTGCTCAAGAAAGTGTTTGTGTTTCATTCAAGATTTGATCTTTATTGTTTATCAAATCTCTTTCATCTACTTTCTTCTCGAATCAATCACTTACGAGGATTCCGCACTCGTTTGTGATATCAATATCGTGTCTTGGTAGATTTTCTGGACCTACAACTTCTTCCTTAGCAATTGTATATATCGCATGTCCAGCCGGGACTTCGGCAAAAATATCTGCCAAAACTTGCCCTTTTTATAGAAATTCTTGGCTTAAATCAATATCAAAAGGTCCTGATTCAATAACCCATTTGATCAATCTTCATGAAACTTACGGTTTTCTTAGTATATCTTGTATCGAAAATGAAGTCAAAACTATCACCGAATGCGCTTGAAAATACCTTCTCAATCGCCTTGTAGCTTGAACTAATGCTAAACCAAACTTCTTAACAGTTGAATACCTTGTCTCATAATCTTTCAACATCTTACTAACACAATATATTGGGATCTGCTTGTCACCTGTTTCCGCCATCAATACTGAACTGACAACATTAGCCGAAACTGCCAAATACAACATTAGCACTGACAGTGGTGGTCGTAGGAATGTCTAGGGTTTGAAGAAAGAGATGAGTTGATGCTTTTCAATTGTTTTTTCAAAGAGAATGGTATAATAGTCTTTTTACATTTGTCCACATAAAAAATTAACAGCCGTTAGTGGGAGGGACGAAAGCCGTAACAAAATAACAAATCTCTGGACCATGGCCATAAGAAATGAACTCTAGGGATGAAATGTGAAAAACGTACAAATTGACGAATGCCGTAATTTACTCCCTATATAAGGAACGTTTTAAAAAGAAAAAAAAATCGTTTATAAAATGTAAATGGCAAATGATAAAGCGGTGATTTTTTCAATGTTATAAAACCGGATTTTTAAACCGGACCGGTCTTGTTCAAAAAACGGTTCAACCGGTTGAACCGGGTTGACCCGGACGGTTGAACCAGATTGACTAATCAAACCTTTAAATTTATAATATACATTTTATAAACTTTCAACCACAACAAATATAAAAAAGAAACTTCAATAAAGTTTAAAACAAATTACAATCATCCAAAATAACATCAATACAAATTACAATACCCCAAGTTCGTCGATTGTACCCTGGTTTCTAGTGGAACGTGAACGTAATCCTACTTTTTTTGTAATGCATTTCCTGCCTTTTCTTTAGATTAATTTAAAAATAAAAAAATTAAAGAAATTAATAAAAACCCAAACCCGGTTCAATCCGGTTCCGAGTCCGAGTCAGGGTTCGGGTTTTTACCCGATTGAACCGGAAAACCCGACGGTTTACTTTCTGACCCACTATTACTAAAAACCGGTTATAATCAAACTGGAATACCCACCAGTTCCCGGTTGAACCGGCTGAATTAATCCGGTTTTTAAAACATTGGATTTTTAAATGAAAAAATTACGGGTTCAAATCCATCCCATCCCTCCATCCATAATGATTTGGCTGTTTAAAAATTAATTATTAATTATATAATATAAAAAAGGAATAATTAAAAACCCTATATTACAGTGTACCAACACCCAAAACACAAAATCATTCAAAGGTCGAGAAAAGCTCATATACCGCCACTTCCAAATCCATCTACACCTCAACACTCACTGATCGCAATGGAAACAGATGAAGAAGACGTTTCAAGAATTGTTCCGTTTCAGCTTCAATTCGACAAGCCAGTAGCTTCACAGGTCAGTAAATTAAACCAGAACCGATTCAAATGTAAGCAACTTCTTTTACACATTGTTGTTGTATCTGAATTTGTGCAATCATTCGCCATAACCACTCCGGAAGTTCAAATTTTGAATGTTAGTTATTAGGGCTAGGGTAAATATGCCTAGCACCAATTTGTATAGTCTATTAGTCTTACCATAGAAATTTGTTTCATATGAATTTCAAATTTTGCAAGATTTAATTGAGTTGAATTGTAGACAATAGAAGGAAGGATTTGTAGCTCATCAAAACCCTATATTTTGTGTGTTTATGTGCCAATTTTGATGATTTTAGTCAAATGAAACCAACCCTGAGAAAGATTATAGTAGTTATTTTTCCTCTGTAATCTGAAGAAATAATATTCAATTTGTGAAGATTAGGATAGCTGAATGGAACCCAGAGAAAGATTTGTTGGCTATGGTTACAGAGGATTCAAAGATTTTGTTGCATCGGTTTAATTGGCAGAGGCTATGGACTATCTCTCCAGGTCACTTCTATCTCTCTATTTCCTTCATATATTTTTCTACCTTGCTCAATTTTAGTATTATCATTATGGTATCGCATTTGAGCTCTATGGGTATATTTGTATGCAATTTGGTATATTGACTTTATGTATTGCTTGTCGTATCTTTAACTAAACAGAAGCGTTTGATTGTTAACCTTTCATTTATATTGATTTTACAGGAAGGTGCATAACATCTCTGTGTTGGCGCCCAGATGGTAAAGCAATAGCTATTGGGCTTCAAGATGGGACTATTTCATTGCATGATGTTGAAGTGAGCTGGTTTTTGTATTTAAATAAACTCTTATGATTGGCTTGGTTAAAATTTATAGTGAAAAGAAATGAATCCTGTTAATTAAAATTTAGGCGTTTTATTAAGCAGAATGGAAAGCTGTTACGAAGCATGAAACCCCATGCTGTAGCTGTTGTATGCCTTAACTGGGAGGACGGTGGAGGCGAAGAAATTTCAGTATGATTTCTGAAAATATTTTATGCTCTTTGAACAATATGAACACTACATGATTTCTACTTTTTCACTGCCTTTGTATTTGTATTTTAATGGCGAAAATGAAAATAGATAATATCCATCTACTTGTGTTGTTCAGGATGACAACTTCGTCTCAAAGTACGAAGATCGAACCTCTCGTTTCTTTCCTCCTGCTCCAAGAGCTCCTCGGGTGCCTGGACTTGTGCCTGGTGAAACGGGTTTTATGGATGAAAGTGAAAATTTATCACAAGAATTATCAAATTCTTCACATCAGCGGTTTAACATCCTGTGCAGTGCAGATAAAGACGGAATCATAAGCTTTAATATATTTGGCATATTTCCGATTGGGAAAATTGTAAGCTCTAATATTCCTCTTTGTGGGCCCCATCTCTTCTTCTTCTCACTTCAAGCGAATTCGACCCACGAATTGAAAAAAATAAATAATGAAAAAGAATGTAGCCCGATCTTTAAAGATTGTTAAATAATATATACGTATATATCTAAATATCTAGATCTTTCTATCTAGATATTTCTTATAGGTAGTTGGTAGATAGGCATTTATTATACATAGATATTTTGTAGCTTGTGTAGTATAAATAGGGGTTCCCCCTTCATGTAAGATTATCAGATTTATACAATAATCTGTTTCATGGTATCAGAGCTAAAAGGTTAGCTCCTGTTCCAGCCTTGTTCCTGTCCCTGTTCCAGCCTTGTTCCTGTCCCTGGTCCAGCCTTGCGCCTGTCCCTGTTCCAGCTTGTTCCTGCCCACGTCTGACATTCCAAAGACTTCTTTTTCTGGCTCAAATTGAAGCATACCACTGCTTCTGTTCTGCTCTGTTGCTTCTGTGTTGCTTCTGTGTACTGCTGCTGTTCTGTTGCTTCTGTTGACTTTCTGTGTGGTCAATCTGCCAAGAACCAGGTACTGTCTACCATTTAAGTTACTGAATCTGTTTTAGCTACTGTTTATAGTTAAAATGGGTGATGAAAAACATAAGGAAGTTCAAGAAAACACCATTGCCCCGGGTCTAATCAACTATACTTCTGTTCTTCGTATACCTGTGAAACTTAATTCCAACAATTGGAATTCTTGGAGTCTGTTTGTCAAAAAAGGTCTCATGAGTTTAGACAAAGAGGGTCATTTAACTGATAACCCTCCTGATCCTATGACTCGGGAATGGCGAGTTGATGATAGCGGCATTCAAATGGCTCTATGGAATGCAATGGAACCACAAGTACTTGCTATTGCACAAAATTTTGCTACTGTGAAGACAATGTGGAAGCATCTTTCTTCATCCTTCTCCGCGAAAGAATCGTTGTCTCATGCTTATTCGGTGGTCCAAGCATACACGAGAATCGAACAAGGTGATTCGTCGTTCACGGATTATTTTACTCGGTTCTCCAAACTGCAGGATGAGTTGCATGCTTTGTTTCCACCTACTACTGACTTGAAGGTTCAAGAGGAGCGCAACACGAAGATGGCTGTTATGATGTTTATTGTCGGTTTGTCCCCTAAGTACTCTAGCGCTCGACCATTGTTGTTGAGCAACTCTACTGCTATCAAATCTGTGGCATCCACATACCATCTCCTACGTGAGATGTACGGTTCTGACACGGCAATTCCCGAATCCACTGACACATCGGCCATGCTAACCACTACTAAGGGGATTGGTCGCGGATCTAACACGACTCAACGCAAGGGTATTGGACGTGGAAACGGTATTACTTGTCACTATTGTAAGCAGGACGGGCACACGAAGTACAATTGCCCAAATCGCCCCCTGGTTCTCAGCCAACTACCCGTCCTCGAGCCAGAATAGCTACTGTGGATGAGCCCACTAACCAGACTGCCCCTACTTACACACTCAGCCAGGAGGAGTATGCTCGGTTCCAGCAACTACTATCATCTCACACAGCTAATCCCTCTCCACAGGCCCACTCTGCTCATTCAGGTACATCTCCTAGTCTTGATTCATCTTGGGTTATTGACTTTGGAGCTACCCATCACATGACTGGGAACGAAGGTATCATCTCTAGCCTCCATAATATCTCTCACCCACCCGTTCGCATTGCGGACGGATCTTCATGTCCGGTTCGTGGCATTGGATCCGTTCGTAATTCGACAAACCTTAATCTTTCCTCTGTTTTGCTTGTTCCTAAATTTCCTGATAACCTTTGTTCCGTAAGCCAAATCACTAAACAAAACAATTGTTCCGTGACATTTTATCCATCTTATTGTGTTTTTCAGGAGCTAGGGACGAACCGACTGATTGGCACCGGTTTTGAATCAAGAGGTCTCTACCGTCTATCCTTACCAACACATCCTAAAGCAAACATATGTGATTCCACTATCAGAGAGACTCACTACCGGCTAGGTCATCCCTCTGTAGCAGTTATGAGGCAAATGAGACCAGATTTTCCTATTTCTTCTGATTTTCATTGCGAGTCTTGTCAGCTTGGTAAACATACTCGACGTCCCTATCCTCCAAAAGTGTCTAGTCGAGTCAGTACCGTGTTTGAACTTTTACATTCTGATGTATGGGGTCCTTGTTCTACAAAATCTACCTTGGGTTTTCAGTATTTTATAACGTTTATTGATGACTATTCCCGTGCCACTTGGGTTTACTTGATGAAATCTCGTAGTGAAATTAATTTCATTTTTCGTGAGTTTCATTCATATGTTCAGAACCAATTTAATACATCTATCAAAACTCTACGCACTGATAATGCAAAAGAGTATTTATCCACTGAGTTTTCTACATATTTGAAACAACATGGCATTGTTCATGAGTCCTCTTGCGTGTATACACCTCAACAAAACGGCATTGCTGAACGCAAGAACCGTCATTTGTTGGATGTTGCCCGTACTATCATGCTTCATTCTCATGTCCCTCACCGTTTCTGGGGTGATGCCGTTCTTACTGCTGCCTACCTGATTAACCGTATGCCTTCATCTGTTCTAAAAGGTCAGACTCCATTTTCCATCTTATTCCCTAAAGGTACTCCCTTTCCGCTTGCACCCAAAATCTTTGGGTGTGTTGCATATGTTCATGATCACCGTCCAGGTACCACTAAACTTGAGCCTCGTGCTATTCGGTGCGTTTTTCTTGGTTATTCTCGTGTTCAGAAGGGTTATCGATGTTACAGTCCTTCCCTTCGTCGGTACTTCACGAGTGCTGATGTTACCTTTCATGAGTCGTGCCCCTACTTTTCTAACTGTCCTACCCCAGCCTCTGATTTGTTTCCTGACCCTGAACCTGAGTCTGAATCTCCCATTATTCCCACCATTCCTCTTCCTTCGGTTCCGTCTACATCCTCATCTCCGGTCTCAGATTCCTCCAAAACTAATGATGCTACGACTGGCCTCCCGAAAGTGACACCTCCAGTGGTTTTCACGTATGCTAGACGGAATAAGGATAAGACGACGCAACCTCTTGATACACAACCGGACCATGATGCAGGCCCATCCTTAGTATCCTCATCTGCAACTGAACCCAATGCCTCTTTACCACCCACTACCCATAGTACCCATGATCCACCACCACTTGATATACAAACTTATGATCCACCAGGTGCACCGTATCCTGATATACCCATAGCTTTCCGCAAAGAGACTAGACAACGCTCCACCCGTTACCCTATTCAGCATCATGTTTCCTATGCACATCTCTCAGCGGAATCCCGTGCATACACCACTGCTATTGATTCTTACCCGATTCCCAAGGATGTGATGACAGCTCTTAATCACCCAGGATGGCGAAAGGCTATGGAAGACGAGATTGGGGCACTTCGGGCTAATCATACGTGGGATCTTGAGCCGCTTCCTCATGGGAAGCGTGTTATTGGTTGTCGTTGGGTATTCACGGTTAAACTCAACCCTGATGGCTCTCTTCATCGCCTGAAAGCCCGGTTGGTTGCTAAAGGGTATTCTCAGGCTTATGGCATTGATTATGATGAGACTTTCTCCCCAGTTGCTAAAATGCCATCTGTCCGCATTTGTATCTCTCTTGCTGCCATCAATCATTGGCCGCTCCATCAGCTTGATGTCAAGAACGCCTTTCTTCATGGTGTTCTTGAGGAGGAGGTCTATATGGAGCAGCCACCCGGATTTGTTGTTGAGGAGGAGGCCTCAAAAGTATGCAGGTTACGTCGATCCTTATATGGCCTCAAGCAGAGTCCAAGAGCATGGTTTGGGCGTTTTTCTGAAGTTATGGGGGAGTTTGGGATGATTCGCAGTGCATATGACCATTCTGTTTTCTTCAGACATCTTCATGGCAGAAGGATTATTTTAGTTGTTTATGTGGATGATATCATAATCACAGGAGATGATGAGGTCGGAATTACCAAACTCAAACAGTTTCTTCAATCCCGGTTTCAGATTACTGACTTAGGACGGTTACGATACTTCCTTGGCATAGAAGTGTCGCGCTCTCCACAAGGAATACTTCTCTCACAACGGAAGTATGTCCTTGACATATTGACTGAGTGTGGATTACTGGGTTGTAAGCCGGTTGATAGCCCAATGCTTCCTACGGGGAAGCTTCTTCCAGAGGATGGGAGCCCGATGAAGGATCCAGAACGATACAGACGATTAGTCGGGAAACCTAATTATTTGACTGTTACCCGTCCAGATATCTCATTCGCAGTTAGTGTCTTGAGTCAGTTCATGGCCACACCATATACTGGACACTGGAATGCTGCCCTTCGGGTTTTGAGGTATCTCAAGAACTCACCAGGTCTTGGAATCTTGTATTCTGATCAGGGTCACTGTCGTGTGGGTGCCTTTACAGAGGAGGGAGATGGACGGATATCAGGATTCTCTGATGCAGATTGGGCAGGATGTCCTATCTCAAGACGATCCACTACTGGCTATTGTGTGTTTGTCGGTGGAAATCTTGTATCTTGGAAGAGTAAAAAGCAGCACACGGTATCTCGATCAAGCGCTGAATCAGAGTACAGAGCCATGGCAGATGTCACATCAGAAATGATATGGGTTCGCCGCCTCCTTAGAGAACTTGGGGTTATTTCTCATGATCTGACATGCGACTATATTGTGACAATCAATCAGCTATTCATATTGCCAAGAATCAAGTATTTCATGAAAGGACGAAGCATATTGAGGTTGACTGTCACTTAATCAGAGATCGAGTAGTAGGGACAAAAGTTGATCCTCCATCGATTCAACCATTCAACCGATACATATTAAAACACAGTTTCAACTTGCAGACATTCTTACCAAACCCCTTCGGAAGACCCAGATTGATTTCATTTGCAACAAGTTGGGCATGATTAACATCTATGCTCCAACTTGAGGAGGAGTGTTAAATAATATATATGTATATATCTAAATATCTAGATCTTTCTATCTAGATATTTCTTATAGGTAGTTGGTAGATAGGCATTTATTATACATAGATATTTTGTAGCTTGTGTAGTATAAATAGGGGTTCCCCCTTCATGTAAGATTATCAGATTTATACAATAATCTGTTTCAAAGATAAATATCGGCTTGAATATTGATTCGTGTTTTGCTTTACATGGTTTAATTTGGTTGGATTGCAGGATATACATGACTTTTCTGTTTCTTGCTCACTTGCTAATGAGCATGTTGACAGCAAATTGCTGAATGCTTCAATCTGTAAGGTAGTAGCTTTAACATTTAGATAAATAATATAAATTCTTTTCAGCTCTGTTTAGAATTAGTAGAGGTGGCAAATTTGGTGGGTGGGTCACACACGTACATGTCAAAATGGATATTTTTTGTTTGTGTGCGAGGCCGGAGTTGTTGGGTTTGACTTGAAACAACTTTTGCCCAAATATATCATCTTGTATACAAGTACTGAGTCTGTCATATATGATTGCAGAACATGTATTATCTAATAATAATCTAAACTATTTTTGGAATAAAATGATTTAGGAGGTTTATGCACTTTGGGTGACTTATGATTATATAGACTTATTGGACATGTTTGCTTATAAGTTATTTTATAGACTTTGGGTGACTTTTGATTATATAGACTAATCAGTATTAACAAAATGTTTTGTGAAATTGTCATGTATTCAGGTGGCATTATCCAAAGATCTTTGTCATTTGACAGTATTATGTTCTGGTATGCTTCAAGATCCACAACATGATTTGCATGGATTCCATTGCTTAACACTTGACACATCAATATTCTTTAAAAGGTAAATCTTGAATTAATTGTAAAACTTTACTACTCTGTCAACAAAAAATCAGAACTTTTTAATTTTTGAATTGTCATGAAAGTGTTATTATTTCCTTGTTTTGGTAATTTATCAATGTTAAACTTACCTGCTTGCTCATTATCAATGTTAAAGGATAGTTAAGGTCTCATACTAATATTATAAAACCATCTTAATAAACGTTTCTAATAATTGGATGAAGCTTGTATACTGATATTCTTATATTTTTCGTTTTTTTTTCTTTTTTACGCTCTGAAGGATGTCTTTAGTTGTCAATTTGTTGTGAATCTTTAACTGTTTGTGAGAAAGTAGCTTATACAACAACCAAGCATCCTGGTGATTATAAACCAAAAAGAACTTATATTCAGTGCAGTATACAAATGGAGCTTCTTTGAGCATCTCAGTCTCGTTCGAGTTGAATTATAATTGAGTTAGAGATTAAGCTCGAACATAAAAGTCACAATCAAAATATATAGCAAGCTGACTCGAGCTTATTAAGGCTTGGCTCGAGCTGTTTTGAGCTTTTTGAGCCGTATGTAATATGCATGTGTGTATATAAATATATCTAAATTAAAAATATATGAATAATGGTTTGCTGGTTTTTATATTGTTAGTTTTGTTGTAATGTTATGTATATTTGGAATGAGTTTTGTTATGGTATAACCTTACATACATATGAAATAAGTTTGGTTAACGGAAATAATTTTTATATAAACATTTGAGCTTTTTTAGTCGACCTCTAATCCTCCTTGAACTTGCATAAAGAAAAACATGAATTGCATGAACATAAAAATATCAAAATTTCCCTTCCATTTCCTTATCTTCCCTTCATTCCTTCTATAAAAATCTCAAGAACACAACATCTTTTCAATCTTTCCTGTCCTGTCCTTCCCTTAACTTTCTCTCTGAAATAAACTTGAGATCTCACTCTTAGGGAATTCTAGAATCACCAGTTATCAGTTGATTTGAAAGTTTATATGTATGTAATTCCTATGTGTTGCAGGAGAAATGAGCTTCACCAAGTTGCCCAGCAGGCTTCAAACATCGAGGATTTAACAGAAGTCATCCGAGCTTCACTATCTGTAATGTCTAAGCAATGGTCCGATGCAATGTATGCATTTCATGACAAATTTGATTCCCTTTCCAGTCTCATTCATGACCATGGTAACTAGTAAAAATTTCAAAAACTAATCACAATTTTTTTGTTATGATGGTTTTGAACATTTTTCTAACTTATTAAACATAGGATTGGACTCGACCCCACAAGAGGAGTTTCTTAGCCTTATTGGTGGTGCCCGCACGAGCTCAGCTGTTCACCAATTTTTAGTCAACTCTCTTGGTGAAGCGGTACATAAATTTTTACTAGATTTTGTCAAAGTATAAAACTTATACAAAATTTTAGTTTTTTCTTTTATTGCTGATCAGGGTCTCAAGCGGATAACAAAGTTGGTTTGCGGAGCTGGAAAAGAGCTTCAGGTTGTCGTTCTGGAACATATGCAGGTAGACTAATATTGCTCAGTTTGTAGTTAAAACTTAAAAGACCCCGGGGTCGGGCTGGATGACTTTAGGGATGGGTGAAATTGGTAAAGTTCGCTAGGGGTCAAAATGGATCGATTTGGGTGGGTAACCAACAAAACTCTTTGTTACACTTTTGTGAAATGCAAAATTATGAATGTACACAATATGATTATGAAAATTGTATTATTGCAACAATAATCTACCATTTTTGGTAAAGTTATTTAAGAAGGCTTTTATGCTTTTAAATACATTTTTGATTTCAGAGTGCTTTCAACCTGTTTGACCTTCTCAAACCATTTGACCTGTTAGAGATAGATTATAACCCAAGTAGGCTCCATTTGTAGATAAATGGGTAGTAATTGCCACCTCTAGTTTTAACGAAGAATGTTTTGTTGTTTAGCCTGCTGCAGAGATGATTGGATTTAGATTAGGAGAATTGAGAGGACTTTCTAAGTGGCGATCACGTTATCAAGGTGTCGGTTTGGACGAGACTTTAATAGATAATGCAACAGAGAAGGCAGGCATGCTGCTCATTCAAGTCCAACGCTTTATGAGGGTTTTATCCTCTTCCGTCCAACAGGTTAAAATTTAATTCAGAAGATCCTCATAATTTGTCATTAATGAACGGCATTTTACACAATGCAGGAGTCAGACATTGTAATTTTATTAAGACAGTTGCGGTAATGATAAATAAAAGTAAAAAACGGTTAACTTTTAGGTTTTATTTTTTATTTTTTATTTTTTATTTTTTATTTTTTGCAGTTTTCAAACTTCTTCAATTGGCTTCACAAATGTGTGAAAATGTTAATGTCAGAACCAAGTGACCAGCAGCAGCTTCCCGCATTCAATAGGTTTGTTGTCAGATGTGACAATTTCAACCAATTTACTTCAAAAAGGATTGGCTAGAGTTAGATTTTATCTCTAGTGGGTCAAACGAGTCAAAGACTTACCTAAAAATGATACAGGGCAAAGAGGCTGACATTTTCCCGGAGTGTTATTCAACCTTCTAAAATTGACTTCAAGCAACATTTTCATAGTACAGTTTACAAAGTCATATTTAGTATATTCATCAATTCTAAAATTCAAAAGGGCAAAAAAAAGTTGTTGGGTCAACACGACTGACCTGTTTTACTCGCTTTAAAAGGGTACTCGTTTTGACCCATTACTGAACTCGGTCATTTTGCCAGCTCTACCACCTATCTTTTTTCTTGTAGTCTTTTTTCTTATAGTGATCATTGATATTTTATTAAATCCGCGCCCCTCTTGTTTTGGCAGTGAACTGGTTATTTTGTTTTTGAAGTACTTATATGATCAAGATCCAGTAAGGCGGTTGCTCGAATCAACTGAAGTTGACCATAGTATTGAAGTTGACTTGTGAGTAACTTATCCAACAAATTAGTTCAAGTGGGGTGACATTTTAAACAAGCATGAATCTTTTTAGCTCAAAGGTCACCTACATGTGATTTTGTTCAGAACAGGCTTGTCTTGTCCAACTTCTTTAATATATTTGATAACTGTATGCAATAATACATATAAATAATTGGGTTAACCGCTTTTACTTTACATATGGTGAGTATAAACAAATATATCATCTTTACTCATTTCGTACTTCTATTCAATAGTGGAACTAATTAGCTTCTTGCGTTCTCTTAAAATTGGAGTTAAAGCTTCAGCATATTGAAAAACTTAGTCTGAAATTACCTTTTTGCCCTTCTGGTAGTCTTTACAAAGCAATACCGTAATTATTCAGGGAGACGATGGAAAGAGTACAAGAATTAGCTTATTTTGGGGGTTTCACAGATTTTGATTACTTGCGAAGAACGTTAGCAAAAGAATTTCAACAAATGGAGTCTTGGTATGCTTTCTATTCTTGTTTGACCTTTGGAGTCAAAGTGACTAATTTTATGTTGATGTTAGATTTCATCGGCCACTAAGTAGCACATGTTTTCTTTTTATAATTTGGAATCCTAAAGTAATGACATAATTGTTACAGTTTCAAAGAGGCGTTCCAGATGCCATTCACTACAATTTCCAAAAAGATACTCTGCCAAAACTTGTTGCCATTGTTTCCAATCGAATCGGTGTCAAAATCTGCATCCTCCACTGTTCCAACATCCATATCATATTACAAGGCATGTTAATACTCAATAGAGGATTATGCCCCCCTTCCCCTTCCTTCCAAAGCATCATTATGAAGCACTTTATTGTCAATACTATTCTAATGATTTGTACTTGGTTGTTTTAGGAAGAAATGCACGAGAAAAAACAGAGTTTTTCGGATTATATATCTTTCATATTACCGGATGAGCCGTCATCAGAGCTTTCCAATTACATAGTCATTACGAGGTGTTTAATGAATAATGATCTAGAAGCTGTGTTGTTATGTGTTCCTGATGGCTATCATTGTGTAGATTTGTCTCTATATAAGGTACTTTACATTCTAGCCCAAGTCTCATCTTTACATCATCCCAAAACAGTAAAAGCATGCAACTAACAAAAAATCTTAGAAAAGATGAGTTGTTTTCCGGAAGTTATTGACTTTTAGTCAAATGTCTAAAATCCCCTTCAGGATGATACGAAGTGGAGCAATCTTGTTGACCAAATCCATGATTGTTCATTAGATTGATGTTAATGATAAAACTCAGTGCTTGAAACTTTGTGAAAAAGGTCAAAGTTGTTATTTTGTGGGGGAATAAAGGCTGTGCATTATTAACATTTTGCTGATAACAGGAATGTCAACTTGTTCTCCTGTTGAACGGGCCTTCTTCCTTTTCTGAAAACTTGGAGAAAGCTTGTATGGCAATTGTGCAAGCTGATGAACTTCCATTTGTAGCTATACCTAGTTTAGATTCTTCAAGCCTTTGGAAATTGCATGAGCTTAAGGTACAAATCCCTCTGAAAGCTGCAAGTGTGTCATATCATTTTTTATCACTTTCTATCATATTCTCTTAGGACGTTCGGCATCTTTGTTTTGTGGTTCCCACCTATACGATGAGAGAAAAGAACAAATATGTAATTCTTTCATCGAAACGAGGATTAGACTCACAAACTGCAAAATGAAGAAGTAAGCATAAACTAGCGGTGGAGATTTCAACCCATTTACTTATTAGTGGGCCGATTAGTTAGTTAAAGGAAATGGGTTGTCGAAAGTGTAATTTTAATGCAGAAAAGCTCAAATTATTTTCATCATAAATTAAGATTATCATGGAAATAAAATAATTTCTATAACCATATTTGAGATGCTAATTATTTATTATATAAATAATTTTTTTTGTATAGAGTGCTCCATCAACCCTAGCATTTTGCCATCTCTAGGATAATCTAATGAACCCCCCTCGAGTACTAAATATCAACTTAACAATCATGTTTTTCTAAATCTTGATATGATGTTCATTTCAGGACTCTATTGTATACTTGCAAATGGATAGTTTGAAAGTACGAGGAATTCCTCACTCTGTGATCGCCCCCCTAGCCGTTAGTGGTAAGTACCTCTTTTAACAAATCCAAGGTTCTTCTTGCCTTTCACTCTTCTCTAATTAAGTGCATTTGGTATATACATCGTCTATCCTTGTACGGTTCCTTGTTTTGTGATAACCAAACACGCATTTCGAGGTGTTTTTGTCCGGATATAACCTAGGGGTGGCACACCACAAACGTGTCATGAAATTTTTTAGGTTTTGGGTTCTGTTAAAAAAATTGGTTGTGTTCGGGTTGACCTGCTTAACTCGCTTAGTTAAACAGGTTAACCCCCCATTTATTACAACCATACAACCCGTTAACATGCTTACAACTTGATTACAACCCGTTTACACATAAACCCATTTGAGCAGTTTAGACAAATGGGTTAAGCGGGTGGTGTTCGAGTTACACGAATTTAAGTGTCTCGGCTAGGGTTGACATATTTAACACAAATTAATATATGGGTTCATTGGGTTGTATTCGGGTCAGTGATTCAACCTAACATGATTAACACTTGAAGATATAGCCAATTTTGGAATAAAAAAGTAAGATTTATTGGAAAACCAATTATTATATGGTATATTCTTTTATGGTTGATTTTAGCATGTTCTGACCTTTGTTAATAATCGAATGTTCAGCATCTAGAGGTGTTGCTTGTGTCTTTGCAACAAGAAAGCGTGCTCTGGTTTATATCCTGGATGAAGATGAAGATGAAATCTCAGACGAAGATTAGCTTGGTTATGTTATCTATTTCTTTTTTCTTATTACGCAAGTTCTTTTGTTCGAAGAGCAGCTAGTTTTCTCCGTCTTGAATGTATATATCGAGGGATAGGGTAGAATCACATGTCATCAATCTTTAGTTTCCGGTTTGTAGACTTTCCTTTTGGAGTAATCATATCATAAACCATCTGGTTTTAAGGACCTTTCAAACCCATTTATCTAGCAAACATGTTTTGAAGCAGTTCATGATGTTACAGTTTTCATTTTTGATGTTTGTATGTGTCCATACATTTTGATTCAAAGTTAGTGGCTTTCATCTACCAGGGTAAATTTTTTTAGATTCAATACGTTTAGAGATGATAATTTCACACGTACATGAATAACAAAGTGCGAGAGCATGAAAACAAAGGTTGCTACAGTATTAAAGGTTGTATCATAACTTACAACAGAAGGTTGTTATGTTACATCTTAACCACAACACAAGAACAACTAATACAACATACAACATACAACAAACAATCACTATATATACTCAAATCGACTGTTTTGTTAGCCTTTCGGGTTATTATCTGGGCCTTCGTTGATCATAGACAGGTAATCAACTAGACTGAAATACTCTGAACCCAATAGTGCGCAGGGTCTTCTTAATGTGAACCCAATACCTTGTATCTTTCATGGTTTAACAGCCAAACAAGCCTTGAAATGACATAACAAAAAAGGATTACCTTAAAGAAAGGAAATTTGGATTACGGGTCATCTTCCAACTCAACTAATTGCGCCCTCTTATCGGCCGCTTGTTTCCTTATAAAGATTCCCCACCTCAAAGCCGCCTTAAGTTTAAGCCACCCCACAACCGCTTTCCCGGAAGAACGGGTTTTATCCACATCAAACCCATGCACGAAACCAGGTGTGTTTGGCATATAATCCGTTGAATACGGATAATAATTTTCATTAACATGACTACTCGAGGTTTGACCATGACCCCCACCATTACCCGTGTTGAATAACCGAAGCAAATGCTGCATATCTTCATTCTCAAGCATTTCATGACTTCTCATACGGATTTCGTCTTCAGGAAAGTAATCGTCTAATCCTCTAAACGAAGAACTCAAATTTAACGTGTTGGTGTTGCCAGAAATGAAGTTAGGGGTGGACGACTGTGTCAATCCAAGGGCCAGTATGTTGTTATCATTCCTGGTAGGTTGTTGTGAACCGTTGATCAAGGGATTGTGAAAAGTGAATGAAGTTGGATCAAATTCAGTAGGTACATTCAGACTCATGTTCTGTGGTTCCGCAGTGTATCTAGCACTGACACTACCTTCATAACCTACACATGAAAGGATAAACGTATGGTTATTCTCAAGGGTACTTTAGACATTACAGTAACAGATTCGAGAGAAAGCAAAATAAGGATACCTGGATTTGAAGCAGGTTGTTCTTGAGTTCCTGGAGGTGGTAGGCAGAGTTGATCAAACGAGTTTGAATAGTTCTGCTGGTGCATCCCTGTATCAATTTGTGCGACAGACGTTTTTTCCTGATGAGCTCCTAAAAAGGATTTTCCATCATATTCCACCACATGCATCCAGTTATCGTATGCCTTCTTCATCAAGGTATCCACAAAAATCTGCACATATAAAAAGATTCGCATTCTATAAAGACCCTTGTCTCCTTTCTTGATTATTTGTTTCAGGGTAAACACATTGTTGTCCCTTGAGGGCCAACAAGGGGAACTAACCCCTTGGCCCTCGCCTGCTGACCTGGCAGTGGGCATGTCGGCGATGAGTTGTTCTTCCATACAAGTTGCAGCACATTCCAAGTTTCCAATATCTTTAGGGTAAATGGTTATGTTTTCCTTATTTTGAAATTTTGCATGCCACATTGATTACCAGCAGAATTATGGGTCCATAGTAATGAGCTACTAATAACGCTCAACATGGTTTTTAAGTTGATTTGGAGGTTACCGACCTTTTGATTATCGGAAAGGGCATCGGTTGCATAGTAATGGCCGTCAGCGACCAAACCACTTAGTTCGTAGATGTTATTGAAAACAACCCCAACATTTTGAACATCATCAGAATAGTAAACGTAAACTTTTTGGCTCAAAATACAAGTCTTTGCATGCTCCACGAGAACGTCCCACATTTTATTTGACATGCCACTCCCCAATACCTACAAACAAGTCCAATATAGTAAGATACCACAAGCAGGATGTTCAGATGTACTTCTACTTTTTGAAGTTGTAATAATGTTGGGCAAATTCTTGCTATAAACAAATTAGTCAACAAAATGAGGGGAAAAAAAAGAACATTCTTGTGAACATAAAAAGGACGATTTGGAATATAAGTCTAGCAAACTAGGATAAAAAAGGAAAAATAGTGAAACCTGGATTTAAACATGAGACCTTTGCTAGAGGAAAATCAGACACTTACCAATGCCGGTTAAATTCATTTAATTCAACCATTAGATATAGATAATTAGCTTTTTTTTACTGATACGAAAATGATTATGGTATTACTTGTCAAATAATCAAATGTAAGGAAAAGATAATAACCATACATTTCGCAACTTCTTTTGATCTCTCACTATGAGGCGAAGAACATCTTCTACGCTAAATATGCCCGCTTTGTTTAGCTTCTTGTGAAATGAACCATCTTTCCCAATCTTCTCTAATCGCCAAACCTCATCAGTTAGAGCGGGTGGATAATGTTTCTTGTACACTGTAGATCCAAATGTAGATTTCTTTACATTAAATGTTATTGTTCATTTATGAAACAATAAAAACCATAGGTGCTCATTTCGAATCATTCACTTATAAATGAGCCATGAGTCGATTTTGGTGTTTATCTCAAATGGGTTGAAGGGATCAGCTGGTTGAAAGTCAAAAGTGTATTTTAATCTATACAACATTCTAAATCATAGTTGAATATATAGAGATTATAAAAACTTACATTCTCCTCGGTGGTCCTTAACAGTGAATGCATCCGTTCTGGCCTCACGAATACGAACCCCTTCATGGTATCCCGAGGCAACTTTAAGACCGAGTCTGAACTTTCTACTTCTTATCCAACTAGAGTTGTCTGTAAAAGTTAACTCCCCTAATGTTCCCACACCTTCCTTTAATACCACTTGTAGTTCTCCAGACAAAAGTGGTCTTTTTCCTTCTCTCTCTTTTACCATATGCGTTTCAAATTCTTCTTGAGTCCATCCTTCTCCATCCTCGTTATTGAAATCACCTTCGAGCACAACGATATCTAGCTTGACTGAAGATTCAGGGCCAGATGTCACAACATGACCCGTGTTGGCATCGATCAACACGACATGGATTGTGGAACCTCTTTCTCCTTCTACTTTTCCTCCCGTAAAAAGAGAGAGTAATAGTTTGGACTTGAATCGTAGTTGTAAGTCTCTTCCATCCGGCCCTTCTATTTGCTTTGGAGAAACCCTGTTTAAATTTCCAAAAACAATAATAATGATGAGAAATTCAGAATCTGCATAGATGATTCTGACATGGGACATCCCAAGAACCATCCAAACTGAAGTAAGTCTGCTGGTTCACCCGGTTTAAGATTTATATGGTTTGGTTCAAAGTTTGATTTTGGCGGTTCAACTCTACAGTCGTTGGTTGTAAGTTGAAACTTGGAAGCGGCAGTGAAACCGAACCAACAACCTTTTTATTAACCTTTTTTTTTTCATTTTTGGAAACTGTAGCTGTAGTTGTGTATATGTTTTATGTTCATGAACCATATTTGTCATTTTATAAATTTGATGCAATCTAATGATAAAGATAGTCAGTCAGTCCAGACGCCAAAACCAAAAGGTCAACCTAAATCCCGGCCGACTCACCCACCCAGCCAACCCAACCAATTTTGTTTTGTCATCTGAATAGACTCCAATCATAGCAAAATGAAGATGGAAATCATGTACCTTCCACTAAGTTTCGCCGGGCCTAACTTTGCCAAGGCACGCTCCACTTCTTCACTAACCTACTTGATCAAAAAGCCAAATAGAGCTAATATTAATTACAATCAAACAATAGATCCACAAGTTATACTTCAAGTAAATTCTTCTATGGATAATATGCAACAAAATGACAAATATTTAAAAATTCCAATAGTTTTTGTTCTTTCTTTTAAGAAAGTGACCAACATCCATTCTATGACCTGCAAACGCGACCAATAATGAATAACAGTCCTGAGACACAGTTTCTTAATCGGGGATTACCCGTCCCATTACCATCCCTACTGCATATATAAATTACTTCAATTCACATGTAAGTATATTTATTATGGTTTTCAAAAGATCAAGAGTATATATAGAACTATTAAGAGTTAGGACACATTATTCTTTATAATATTTTGTTTCCTTCTAATCTTCTCATGAATATGCGACTAAGAAACTTAGAATGAAGGTCCATTTATTGGTTGTTTGATTTATATTATAAGATAACACATAATAAAACATCAAACGACTAGAAAGCAAACTATAATCGGGATATTTAGATATTTACTTGGGACAAAGGATCTTACAACTCTTCGAAGAATAGGCTCCAATGATGAACAAAACCTTTGTAAACTATCCACCTTTAGAGCTTCAACAATGACACTGCATAAACATGTTCCCTTAATTATTTATATAAAATATGCAACATATATGTCAAAAAAACTATAATATCTAAAAACTGCATCAATACAAATATAAAGATTCCAAAAAAACTTGTAATAAAAAGGCTAAACGGGTTTTAGTAAATGCGTTATTTTTAATAAAGCTGGCTAAAGAAGTCAACGCAAAAAGACCTGTTTAGAAGCCGGATATAACAACCCAAAACATGATTATTTTTGTGTGGTGTTAGGAATTGCCACTCCTTATAAAAACTTTGCAAAATAGCCAATCATATTGCACCAATTGGATATTGAATTTCTTAGAATGTGTTTTCATTAAATGCAAATATGATGAAAAAACCTATTTAAGACATGTTTTCTCTCCATATCACTATGCACTTCATAGCAGATAGAATTAGCAAGTTTGATGGTAATTTTAGGTTGCCATTGACTTAATTAAGTTAAAGCTGTTGGACTCGGTCTGCCCAAGACACATACTAGATTGATGTGGCTAGTACGTTATGATCCAAGTCGGGTCATACCCAATAACGAGTTAGACAAACACCCATATGACATTCATTTAAGATATGATCAATTGAATGAATGTCACTTATAAAAGACAATTAGAAATCGGTTTCTAATTAATCGAACTTGTGTTAAATCATATGGATGATTTAAATTAGAGAAGTGTGGTAACAATATTATTTAATTGGTTAAATAAATTGATACATAAAACATATTTATATGTTACACCATATTTGTACATGTAACATGTTACATGGGTCAAGTGAAGCATGGCCAAATGAATATGGACAAGGAAATAGACTAGATGCATTGGAGGGAGTTTAAAAGAGTTTGAAAGGCTTTTTCCCTCCTCTCTCTCCCCTCTTGCACGTTCACCCACCCCTCCTTATGAGGGTGGTTGTGCTTTTTATTTAAACAAGGCATGCACCTTGTTTACTACACTAGTCATTTATCACCACTTGCTTCTCTCATACTCAAGTTCTTTCTCTCTCTCCTTCAAAGCAAGAACACCTTCTTGCTAAAGAAAAATCTGGAAATTGGTTCCAAGATATTGTTGGATTCGGATTCAACAAGAGCAAAAGGAAGAGTTGGTCTTGAAGAAATCCTAGCAACAAGGGTGGTTGTTGCTTGAGCTCGTGGGTATCATCACTTGAGGCTTTCAAGTAAGATAGCAAGCCGGTTCATCCACATCATCTTCTTCACAATCTTGAGCTTGGAAGAAGGTATATCTAAAACCCTCTATGGTTGGTTTTAGTTTTGATAGCATGCATACATATTTGGATCTTGGTTTTGGGTTTTATAATCAAGTGTTAAAATCGGTTTTAACATCAACTAATCAAACTATAGTTTTGAATTTCCGCTGCGTTTTACATTTTAAGGAGTTAAAATGGCTTTGATAAAGTTCTTAAAACCCAACAATGGCATCTAGAGCCGCTTATATGGATGCATGCTTCAAAGAGCTAGTTGGTTAGCTCCACAAAACTCTTGGTTTTGGTTCCTCATACCACAAACCGAAAGTTTTGTTCATGGTTTCCCTTTGTCTTTCAAGATGCTTCACTAACATGCATGTGGTTATCTTGAAAGATTAAAGCATTTTATCATTTTGTTGTTTTTGTTGTTTGGACAACAAACCCACGTTTTCGGTTTTGTGTTGGACCGAAAAGGGAAATGGGTTAAAAGGGAACCATTTGTACATATGGATGTATTTTTAGATATATGTTTGGTGCATAAAGCCTAGCCAAAAGACCTTGTGATTGTTTGTGGTGAATGTTTGTGCTTGTTGTAATTATTCAAAAGTTGTAATAATTTCAAGTTCCTCATTTTGGGCATGTAATCTATTTATTTCATTTGGTATGTAATGTAATAGATTAGGTGCATTTTGTTTTACTAGAAAAATGTATTAGGATCCATATTTTGTAAAAGGGAAGAATGCACAAGATGGAGGATCTTGGATGCCCAAAAGGAGTCAAGCAAAACACAACCAAAGGAGGTCACTTGAAGCATTTGGATGCGGGGTCAAGTGGGAGTTCACAACACATCACTTGTGTTTTGTCCCTTAGGAGAGACCGAGACACTCCTTTTAAATAGCAGGAGTGCTTCTGCACCCCTGCTACAGGTAACAGGTGTTGTCCCAGAAACACCCCTGTTACTGCTAAAAGGTGTTGTCCATGACACACTCCTGTTACGGCTAGCAGGTGTTGTCAATAGTTGGCTATGGCTATGCACCTATTTTATTATGCTTGTGTGGTTGTTTATTTTCATGTTTGGATGATATTTGGATATGCATGCTAAAACAAACTAATAAACATTAACAAGCTAAAACCGGTTCTTAAAATATCATTAACAAAGACTAATAAAATGGGTTTTATTAAGTTGATGATGATTTATCAATAAAATGGGTTTTATTAAAAGAACCATGAAATATGGATTTCAAACAACACTAGGGTACCATACATTTGAATGCATGTGAATTGTATGGTACATAGAGTTTTCTACACTAGAATTATGAAAACTAAAAACGACCCTTTTGAAAACAAGTTTAAACGCCATCCTTTTGTACAACACTCAATTTGCTTGTAAACTCTTTATGGGATAAAGGTCACCTAACCGTATTTGAGGGAACTTGTATATTTGAGGTAGGTTTACCATGTATGTGGGATAAAGGTCACCTAACCACTTACATATGTAAATTTACACGTGTGTATAAGTAGGACAACTTGATTTGGGGACCATGTGAATAGGGTCACCGAAGCATGGGGAACCAAAGGCATTGATGGGATTAAACATGCCAACTAAACATAAGATGTTTAATCGATCCCATACTACTAGAAGTTGCAAAGAGTTGCAATTGTCAAATGTTGACTACCTTGTTAATTTAAGTCATGGGATAAAGGTCACCTAACCACAACTTAAATGTAACGTTGGATTCTAGGTTTTAATTTATTAATTGTCTATGAGACATAAAAGGGTATTAATTAAATTAAAAGGTTAATATTGATATCAAAGATACTTAATAGAACTTTGTTAAATTTTGTAGATGGCCAATAATAATAACGAAATCATCCCCGCCACAAACGTCCATAACCTATCGCTAAGATCCATCTTAGACAAGAATCGTCTCAACCAAGACAACTTTGTGGATTGGTACCGCAACTTGAGAATTGTTCTCAAACAAGAAAAGAAGTCTTATGTGTTGGACGATCCTATCCCCGACGAACCCGATGTCGAAGACGTTGAGGCTTATGCCGATTGGGTGAAGTACACCGAGGACTCCGTCCAAGTTTCATGCCTCATGCTAGCAAGTATGATCCCCGAGCTACAAAAGGATTTAGAGAATCATGGGGCATACGACATGATATGCCAATTGAAGGAAATGTTCCAACAAAAGGCAAGAACCGAGCGCTTCGAAACGGTTCGAGCACTCCATGCATGTCGTATGGACGAGTCACAAACGGTTTCATCCTATGTTCTTAAGATGAAGAGCCTCATTGATCGTCTTGAAAGGCTCAATTGTCCCGTTTCAAAAGAGTTGGCTACGGATTTGATCCTCAACTCTTTGCCAAAGAAGTTTGGCACTTTTGTATTGAATTACAATATGAATGGTTGGGAGAAGACCATTCCCGAGCTTCATGGGATGCTCAAAACGGCCGAGCAAGGGATGGGCAAAAGTGTTGTGCCCGTTCTAACGATCAATGAAGGTAGTAGCAAGAAAAGGTCTCGCTCTACCTCTAGTTCCTCAAAGGCAAAGGTTGCCAAAGGAAAGGGATTCGTCAAGGGGAAGGGCAAGAAAGAAAACCCCAAACCGAAGGAGAAGAAGCAAAAGATTGCTTCAAATGATCCATGCTTTGAGTGTGGTGAGGTAGGACATTGGAAGAGGAATTGTCCAACCTATCTCAAAGGGTTGAAAGAAAAGAAAAATGAAGGTCAAACCTCGGGTAAGACCTTTATGATTCATATTGAGCTTAATGCCATTTCTTCTAACACATGGGTATTGGATACCGGATGTGGAACTCATATATGTAATATGTTGCAGGGGTTCAAAAGAAATAGGCAATTAAAGGCGGGAGAAGTTAGTCTCTTCATGGGCAATGGAGCGAAAGTTCAAGTTGAAGCCCAAGGAGACTACATTTTGGAACTTCCAAGTGGTTTGGAAGTAATTTTGAATAATGTATTATATGCTCCTAGTTTGACTAGGAACATAATTTCCGTTTCCCGTTTAAGACATTTTGGATATGATTTTAAATTTGTTAACAATGATATCCATGTTTCAATGAATGACGTGTTTTATTTTAAAGCTAGCCCTTTAAATGGTATTTATGAATTGGTTCATGAAAACACATCATACAATAGCTCAATGTATCAAACTAACACCAAGAGACTCAAAAGAGATTTGAGTGACACCTACATTTGGCATTGCCGCCTTGGTCACATAAATAAGAACCGCATACTAGCGTTACAAAAGAGTGGTCTTTTGAAAACAAATGATAGTGATTCCTATGAAGTATGCGAATCTTGCCTACAAGGCAAGATGACTAAGGCACCTTTTAGTGGCACCACTGAAAGAGCAAAAGATTTTCTAGGGATCATAC
The DNA here is from genome assembly GCA_039602395.1 of Deinandra increscens subsp. villosa. Classification (NCBI taxonomy): domain Eukaryota; kingdom Viridiplantae; phylum Streptophyta; class Magnoliopsida; order Asterales; family Asteraceae; genus Deinandra; species Deinandra increscens. The sequence continues at coordinate 92,652,238 of JBCNJP010000017.1, forward strand.
ATTCGGATGTATGTGGACCTTTTAAGCCAACATCTAGGAATGGTGAAAGATACTTCATCACCTTTACCGACGACTATAGTCGCTATGGGTATGTGTACTTGTTAGCACACAAGGATGAAGCTTTTGAAATATTCAAAATCTTCAAGAATGAAGTAGAAAATCAACTCAACAAGACAATAAAGATCCTTCGTTCGGATAGAGGAGGTGAATACCTTAGCAATGAATTTCAAAACTATCTTCGGAGTTGTGGGATTGTCTCACAACTTAGTCCACCTCGAACACCACAACATAATGGTGTATCGGAAGAGGAGGAATCGAACCCTATTGGATATGGTTCGATCTATGATGAGTAGAAGTTCCTTACCTCTATCATTTTGGGGTTATGCCCTACTCTCAGCGGCCCGTATTTTGAATATGGCCCCAACCAAGAAAGTGGAAAGGACACCTTTTGAGTTATGGCATGGAAGGGTTCCATCCTTATCTTATCTAAAGGTGTGGGGTTGTGAAGCTTATGTAAAGCATGATGCTTCAAACAAGCTAGATCCCCGGTCCACTAAGTGTATATTTGTAGGATATCCTAAAGATTGTATAGGATATTACTTCTACAATCCAACAGAGCAAAAGGTATTTATTGCTAGAAAGGCCGAGTTCTTGGAAAGTAAGTTCCTTATGGAAGGAACTAGTGCAAGAGCGGTGGAACTTGAGGAGGATCAAGAACCACAAGCCGATACACGTTTGGTTGAAACTAGCCCTCTACAAGAAATTGTTGGAGATGATCAAATGGTTGATCAAGACACACACAACGTTCGTAGATCTGGTAGAACTAGTAGTCCACCTGAAAGATATGGATTTTTCATGGAGGGATGCTATGTGGTAGATTCAGATGAACCAACCACTTACCATGATGCAATGACCGATTCCGAATCGGACAAATGGCTGGAAGCCATGAACGTTGAGATGCAATCCATGCATGCCAACCAAGTATGGGACTTGGTAGTGCGACCTCCTAACTCCAAGGTAGTTGGAAGTAAGTGGGTTTTCAAGAAGAAAACCGACATGCATGGGAACTTAGACACATTTAAAGCTCGACTTGTAGCAAAAGGTTTCACTCAAACTCAAGGGGTTGATTATGATGAAACTTTCTCCCCGGTGGCAATGCTAAAGTCGATAAGGATATTATTTGCCATAGCCGCCCATTATGATTATGAGATATGGCAATTGGATGTCAAAACAGCTTTCCTAAATGGATATCTTGAGGAAGATGTCTATATGGCTCAGCCCGAGGGTTTTGTCGATCCAAAACATCCTAATAAAGTGTGTAAGTTAAAGAAATCAATCTATGGATTGAAACAAGCATCAAGGAGTTGGAATCAGCGTTTTGATGAAGAGATAAAGAAATTTGGCTTCATCAAGAACGAGGATGAGGCTTGTGTGTATAAGAAGGCTAGTGGGAGTATAATAACTTTTCTAGTATTGTATGTAGATGACATACTACTATTTGGGAATGACATTCCAACCTTGGAAGGTGTAAAAACCTGGCTTGGAAGTTGCTTTTCCATCAAGGATCTTGGTGAAGCCACCTATATTTTGGGAATAAAGATCTATAGGGATAGATCAAGGCGCCTGATAGGCTTGAATCAAAGTGCATACATTGACAAAGTCTTGAAAAGGTTCAAGATGGAGAACTCTAAGAAAGGTTTGGTACCTATTCAAAGAGGGACTATATTGAGTAGGACTCAATGTCCAAGCTCAAAGGTTGAGCAAGACAAAATGAAAGGAATCCCATATGCGTCTGCTATTGGATCAATTATGTATGCTATGATATGCACTAGACCGGACGTGTCATGCGCCTTAAGCATGACAAGTAGATACCAACAAAATCCAGGAAATAGCCATTGGATGGCTGTCAAAAGTATATTGAAATATCTTAGAAGGTCTAAGGATATGTTCTTAATATATGGATCCGATGAGAAGGAACTCGTTGTAAGGGGTTACACGGATGCGAGCTTCCAAACGGATCGAGATGATTCTCGTTCACAATCGGGGTATATCTTCATTATGAATGGAGGGGCGGTCTCTTGGAAGAGCTCAAAGCAAGATGTGGTTGCGTTGTCCACTACGGAATCAGAATACATCGCCGCATCTTTGGCCGCGCAAGAAGCCGCATGGTTGAAGAAATTTATTGCCGAACTAGGGGTTGTTCCTACCATTCAAGGACCCCTAGAGATCCTTTGTGATAACGAGGGAGCGATTGCTCAAATCAAGGAACCTCGTGATCATCAAAAGGTAAGGCACATCGAGCGGAGATTCAACTACATAAGGGATGAAGTTGCAAAGGGAAAGATATGTATTCGCAAAGTTCACACCAATGACAATGTCGCTGATCCACTCACGAAGCTCCTAGAACGCCCAAAGCATGAGGGTCATGTTTGTGCCATGGGACTTCGACATTCTAGTGATTGGATATGATTTATGTTTTGTATTTGGATATCGGAACAATTGGTATTTTGACACTTTTATATGAATGTGGGATTTCATTTAAATTGTGTAGTGTTCCATTTTTTGCATGTTTAAATCCGTGAATAAGTTACTTATTCTAAATGTCCGTAGTCGATCATATTTGTGGGAACGAATATGAAGGTAAGACTATTATGAACTTGGATTGGTGGATATTCATAAGGTATGAATATGGAGCAATGGGTTGCTACCAAAGTTCATAGATATTTGTGGGAGACAAATATTGGACGACCCGCTCTCAAGACTTACCCCATGGAATCTTAATTGATTGATCATAAGTAAGCTTGAGTAAAGGAGAATATCATTTGTATCCTTCGACCTGAGATACATATTGGGTCTTGATATTCATCTATGTTATGCCTTGACCTAGTTCTTCGCTGCTCTGAAACATGACAGTACATAAGGCTAAAGTCAGGTATGATACTAGGTGATTGTGAGAGACGTATGTAGTCAAGATGGAATTTGTCCCTCTTATTCGTTGAGAGTTAAATGTCTAAGGCCTGAATTAAGTTAAATCTAATAGAGAGTGATCACTCTATGTCTCTAGGATTTAACATGACATTTGTGACAAAAGGATAAATGATCGTTTCACCTAAAACATTTCAAGTGGTGACTTGAAGGAGATGATGTTATTGAATGGCACTAAGTCATACGTATTAGGGGTAACAAACCGTTGTTAGGCGGTATTTGTTGCTTGCATCAATCTTCTATGAATCTTGTGCAAGTGGGAGATTGTTGGACTCGGTCTGCCCAAGACACATACTAGATTGATGTGGCTAGTACGTTATGATCCAAGTCGGGTCATACCCAATAACGAGTTAGACAAACACCCATATGACATTCATTTAAGATATGATCAATTGAATGAATGTCACTTATAAAAGACAATTAGAAATCGGTTTCTAATTAATCGAACTTGTGTTAAATCATATGGATGATTTAAATTAGAGAAGTGTGGTAACAATATTATTTAATTGGTTAAATAAATTGATACATAAAACATATTTATATGTTACACCATATTTGTACATGTAACATGTTACATGGGTCAAGTGAAGCATGGCCAAATGAATATGGACAAGGAAATAGACTAGATGCATTGGAGGGAGTTTAAAAGAGTTTGAAAGGCTTTTTCCCTCCTCTCTCTCCCCTCTTGCACGTTCACCCACCCCTCTTTATGAGGGTGGTTGTGCTTTTTATTTAAACAAGGCATGCACCTTGTTTACTACACTAGTCATTTATCACCACTTGCTTCTCTCATACTCAAGTTCTTTCTCTCTCTCCTTCAAAGCAAGAACACCTTCTTGCTAAAGAAAAATCTGGAAATTGGTTCCAAGATATTGTTGGATTCGGATTCAACAAGAGCAAAAGGAAGAGTTGGTCTTGAAGAAATCCTAGCAACAAGGGTGGTTGTTGCTTGAGCTCGTGGGTATCATCACTTGAGGCTTTCAAGTAAGATAGCAAGCCGGTTCATCCACATCATCTTCTTCACAATCTTGAGCTTGGAAGAAGGTATATCTAAAACCCTCTATGGTTGGTTTTAGTTTTGATAGCATGCATACATATTTGGATCTTGGTTTTGGGTTTTATAATCAAGTGTTAAAATCGGTTTTAACATCAACTAATCAAACTATAGTTTTGAATTTCCGCTGCGTTTTACATTTTAAGGAGTTAAAATGGCTTTGATAAAGTTCTTAAAACCCAACAAAAGCAACATAAATAAACATATGACTAGTATTAATTTCCCAAAAGCTAAAAAGAAGCAATATCCTACCAAACATCACTGAATTACACCTAAACTCAGCACAATAATCAAGATTGACAAAACCCTAAATCAAATACTCACAATGAAATGAAAAAGAAATCAAAACAATAATATAACTAAATTCAAGAAATTACCTAGCAAGAGCTGGCCTTTTCTTTTCAGGTTGACCTTCTTCACTATTAGTGGGATCTAAACCCCTTTTCTCCGTGAACTTTCTCTGCATTTTCTCTGCTCAAGAACACAAATCCCTCTTCAGATCTGATCTAAACCTAAAAATTGAAAATTACAAAAGGATTTTTTTTAGCACTCACAAGTGATTCCAATCGGCAGACTGAAGAAGAACAAGAAAGTTTTTTTTTTTTGCTTTTTTTGGGAATTTATCAAGAACTATCAAGTCCGAATTTGGTGTTTTTGTCTGATATTTATTCCAGCGACAAAGAGAGGACTTCCATTGTGGTGGCTGCATAAATTGCATATCCATCCTCAATGATTTAGGAAGTTTCACAAATAACCCCTTCGTGTTATTCCATATTCACTACTCACCATACTCCTTTTTTTCTTTTTCTTTTTATTTTTCTTAACAATAAATATATCATATTTTACTTCTAAACTACTCTCAGGGGCGAAACTAGAAACACATAAATTTTTTTTAAGGGTGGCACACGGTGATAAAATCTAAAAAATACAAAAAAATTCCAAATTTTTTCACTGCGCGTACAAATTTAAGGGGTGGCACGTGCCACCCTTGAACCCCCCTAGGTCCGCCCCTGACTACTCCATAAACTAAATTACATCAAATGCATCATTCTCTTAGTTTAAATCCAAAATCTCCAACTAAAAACACAAAGCCTCTAACATATGGTTTAGTTCTTCATTGACTCACTATTCACCAACTAAGAACACAAAGCCTGGTTTAGTTCTTCATTGACTCACTATTCACCATACTATCTACTGTTCTATGCCATCGTGGTTTTGTGTCACTAATTGTTTTTCTTTTTTCTTTTAAAGTGAAATTTATATTGGTTTCTCAAAGTGAAATTTATATTGTTGATTTTTTCATAAGTGGGTCGGTTATCAAACCGATCGTCTTATGATTCAATAGTCGGATTTGTCGGATAGATTTCAAGACTAGATAGGTCATTTAAAAAATCCAACATATAAATATAAAATGAGTTCGAAATAATATATAAAATTTATTTTATTACGTGAATTACATATTATATTAAGTATCTTATATAATACATTAAAATAATTTTAAATCATATTTATATAATAAAAGGTTGGATTTGATTGGATTATGAATATGGTGAAAAATTAAGTTAGATTGGATTGTGGTTGTGGAGAAAAGAGAAACTATTTTTTTTTTAATAAAACATTAGATTGTGGAGATCACTGATGTAGATAGTGATAGTCTAAGAAGTATGGTTTCTTCTTTATCCACGTGATTGTGAGGTGTAAAAAGAACAAAATAACCTTAGATAGTACTGTTTAGTAAAGTTATAAATTGTATATAGGTTAAATAGAAAAAGTCACCTATGTGCCCAGCCCGACTAGTTTGGTATGTCTTCGTTAACGAATAACATTGTTATCTATGATCTATGGTCTAGAATTTTCATAAAAATCAACCGAGTTGAATCGTCATAAGTGAATGTCCCTACTTTACCTTGACAACCATTAATTATTATCACTAAACAAGCTTGTATTTTATCTTTATTATATTTTCTTAATGATGAGAAACAATTTGAAAGAACCGAGTCGACCATCGGAACTCCTAGTCTAGAGCTAGAAAAAAGATAGATTTACTCTTTATTTTTAAAATATTATTTCTACATCGGTCATCTCCTTGATCAAATCCAATGTGATAAATTTGCCTATTGAAACAAGAAGTTTCGACCCCGGAGGTATAAGATCAACCATCTGACATCACTTCAATAAAATCATGATTTTAAAGGTTTCTTATTAGTCCAATCTAGATAAAAAGGCAGATAATGAAAATGTACACTCATAGCCTCAAACGTGTTAGCCATGAAGGAGCCACAAATGACACAATGCAACAGGCGTTTGTGGCAGATGCACCCTCCACTTAGGTTAATCTTCGAGCCTGACACACGATCGCCATAGACGGTCTTAATAGACAATGCGACCAATTGAGTTTGTAGTGTGTTCACAAGCTAAGTATTGATCATATAACTAAGGAGACTAATGTCAACATTTTCTATATACATATCGATCTATATATCCCCAAAGAGTACTAATAACTTTACCGACTGGCGCCTGTATCATAGGGCGATTTTACACAGATGTTGAGGGGTTCGCCTATAGGGACTTTTAAATTGGATATGAAGCGTCGTCTGTAAACATTGTTGGAAAAAAAAAACTTGCTGGATCCACACAAAAAAAAAGTAACTCGATACGAATAAAATGTAAAAAAGAAGAAGGGCTTACATGTAAAAATATCCAAACCTTAGCACACATTCAATGTATCAATCTGGGATTTCGGCCCAATCAGTTGAGTTATGCACCAGATATGGTCCATTGAAAGACTTTTTGCAGTCAACTTAATCTTATCCATTCCAACCTCAACCATTGATGCATAAGATACCCACAACCATAACACAATTCCAGAAAATCAACACCCTTTTGTGTCAGTCCCTTGCCATAAATTAAGTCCAACCTACCAACCAACTTCACATATCGTACAGCATGCAAAAATACATTGTACTTGGTGTTTGATTTTTTTTAGGCGGAATTCATTAATTCATTAAACTAGCAAGAAGCTAGACAACCATACAAAGAAAAATTAAAATTACACCAACTCGACCGGTCAAGAGCATCGAGTTTACCCCTATACTTGACCCAAGTAAATGACCATAACTTAATGTCACCGATAGTTTCATCCATGGTACGAGCCCGATTGTTGAAGTGTTTGTCGTTCCTTGACTTCCATATGATCCAAAGCACGATAGCGAAAATACATTGGAAGACACGAGAAAGCTTTCTAGAGGAGCCCCATCGGTTATGCATGGAGAGGGCCTCAACCACCGAGGAAGGGATATCCGGGGGAACCTTGCACCAATTGAGAATCGCGGTCCAAATGGGGATGACCCGAGGGCAACTAAAGAGAAGATGGGCGGTCGTCTCTGGAGACTCATTGCAACCCCCACAATCCGGAGACAAAACAATACCCCTATACGAAAGATTAATCTTGGAGGCAATTTTGTCAAGAGCCGTACGCCACACGAAGGAGTTAACTTTAAGCGGGATCCACTTGCACCATTGGGAAACAAAACTCGACGAACCAAGGAGGAAGGACTCGGCCTCCCGCCTAACGGCCTTGACCGAGAAGTCACCCCTGGACCCAAGATCCCAGCCCCAAAAATCTGGGGCATCCGAACAGGAAAACTGGGCCAGCAGCCCAATTAAGTCTCGAAGCAGGTGATTTGCGATGGGGGGCAGATGAGGCCCAAACCAAGCCCAGCGATAGTCCTGCGAGTTCTGATGAGGAAGTCTGTCCGCCACCCTGCAATTTTTATCAAATTCCAACATAAATAAAATAGGAAAACGATCCATAAGGGGACCGAGACCAGTCCAATTATCTATCCAGAAGAGAGCGGAGGAGCCAGAACCCGGCCAACACCTAATCTTCCGTTCACCATCGACACCAATAGCTTTTAAATTCGAACAAGCTTTAATGATATTTTTCCAAGGTCCAACAATCGAACGTCTACAAGGGTAGGAGCTCCAGCTGCGATTAGAGTGATGAATGGCCTTGATAACTTTGACCCAAAGCTTGGAGCTTTCCGACTTGAATTTAAAGAGCCACTTCAAGAGCAAGGCGAGATTCATTGCATGGAGCGAACCAAACCCCATCCCGCCATCCTTTTTGCTGGAGCACACATAACCCCCCAAGAAACCCAAGAAATTTTTTTCTCCCCACCCCAACAAAACTTACGGCGAAGCGATTCCATGGACCTAAGGGAGAGCAAGGAAGCACGGAAAAGGGAAAGGTAGTAGATCGGAATGGACCCGAGCACCGACTTGATGAGGGTAGACCGGCCCCCAAAGGAAAGGGAGTTAGCCTTCCAAGAAGAAAGGCGCTTGCTGATTTTGTCGGTGACCCGGTCCCAATTGGAGACCCGATTCATGTTTAAGCCGATGGGGATGCCCAAATGCATGAAGGGGGAGTTCCCCGGTTGGCAATGAATGGTGGAAGCAAGGAAACCAAGCCGAAGACCGTCAATCCCCGTCCCATGAAGCTTACTTTTATGGAGATTGATAGACAAGCCGGAAGAAAGATTGAACCAACTAAGCACGCAAGCAAGATTGGAGAGCGAAGAGACGGACGGGTCGAAGAGAAAGATGGCATCATCGGCAAAAAATAAGTGGGAGAGGTTGGGACCATTATTAGGGAGTTGAATACCGTTAATAAGGCCCAAACCTTTGGCCTTGATCAAAAGAACGTGCAATGCCTTCATCACAATTATGAAGAGGAAAGGTGAGAGAGGATCACCTTGCCGGAGACCACGAGAAAGGGGGAATTCCCTCGAAGGGGCACCATTGAGAAGAACCGATCTACCCGAAGCTAAGCAACCTTTAATCCAAGAGCACCACCGGTTCGGGAAGCCCATAATGCCCAAAAGATTAATGAGGAAATCCCAATTAAACGAGTCGAAGGCTTTGGCGAAGTGATTTTGAAAAAACAAGCCTCACTTTTCGAATATTTTAACCAAGCAAGAATCTCATTAAGAATGAAGAATTTCTTTTAGTGAATACAGTACAAGTCATTAAAGCACAATAAGTCTTGAATTTGACATTAAGCAGTTGTAAGGCAAAAGAAGCCACATCCTACATCTGTGTTGTACATAGCTATACCATGTACAATCTTTAATGCAGAAACTACAAGTCTATCAGTTAATAGGCACTAACAAAAGAATACACACATCTTGTAAACTTGCATAGAATAATAATCTGCATACAATTCAAATCATTTTGACCAATTCAGAGCTACAAACAAAAAGGTTTGGAAATTTTCATAAGTAGCAAAATTGTTAGCGCCTCTTTTCGACCTGGTTCTTACTCTTTCTTTTATCCCTTTTGGTTAAAGTCTTCGGGCGCGATCTTCTCTTCTCAACTTTCTTGAATGGCTTCTTCTTAATCACGGGTAAATTTGGCTTCTTTTCTGACCCCATGGTCAATTTGGGTATTTCTGCAGTTTCGTCTTCACGAGATATCTCACTTGTTGTCACCATGACCTTGATACTACCAGTGTCATACACTTTTGTTCCTGTGGACAACAGGAGGATAACTCAGATGAAGCTGAAAAACCATTGTAAAATGTCTATTTTGTTACTGACAGCAAAAGGATGAAGATGGCCCTTCTAATCCCATAAATAAAAAACCTTTTAAGTAAATCATTGCAGAGCCTTTCTTGGAGGGCATTTATGACATTTGACTAGTGGTAAAAAACACAAGGACTTGTCCAAGTGAGAGGTTAAAGAGTTCGATCCTTGAGCTCCTAGGTTTTACCACCAGGCCGCTTGCGGAGGTGGAATTTCCATGTAACGAGCTCAACTAGTGTAAATACTCTCAGGGTTTCCGTGTCCATTAAAAAAAAGGACTAGTGGTAAAAAAGATCACATAACAAGAAGTGCTCATAACTAAGGGGTCACATGGACATATGCTATATAAGAACATAGCAATTAAATGCAGAAGTGTCAACTGGCGATTTTGACCCATTTTATAATAATTGGTCAATCTGGTTTTGTTTATCTCTAACAGTCAAATGGGTGAAATCACAACTTTTAGAAAAAACTTCGATTATCATCCTAATATTAATTTTTCGATAATCATTTTTTTCCGATTATTATCCTAATATTAATTTTTCGATAATCATTTTTAACTCGCAAATTATCTATAAAAAAACAAAACTGTGTTATGTAACCTGTCTATTTTCCACCTCTACATTCAAATAGATATATCTGGTTTCATTTTCTTTTTAAGTCATCAAGAAGCACCTCTTAGTTACTTGAAATCTTCTTGAAAGCTTCAGAATATAACTGTCAAAACATAACTTGTGTCACATACCAGAAACCGATGTTAGATTCTCATCATCACTGTCTTGTTCATCTTCTTCTACTTCATCGACTTCATTTTTTTCAGTAGGTTCGCCGTTTGAATCAGGCGCAGCTCCACCATACAGAACAAACTCTCTGTCTTCTTTTCTCTGCCAATAAAGTAAAAAAATCAATACGTTAAATGACAAATCTATTACCTAAGGTGTCAAAAAAACATATTTGAAAATGGTACCTTTTTGCGCAGCTCAATACGCTTGCGGCGTAAGGCTTCCTGTTGCTGATTTTGTGCTTCCTTTCTCCTCTTCTTCTTTCTCTTGTGAAATCCAGTCACAAAATCACTATACAATACATCCGGTTCACAGTTAGATTGTAGGAGAAAAACATAGCGCGATTTGGATTGTGTTTTATCTTAAACGGGTCAACTTTTGAAAGAAAAAAATAGCTAAAGGGAAACAGATCGGGTGAGTTAAAAGTGCAGAAAGTCTACCAAAGCATAGTTCTAACTTCTAACGCATACAACGATACAATCTCTTAAATTGTTATATTCAAAGATTTATATGATTAATGTTAAAATATTATTTCATAATCATAACTAACACATTATCTATCTAAAAATATTTTTAAACAGTGACCCAACCCACCCCTTTTGCCACCTCTTAAACATATGCTCCAAGTAAATGGAATACAATGACAAATGAATTGAGCTTTTTTATTTAAAACCAAAAACCCAATCTTATTTCTACGTTAGAATATCATAATTTAACCGCAAAGTTTCACTTGTTTGAAACACCAAGTAAATCAACCTGATTACTCATCGTACCAATACAAAACCGCGACTATAACTTGGGCCCACTTGACGTTTCCATTAGTGACAATATAGAAAGGCATTCAAGACATTTGATCATGGACAAACAATTCTTCTAAAGCTTAACTATCTGCAGACTCAAAGCTTGCAACTACTTCAGAGTACTTCTAAACAAAATGAGTTGCATTTCCAACCCCAACATATATGTATGTTTTAAAAAGAGCACAAGACAAGGTGAGCGCCTTTTTGCCTCGCTTCAAAGGCCCCAGTTTTAGGCACTCAAGTGCTTATTCAGGCCAGGTTTGAAAATTTTACACTAGCCCAACACAAGCCTAGAATCAACATGAAAGTTGAAACAGTCTAAAACCCTAACAATGGTATTTCTTTACTATGCACGTCGCTTTTTATATGCCTAGCGGCTTGAGTGCACCTTATCAACTTTCTTGTTCAACCCTTCATTATTCCTCTCACATAAAGTAATCAGACCCTAAATCAGGTGTTTACTTCTTCTAACACTATATAAATAGGGTCAGAAAACGAAAAGTTTAAAAGGTCTAATCGATTCAACCCAAAATTTTCTTGATTTTAGGTATTCTGTATTGCCAAGGGTTACAGAATACCTCAATCTTAACACCAAGCTCCATATCTAATGTGTATTTATCAGTTAACAAATACAAGCCAAAGATCTACACATACTTCACACTTCACGATCTATATATGTGAAAACCCTTGATCTTGGCACATCAAGATATGCTACATATCAAGCAAATTAGCTTTTTTTGGCTTGAAATTCATTCATCAAGTGTATATCAAATTAAACAAGTTACACAGAGACACACATACAAAATAATTAAATAATACTATAGAATCTGGTAGAAGAAGTTCGAAGTGGGTTGATGAATGGATAGAAGATACCTGAGGTCCTTTTCACTGAAGGAGACAGAGAGGGCTTTGTTCTTGAGAGCTCTCTTCTTGATATGGTGAGCTTGTACGACATGCTGTTGTGATTGTTCGTCGTCTCCCTCCACCTCCATCGCCGTTTATGTTTTAACCTAAAACTGGTCTTACGTATGGAATGGAGGAGTTCCCCTCCCCTCTTCTAGGGCGTAGGCGAATAACTTTTTTTTTTTTATATATATATAAAAATAAAAATAAAAATAAAAATGGTAACGTTTTTAGGGGCTTTTACATATATCCCCCTATTAAGCTATTTTATTACATATTTACCCAAGCTTAAAATTTAATTACATATATCCCCTTTTTAAAACATATATATTACATATTTACCCAATTCATTTAAAATAATTTATTAGATGACTATTATACCCTTATTAATATTTACATATACCCCCTTCTAATATTTTTAATTACACATTTAGTATAAATACTAAACAAGTTACACATCTGTATACACCTCGAATTATCATCCAAGATCAGCCCAAAAACTCTTTCTTCCTTACTTCCGTCCCCTGTTTTGTTTTTAAAGCCCTTTCCCCATGAGTGATTCGTGTTTAATCAAAACTCAAAGCAGTCAACAAACTCAGAAAAAACAATCAAAACCTGATGAACTTCTAATCAATCAAAACTCACAGTAGTCAAACAATAATGAGCGATTTATGCTTAAACAATATCTAGAAATCATGTGCGTTCAATAACCGATCAAATAGTAGCATCAAATCAAGTCTGGAAACTCGCAATCTTCAATTATTCTCGATGAACACCAAGAACACATACATAACTGTGTGTTCTATAAAAATTCGCTCAAATCATTTCGTAATCGCTGATGAAACTGCTCCGAATAGCCCCGAAATGCAATTTCGATCAAGATTGAGCTTTCGTTTCACAGCGATTCGTCAATTCAATCACCGAAACTAACATTTTACTCTAACTTTATCAAAACTCATAAATGGGGCCTGTTCTTTAAAAGTTTTACCATTGATTCTTCAAAACTAAGCGAAATCTATAAAACTCAGTTGTATGATGATGTGTTGATGATGTAGAACTAGAATCTTAACATGATTTTTAGAACTAAACAACCAAAAAGTATAAATGATGTAAACTATTGCAGGTTACATCCAACGAGTATATAAATGATGAAATGAATGGCTAGAGATGGTGGCCAAGTGGGTGAGCTCGATTGAGAAGAAACGGCCGGAGATGGGGGTCATGCTGTGTAATTTAGGTTTAATTATTAAAAGAACCCTAATTTTGGTTTTTTTATTTTAATTTAAAAGGGTATATGGGTAATATCATATGAAAAAGGGGATATATGTAATTAATGTTTAAGCTTGGGTATATATATAATTAAAAGCCTTAGTAAGGGGATATATGTAAATATCCCACGTTTTTATAAAAATATGGAAAATTGGAATAAAATAATCCAAACTTTTGGGTATTGGCCTACAATAATCTCACTTTTCAATATAACCCACAACGGTCCCAACTTTTCACTTTATTATTTAGAATGGTCCCGCCGTTAAAAAAACTAACACCGTTAGTTTTTAATCAGGCGCTGACGTGGCGTTGACTTGTATTTTATTTTTTTCTTTTTTTTAATTAAAATATCCACATCATAAAAAAATAAAAACAATCGATGGTGACTTGTTCCCTTTACACCCCTCCTTTACGAACTCTAAATCCGTCCCACGCAGAAGAACAACGAGACGAGAACCAGATGGCTTCCTTCATCTTCTCTTCATAAAATTAACCTTCTTTGGAAGCCACCGATTCCATTAAGTTATATCTATACAATATATTTCATTGCAATGTTTTGGATCGAAATCGTGGTTTAATTTGATCAAATTTGTTGTGTTTGACTTTTTTGAGTCAAATTATTCGACTTTTGATTCTGAAATTAGATCTCAATTCGTGTTTGTTCGTTCGTTTGGTTGATTCCAGGAGATTAAGTACATCAACACGAATCTATTGCAACTTACCAAATCGATTTTGGTTCAGATTTAAGCAGATCGTGAAAATCACAGTTCATGTTCTTCGTTTGAGTTCTTCCATGGCAGATTGCATATAACATGATTATTTGATTCAAAATCAATATTAGTAGTTTTGATTCTCTAACACGAATCTATTGGTGTGATTAGATTCAAATTGGATCAGATTTGTGTAGAATTCGAAGACACACATCGTGTAAAAACAACACCAAATTGTGTCAAACCTGTGCTTATCTCACTCGGCTCGTATTGTCGAGTCTATTTCTGCTCATAATCTCGTGATTCGATTGAGTTTAGAATGAAATCAGAATTTCAGTACATCGTCTTCTTCAACCTACTGTTCATCAATGTCGAATTTCTAGAAATCCTATTATGTTAATCAAATTTGCTTTAATCTAGCTAGAATCTGTTATGGAAGTGGGACGGATTTAGGGTTCGTAAAGGGGGTAAAGGAAACAGGTCACCATAGATTGTTTTTATGTTTTTATGATATGGATATTTTACGGTATTAAAAAAAAAAGAAAAAAAAGAAAATACAAGTCAACGCCACGTCAGCGCCACATAGGATTAAAAATAACGGTGTTAGTTTTTTTAACGGCGGGACCATTCTAAATAATAAAGTGAAAAGTTGGGACCGTTGTGGGTTATATTGAAAAGTGGGATTATTGTAGGTCAATACCCAAAAGTTGGGATTATTTTATTCCAATTTTCCTATAAATATTAAAAAAAAGCCTAAAATACAAATCACCCTGATATGCAAATGAGGCGGGCAAAAAGCTGCGTCGTTAAACTTTTCTGAATAACAAAACTAAGCCGAGTGAAAACAACATTCATAAAACCGGGGGTCACAACATTACCATGCATTGCCCGTTGGACTCTATCCAGAGTTTCAACGGCCTCAAGGGCGACGAACCCAAAGGTGTCAAAAGCAAAATGAACAACACATGTTATTTTTAAGGCACACTCGTGCTTGTTCACTTTCCCCGCAACATGTTTAGAAGCGCATGACCCACCTTGAACTCACTGACACTCAAGCCCACAAGGGGGGAGACCCTAGTTAGATCCAAGCATGCGTGCCCCCCCCCCCCCAATCCATCCAAAGACCAAGATGGTGGCCAGTCTAAGAGTTGATTGCCCATCAGACGGGTCCATCAGAAAGTTAACCGGAGCTTCCTTCTTAGCCAAAATCCCCGTGCGCTTGAATATGTTGAAGAGAGCATCCCTGACTTTTTTTTTCTTTTTCCCATTATGTTTTACGGACACCGTAATGTTTTTCTCCACGCATCATTCTAAACACCCCGTTTGGACCACACTGTGGCGTTTGATCCGAAAACATCAATTAATGCAGTTAAAATTTAACCTAACCCCCACGTTAGGATCCAACATGGGCGCGTTAACCCCGGTGTACCGAATACGTGTTCTTCATATTGAATTTTCATAGGGATCTGCCAATCATTGGCTGCACTACTCAGGGATGGGTCTAAACGGGGCATTTACGAACCAAGACTCATTTCTGCTACTGTAAGAAAACCTAATCGTTACGTGGAGACCTACCCACCAAGGTTTCTGGCATAGTTCATGACAACTGGACATTCCCTGACAAGACAATAGACACAAAACGCCGGGTTTGGGGCTCAACTCGGCGGTTAGGTTTTCTAACGTGGGACGAAACAAAACCTCTTGACGATTTGACGAACGTAAGAAATAATCTCAGTAAAGATGCCAACATAAACGCCTGGTTTGGGTCTTAACATGGCGGTTAGGTTTTCTAACGTGGGACGAAACAAAACCTCATGACGATTGACCAACGTACGAAAGAATCTCTGTGAAGGCGAGGACCACAAACGACACGTGGAGACCTAACCGGAGCGGTTGGCCATTTATATAAGTGTTTCTTCTTCATGGTCACACTTCATTTGACTACATTCAAGACTTAAATATTTTAGGTCATTTTATACTTCTGCAATTCACGTATCCCTCCCTTCGCGTATCTTTTATTAGTTGTTTTAAATGCCTGTGTAATTAGATAGCTATGTCGAGTTCACGAAAGATTCTAGATTTGAATGATTCGTCGGTACCAGATTTAAATGAATCGCCTGGTTCGCCACAGATTCCATAATTTAACCAGGCAACAACATCTCAATAATTTATTTAATTTAATAGTCATTAGTTTTTAACCAGAATAAACAATTTCGTTTTTTAGGAGTCCCTGTCATACGGGAATCACCTTTCATAGGGGGAGCAAAGCAACCCAACGCTTACATACGAGTCATAAGAATCGCAATACAGTGTACCCTACTACCACTCTCAACAAGAATCACAATATGGTGTGCCCTCCTACCGCTCTTAACAAGAAACGCAATGCGGTGTACCCTACGACCACTCTCAACAAGAAATGCAATACAGTGTACCCTACTACCACTCTCAACAAGAAACGCAATACAGTGTACCTTACTACCACTCTCAACAAGAACCACAATACAGTGTACCCTCTTACCACTCTCAACAAGAACCACAATGCAGTGTGCCCTCTTACCACTCATCCCAATTGATACTAGAAACAGAAGTCGTGTAGGATACTTTCCAAGATATGAGCATTCCGTACATTTGGAAGGCGAAAATATGGATACGGGGGACAAAACAAAAGATGATAACTTATGCGAAAAGATAGTTTCCTATAAAACTGATAAAATATGACATCATTTGAGAGTTTAACTTATTTATTTTATATATTTTTTTATTTAATATGTTTTAAGTCTGACGTTGTAGATCTTTAGGCATTTCGTTTTCGTGACGAGTTGGAAAAATAGGCTAAGGAGAGAGGACGCAAGAATGGGTGTGTCATCGTGGTGGAATGGTCGAGGAAAAACGAGGTGGAACTTTAATGAAGTTGCGGTGGCGAATTCAAGAGCAAGGCCACGGTCAAGAAACCTGGAGCATAAAATGCGACTGTCCTTTTAAACTCGTAGGGAGGTACGATCGAAAAGGTGATTGTTGAAGGTTAGAAGTGAAAAACGAGAAACACAATCACGAATCCGTTGGCTTTGAGGAGGGCCACACGTATCTTAGGAAACTCATTGCCGAGCATATTGATTACATTGTGACGTTGTACAAGCATAGTGTGAGTGCATGTAATATTCTTTTAGCAACACGGGAATGGTTTCCAGAAAGTTGTTGTGCTGTCAAGGACATATACAACGCCACAAAGAGGATTAAGGAAAAAGATAGAGTAGGTGACACCCCAATGTAGGTACTAGAAAACTTCCTGCATTCAAACACGTTCGTGTATAACACCCGAAAGGATCCCTCCACTGATATCGTGGAGGATATTTTCTTTTGTCATTAAAAGTCCTACCGCATGTGGCGTGCCTTCACGCATGTGATGTTGATTGACACGACGTATAACACCAACCTATAACACATTTTGTTGGTTCAGTTTTTTGGTTTAACGCTGACATAAAAGTTGTTTTGTACTTCGCACACATTTATAACGAGGAACGACAAGAGAACTTCACATGGGACCTTGAGCATATTAAAGGTATGCTTGATACGTCACATCATTGTCACAGAAAAGGACCCAGCCTTAATGAATGCGTGTGAGAGTGTATTCCCAAAAGCTACTAAAAACTTATGTAGGTGGCATATCCAGGAAAATATAACGAGAAAGTGGAAGAGCATATTTCAAAGCGACCCATGGGAGAGTTTTTCTTACTCGTGGAGCGTCCCGTGTGAGTCTTCCACAATCGAGGATCACGATTTTCATTGCATTAAAGTGGAACAAAAATTAAGTGAACACAACAAACCGTAAGTTTATCATAACTAAATTTTCAGTAATAATCTATTTTTTATTATACATTTCATAACTGTTTTCTTTGTTTCAAAGGTCTGGGACTATATACGTGTGACTAGTTGGTTCCCAAAAAAAAAAGGTTTGTTAGTTGTTGGAGTGACGACCACCTCAACTTTGGTCAACATACAACAAATTGAGTTAAGAGCCAGCACACCAACTTAAAGGATCACCTTAAAGGGGCAAACTACACGGTCGACACAATTGCAGGTTTCGTTGATAAAGTTGTACGAGCACAGTAGATCGAAATAAACAAAACCTTTCAAATGTCTAGGACTAAATTATACACGACGCATAACTGCACATTTTTTAAAATTTGCATTATAAGGTGATGTGTGCGAGATGTATATGGTTTTACCTGCAAAAATGAATTTTACATTTATAGCCTAAATTATCTTTCAACGCATGCATATAGGAAAGCGGACCTATCGTACAACAATATCTAGAGAACTCAGGGTCGACCTAAAGAGCAATGGTGTAATCATAACTAACCTAATAGGATTCACTAAGATTCTATCACAATTCTTAATGAACATAAACAACTTAATAATTTTAGGAGAAAATAATAATATGAAAAGTAGATATTACCTAAGACTGACCACCAATTAGCATTACCTATATCTTACATGTCACACCTCCAAAAATCCCATGCGCGACAACGCGCTGCAGGAAGCGTGACAAACCAGGATCGAACACATTAGCCATACGAACAGTTCTATATGCAGTTTAAAAGTCAAATCAAAGTAAATACGTTTAAATATGTGTTTTGAAATGCGGAAACGTAAATGACAAAAGTTGTAATAAATATTCAAGCGTCAAAACATGCGCAAACCAAAATATGATTAGTTTGAAAAGTTTTAAAGTCTAATATGCATGCATGGTAATCAAAATCCATAAGTGGTGCATCCTAGCTCGTGACAAGCAATCCAGTTTAGCGACCTGAGAAATAACATGCTAAAGTGTTAACACAAAGGTTGGTGAGTTCACAGGTTTAATCAGTTCATCAGTTTAACAGTTCAGTAAAATTCAGATAATATATCAATAGCTAGCTAGGTTATTTTCAAGAAATCAGTACACGTTTGACTAGCTCAACTAGCTATCCAGTTACTGAAGCTCGACAAGTTCAATTGTGCCTCGTTAAGACTAAGAAGTTTATAACACCTGTTCGATATCCAATCGTGCCAGCGCGACTGACTCGGGTGGGGCTGTCAAACCCAGTAGATCTACTAAATAAGTTCCCGCTGATGTCACATTGACGGTAAGTCTAAAAGTGATGACTTTATCATAAGTGTGCCAATATCATTCAGGTGATATAATTATCTAACAGTTCAAGTGTTTGCATGTTAATCTCCCCCAACATGATTTAAAACAGTAAAATGGGGCTGTAAAACTCACCTTAGGTTGCACAACAAAAGTTCCAGATAAACAGTTAATCACGTAGCAAGAACGGGTCTTGCGAAAGCAATCAATCACCTCGTGTCGAAGATGAGATTTTGATATGTTTTTATGCCGAAAAACGAGTCGAAGCACGAACGCGAACACCAAGCATGCTTACGAAAATCAAATATGTTTGCTCCTGGATGCTCGTCAGGAACTCGTGATCATAAGGACGTATCAAATGATGGTAAACTGTGGCTAATTAGTGGGAATCTGGCCGGATTTCGTGGGTTGCGGTGGTGAAATTTTCTTGCGATGTAAACAGGGACGAGTGAAGGGAGGGATGCGAAGTGAGTGAAAAGGGTTTTGGGTGTACTTTGGCTTAACAAATAACAAAATTTGGCCAAAGGATACTGAGCGAAACTTTTTACAGTTTAGAGGACATCTAGTGTCATTATTAGGGTTAAAGGATAAAACTTGCAAAACGTGTAAATCTAAAGGACAAAATTTGTAATATACTTTAGGGTTATTGGATATTAATAATCCCAAGTTTAATGTATTGGCAAATAATAATCCCAAGTTTGACATTTACTCTCACCAGTCCCAAATTTCATGTTATTTACTGACAACGATCCCAATCTGACAGAGATTTAACTCCGTTTACCATGTGCTGACGTGTCATGCCAGTTGGAATTTTTTTTTTAATTTTTTTTCCACGTGGTTTCATTTAATGAGGTGGCATTTTCCCTCTTTTCCCCTTTTAAATTAATACCTAAATAACCTCCCCCCCAATCGGAGATAACTCATTTACTCCACATGTCGTTAGAACCCTAAGTTCCTAATCTCCGATTAAACCGACTCCTTCAATCTCCGATTATGTGCATGCGATGATTCCAGCTGAAGCCTGTAGGGATATGATCACGTAAAAATAAATGTATGTCCGGAAAGTATTTAAGCCTACGGGGTCACACGTATCGACACTAATGTATTTGTATTAATTAATCAGTTAATTAATATTTATCACGAATATTTAACGAGGAGTCGTTAAAACTAACAGTTAATTGTTAATAGGGTGTTAGTTGTTAATAAAAGAGAGTTGTAATTGGATTACTATTAGGAAAGGATTTGGGAGTGGGCTTTACAGCCGAAATCGTGTAAGCCTCCCCATCCCAAACCCTAACTTGTTTTCAAGTTCCTAAAACCTATAAATAGACCCTCTTGGTTTAAGGTTTAGTTGTTACATTATACCTGATAAGTGCAAACCCTAATTCTCTCTCTTTCTCTCTCTAAATTTCGGCAAAGGAAACCGAATCCAAGGGATTCGATTTTCTTGTGGTTCGACCAAGATTTCATCAAGAGAGGAGTTCGTGATCAAGTACTAGCATACGTACATCGATGTGTCGTGTGTGCGATCGTAGAGGGATTTACTTCAAATCCTAGAGGATCTTCTCTTGGCAAGCTAAAAGGTACACATTATCTATCCGGTTAGTTAGATTAATTCATAGGATAAAATCCGCTGCGTACTCGTGTGTAAATCGATAATTAGTTATATAACCCAACAGTGGTATCACGAGCCACCTATGATTTTAATTAATTACCGGGAATAAAAACTTGGAGGGGGGGGGGTAACCAAATTCGATTAGAAACAAGTTTTCTAATCAAGATTCTAGCTTTTTGATCCAAATAAAATCGTCTTTTACAATTGGAAAATCGGTTTCGCAAATTGGTAAAAAACGTAAACCCTAATCCTGATCGTAAACTGTTTACGACCCGCCGTCAGTTTCCGATCGGAAACCCTAGTTTCCGATCGAAAATCCTATTTTACGACCCGCCGTTTGATTCTGATCGGAAACCCTATCGTAAATCGTAAACTCAAGGTCGCCGGAATCGAAAACTGTGATCCCGATCAGAAACCCTAATTAAGAAACCAAGTTTTTGTTATTTGATAATTGTTTAAACAATATGTTGTACCTTTATAAAAGATGTTAAAAGAAAGTAAAAACCATGAAGTTTCATGCAAATTGTTCATGGTTATTACTTAGATCAAAGAGAATTAAAATTAAAATTATGTTAAATAATTAGAAACCCTAAGATTATATGATTATTTGTGATAATTGTGACATAATAAAATGTTTTATTGCAAATATATTTTATGAAAATCGAAATCTGCTAATGAAATATTGAAATATGATTTTGTTTATAAAAAAAATAAAATTTGTGTCCTAAAACTCAAAAGAAATACCGGGTCACCCATTTGAACACACTCTAAGAGAGGTATAAGTTGGGTCGCCATGCTTCCCTTAAGTGGATAGGTTTTTAATTGCAAAAGTGCAAACCTCACCCCTACGCTTCTTTGTGTGTTGCGAATGGAGCTATCGAGCTCTTTTTTTCACACCCCCAAATAACCACTAACGGAGTTTATACTGTTAAGGGGTGCGAGCAAACCAGGACCACAACCATTAGTTACAAATACTAAACGAATCAGAGTTAGTCCAAATATATGTCATAAATTAAAGTCTCAAAATACGCAGCGGAAAATATTGTCTTAGCACTAACCACGTGCTTTACAAAATCATTGTTTTAAATTCCCAACTTAATTTAAACAAAAGTAAATTGTCTTCATGTGCCATGCCAACCCGCTCCGGATACTCCTCAGTGATCTGCAAAAGTTTAAACCACGCAAGTGTCAACCTAACGGTTGGTGAGTTCACAGTGGGCTTGTCACGCAGTGGCCCGGTCACATAATCATATTGTGTCAACATATACTTATGTAATATTTATTTGTGAAAAGCAATGCTCAGTGATAATACACCGGTCCATAATCTTAGTAGCGTGATTTAGTAAAAGTATTGTCCGTAACATGCGTTATCGGGTATGTACTAGTTTTGTAAAATTAAAGTGCTCAACCGATATCGCGGGTAGCTAATCCGTTGTTCCATGCACTAAGGAAGTTCGTACCAAAGCTGACTAATAAGTATTGTAGTGGCATCGCCATCATCTATTTTGTTTTGCGGACATACGTCATCGCGGCTTTGCCTCCCCTGTGTCCTCTCGGGATCACGGTCAGATAGGCTGATATTGTACCTCCGTGCACCTCCAGTGTCACGAGGCGGAGTTTGTCAAACTCCAATAGATCTACCCAACATCCCCTCGCTTTACAATCAATGGCACAATTAAGTTGAGGACTTTTTCAGTTAAAAGGCAATCCTTAGAAATCATGTGATATCATGTGGTTTAGATTTTAACCTACACTAGCCATATTAAAACGGTTTACCGGATTCTCATGAATTCTCAAAATGTTTTCAGTTTCGTTTCAGAAATAGTTTGCTTAAGTTTCACAAGCGTTTCCCATAAAACACTTCAAGTTTATCAAAGAGGTGCGTGACACTCATAAGGTTTCAAGTTCATAAAAGAGGTGCATAGCACTCATAAGGTTGTCAGCATTGTTTTTCATTAAGGTACTCGGTGTGTCCCAAACGGGCTCACAGTAAACGGGTTAGTGACACTCACCTTTGGTTGCACTGCTACACTTGCTAAATAATCCAAGTATTGTTTGCTTATCGAAGACCTAAGAACACGTTGAGGTCTTAAGTATTAGTTTGTGTCTAATATTTAACTTACGTCACTATGGCCCATAACATAGCGCGTTGGAACTATGACACGACATACCGACACACGACACCGATGGTTGATCATAAACGGGGGTTCACATAACTCAGAAATCAAAGCATGTCTCATTATTGCATAATCATGTAAGTCATGGCATAACATTCAAATAAGTTGCACAAGTTTGGGTTTTGGTCTTGGCACAGTTTTGCTACACAGTTTCGCTATGTGCACGGGCAGCACTTTCGCTAGGGAATACCCGATGACACAGTTTCGCTAGCTAGTTTCGCTCGAAACTGGTGACACAGTTTCGCTAGCATAGATTCGCTCGAAACTGGTTTGAACTTTCGTTCAGGAGTCTTTGGTTGTTTCGCTCAGTAGTTTCGTTCGAGCAGGTCTACTTAGTTTTCACGGCGACACTATAGTTTCGCTGTATAGTATCGCTGGAAGGACATTCGAATAGTTTCGCTATATAGTTTCGCCCAGAGAACACCAGTTTCGCTGGTCGCAGAAAACTCGTAAATCAGCCCAAAAATCAATCTAACAGCTTCCATACTTCATGTAATTCATTACCTAGCATGCATAAACATTTACCAACATTAAACAAGTAATTCTAATACCCTAAACATGAGTTTTCACCATCAAATCATCAAGAACACATTTTAAGCACAAAATGACCTAACTAGCATAAATCTTCATTATGGCATGATTTTACACGTAAAGTTGCAGACTTTATGTTAGATCTAACATTTCTAAGCATCATACTAGAAGATCAAACAATTTCATGAAGGTTTGGTCATGCTTTTTGAGAAAACACATAGAATATGCATGAAAATGGTTTTGGAGACTCACGGTTCGATCTAGGATCCGAATGGATGAGTTCACCAACTGAGATGACGGTGGCTCATGGTGGTTCTCGACTGGCCAGAATTCAGGAGAGTGTGTGTGTGTTTTTGAGAAATGATGTAAGTAAAATGAGAAGATTAGGGTTTTGGGTCTTTATATATCAGGTGCTAGTTTCGCTGGCCAAGCGAAACTGGCTCTTAATACACGTAAATCAAAAGTTTAGCTACCGAGCGAATCTACAGTTTCGCTTGGTAGTTTCGCTGGCAACCAAAAGGGGCCAATTTACATTCTAAGCAAGATAAGCACGATTCATGAATTTATCATGCTATTAATAATAACAATAAATCATGCGTTTACATCACGTCGCACATAATAGCAATAAATAAATAAATAAATGAACACATAACACATATGGACGGGTTCGGTGATCAACCAAAGGTCGTGGACGTATTCGGCCTAGTTAAGCATTAGTTACTAAGTTAACACTTATAATGTAGCTAACGGAGATTGTCTAACGGAAGTTAACCTTGGAATTCTCGGATGTCACACTTTTGATTTGGAAGACAAACTAAGAATTTTTATAAACACATTATGTGGTGAAGATGTGCATGAATCTTCACACATAACATTTTTGATCACACATCAAAATTGTTTTGACCCAAACCAAACTTAAGTCTTTGCCATCCACCTTGAAAAAGGACACTTGTAGATGTCATCTTCTTTGTAAGTATTAAACGTTTAATTTTAGATCCTCCTATTAATAATAATGTTTGGTATTATGTTTTGCAGGGTTTACTGAATGCTGTTGCATTGGTTCGGCCAAAATTTGAGCATAGGAATTGTCACATCATCCCCTTGTAAATGGAATTTTCGTCCCGAAAATTATTCTTGCGTAGTAGCGTTCGCAGCCTCAGCTGTCGTTGTTGCTGTAGTTGCTGGGGAAAGAAAGCAAAAGTTTAAGGGTTGCCACATCCTCCTCCTGTTAAAGGAATTTTGGTCCCCAAAATTAAATCATACCTTGAGTTTCCGTGGACGTTTGCTCGAACAAGTGAGGATACTTTTTCTTCATTTGATCCTCTCGTTCCCAAGTATATTCAGGTCCACGCCTTGAGTTCCATCGAACCTTGACGATCGGGATCTTGCTACGTTTGAGGGCTTTCTCCTCGCGTCCCATGATTTCTACCGGTTGCTCAATAAATCTCAGATGTTTTCCAATTCCTCCAAAGGAATTATCTCAGTGTCTTCAGCCAGACATTTCTTTAGGTTAGAAACGTGAAACACGTTGTGAACTCCATCGAGTTCAGCAGGGAGTTGTAATCGGTAGGCCACCGGGCCTACTTCCCCAGTGATTTCAAATGGACCGATATAGCGAGGATTCAGCTTTCCACGCTTTCCGAAGCGTATCACTCCTTTCCAAGGAGATACCTTCAATAGTACCTTGTCGCCTACCTCGAACTTCAAAGGTTTACGGCGTTTGTCGGCATAGCTCTTTTGCCTGTCACGTGCTACGACTATCCGCTTTCTGATTTGAATAATTCGTTCAGTTGTATCATGAATGATTTCCGGTCCGGTGAGTCCTTTCTCACCCGTTTCGGCCCAACACACGGGCGATCTGCATTTTCTGCCATAAAGAGCTTCAAAAGGTGCTGCACGGATGCTCGTATGATAACTGTTGTTGTAGGAGAACTCCACCAACGGAAGGTGAGCCTCCCAGTCTTTACCGAAGTCGAGAACGCAAGCTCGGAGCATGTCTTCCAAAGTCTGAATAGTTCATTCCGTCTGACCATCGGTCTGCGGGTGATAAGCTGTACTCATATCCAGTCTGGTTCCCAGTGCGTCTTGCATAGATTGCCACAATCGGGAAGTAAATCGAGGATCTCGATCGGAGATAATGGTCTTAGGCACTCCATGACGTGCCACAATTCGGTCAATATACAACTTCGTTAACTTATCCATATTGTCACTTTCCCTCATTGGAACAAAGTGTGCAGATTTGGTTAGTCGATCAATGATAACCCAAATTGCATCCGGTCGATTCGATCGATGAGGTAGTCCCGTTACGAAATCCATGGAGATATCCTCCCACTTCCACTCCGGGATCTTGGGTTATTGCAATAATCCAGAAGGCTTTTGGTACTCGATCTTAACTCTTGAGCATGTTAAACACTTAGCCACATATCGCGCAATGTCGGCTTTCATATTCGGGCACCAATACAAGTTCTTCAAATCCTTGTACATTTTGTCCGATCCTGGGTGCACCGAATACCTTGATTTGTGAGCCTCGTCCATTACGAGCTCACGGAGATTCCCAAGTAAAGGAATCCAAATTCTGTCACTGTAATATCTGAGTCCGTCGGACTTAACTTCAGAGTTACCATCCACCCCTCGCAGTGCTTCAGCTGCGAAGTTTTCTTCTTTTAAAGCTTCTCGTTGGGCATCGCAGATTCGATCCGGCAGTCCCGTATGAATGGTAAGTTGCAGCGCTCGTACTCGTCGAGGCTTTTCGTACTCTTTTCGGCTTAAGGCATCAGCCACAACATTGGCTTTTCCCGGGTGATACTTAATCGCTAAATCGTAATCATTTAGTAGCTCGACCCACCTTCGTTGTCGCATGTTGGGGTCCTTTTGTTCAAAGATATGTTGTAAGCTTTTGTGGTCGGTAAATATCGTGCACTTTGTTCCGTAGAGGTAATGTCTCCAAATCTTGAGTACAAATACCACGGCTCCCAATTCCAAATCATGTGTTGTGTAATTCTTCTCAGTAACCTTCAGTTGCCTGGATCCGTAGGCAATCACTTTGTCTCGTTGCATCAACACGCAACCGAGTCCTTGAATGGATGCATCGCAGTAAACCACGAAGTCGTCTACCCCTTCGGGTAATGAGAGAATCGGAGCTGAACATAACATGTCCTTAAGAGTTTGAAATGCGCGTTCTTCTTTTTCACCCCATCTATATTGCACTCCTTTGTGCGTTAAAGCTGTTAAGGGTTGAGCCAATTGCGAGAAACCCTTAATGAATCTTTGGTAATATCCGGCAAGTCCCAAAAACTGTCGGATTTCGGTCGGCGCTCTCGGAGTAGACCAATTCTTGATAGCTTCCACTTTATTTGGGTCCACATGAATTCCATTCTGATTAATAATGTGTCCAAGAAATTGGACTTCGCGAATCCAAAAGTCGCACTTTGAAAACTTGGCGTAGAGCTGTTCCTTGCGGAGTAATTCCAAGATAAGTCGTAGGTGATTCTCTTGTTCTTCCTTTGTCTTGGAGTAGATTAAAATATCGTCAATGAAAACTATCACAAACTGATCGAGGTACGGCTTGCACACCCGATTCATCAGATCCATAAACACAGCAGGCGCATTAGTTAGCCCAAACGGCATAACCAAAAACTCGTAATGACCATACCGAGTTCTGAAAGCAGTCTTGGGAATATCCTCATCACGAACACGAAGTTGGTGATATCCAGATCGTAGATCAATTTTTGAAAAGTAGCTCGAACCTTGCAGTTGGTCGAAAAGATCGTCGATTCGAGGAAGTGGATACCGATTCTTGATCGTAACCTTGTTAAGCTCTCGGTAGTCAATACACATTCGGAACGTTCCATTTTTCTTCTTAACAAACAATACCGGTGCTCCCCATGGAGACGAACTTGTACGAATAAACCCTTTGTCGAGTAACTCTTGAAGTTGCGCGGAGAGTTCGTTGAGTTCGCTTACCGCCAAGCGGTAAGGTCCGCGTGCAATCGGAGCAGCTCCGGGAGCTAAGTCGATTCCAAACTCGACTTGTCAAAATGGAGGCAAACCAGGCAATTCATCAGGAAATACATCTTGGAAGTCGCGGACTATCGGGTAGTCGTTGATTCTACGCTCGGGAAGTGTCGTGTCGGTGACGTTTGCAAGGATCGCGAGGTGTCCCTTACGAAGGCACTTATGAGCCTTAAGAAACGAGATAATACCGGTGACTGTTCCACCTTTTTCACCTTGAACGGTTAACACTTCGCCTTCTTTGAGTGGAATACGAATCACTTTTTCTTGATATAAAATTTCAGCTCGGTTTTCAGATAACCAATCCATTCCTACTATGACATCAAAACTATCAATCGGGAAAGGCATAAGATCGATTTCTAACGTATGGCCAGTTAGTTCTAACTTACAGTCCTTAACTATCCGAGTCGTATCATGAAGTTTACCATTCGCTAACTCTACCACATACTTAGCATCTAAGTCAATCGGTTTAGCATTAATTAGCTTAGCAAACTTAGTGGAAATAAAACTTCTTTCAGCACCAGAATCAAATAATACAGTAGCCAAGAAACCATTTAGCATAAATTTACCGTTAATCACGTTGGCGTCGTTGCGAGCTTCTCCTTGCCCCATAACAAAAGCTCTTCCCCTGTCGTTACCATTCCCGTTGCCATTTCCTCCGCCATTACCATTTCCACCATTATTTCCCTAATTTCCATTTCCCCGTCTTCTCAACTGTGGGCAGTCCCTTTTAATGTGGCCTTGAGCACCACATTCATAGCAGTTCCCATTACCATTTCCTCTAGGAGCTTCATTGTTGTTGTTACGGTTCTGACCATTGTTGTTTCCGTTGCCCCGGTTGTTTCCATAGTTGTTGTTGTGGCCAGAGTTGTTGTTGTTGTTTTGCCTTGGGCGGTTTTGTTGCTCAGGTAAAATCGCCCAGCAGTCTTTTGCTTCGTGGCTTTTCTTGCCACATCTTTCACAGTTCAAACTCCTTCTACAAATACCAGCGTGATGCTTCCCACACTTGTTACACATGGGCAGGTTACCCTTGTAGTTACTTTGGCCGTTACCTCCCTGGCGGTTGTTTCCACTGTTGTTCCCAGACCTTTTGCTTTGGCCTTGGGAGTTATAAGACCTCCCAGTGCTGTTTCCAACACTCTGATTGTTCATTGAGTTTTCAGGAGCTTCATCATCAGCTTTTCTTTTGCCACTTAAGGCAGTCTTCTCTGAGGCTTTTGCAGGAAGTGCACCCTTCTCAATTTCCTGATCAGTAAGCTTGTGAGCCAAACGGATGGCTTGCTGCACGGTTGTGGGGTTGCTGGCAGTCACTAGTCCTTTGATTTGAGGCGCGAGGCCCTCCAAATAACGCTCGATGCGTTTGAACTCAGCATCAACCATTGTTGGGCATAGTACCGCGTATTCGTGGTAGCGCGCAGTATACTGTTCAACTTCAGACCCTATCATTTTCAGATTCAAGAATTCACCCTCTAACTTCTTTACTTGGTCACGAGGACAGTACTCCTCCATAATCAGTTCCTTAAACGCTTCCCATTCCATGTTATTAGCCGCATCTAACCCAATCATCTGGATTTCGGCATTCCACCAGGTGAGAGCAGCTCCCTCAAAGGTACCAGTCGCATATTTCACTTTGTTCTCAGCAGGGCAGTTGCACATAGAGAAGACCTTCTCAAACTTCTCGATCCACCTGAGGAGTCCTACCGCTCCTTCCTCGCCGGAAAACGTTATCGGCTTGCAGTCCATGAAGGACTTAAACGTGCAGTGATGGAGGTTTCCTGATACATAAATAGTTCGGGTTTTAAGTTTAAACAGGTCAAAATATAATCGCTTTGTGCCTTAACCGGCATAATAATTTACCCTGCGCGGCGAACGCAGTTTGGGCGGCTGCCATTGCGGCTTGCACAGGCTCGTTTATCATAGCTTGCAGTTGTGCAGGTGTCAGGTTAATGTTATTCCTTCCCTGTCCTCTTCCAGGCATTTTCTGGACAGTTAAAGTAGCCAGTGTTCAGTTACAGTTATACTCTATACATATCCCATAATATGTATATTAACAATTTCTCGTTATCCCACTATTAGTCCAGAAAAATTTTCGTGCAAAATTGAGGCGTCGTCGGAGAACGTCGTAAGTCGTAAGTACTATCGTCGAAAGTCGGCTTTCCCATAAAAGTCACCGTCGGCGTAGTCATCGTAGTAGAAATCAGGACGTAGCGTGTAGCATCGTTTCGTTGTCGCTTTACTCCGGAACAGTGTGCGTATTAGCGTTCGCATTTCGTATTCGTGTGTGAAATTTTCCTAAGGTTTTCCGTTAGACTACTTAGACACGGTCTATATATATATTTATATATATATATATATACATACGTACGAAGCATTTACTTACACAGCAGAGCGAGTATCCCAGGTTGGCACGTGAAATTTTTTTTTGTTTTGGGAATTTGTTTGTTCGTTTGTAACTAAGGTTTTCAAGTCGCAGTTTCCAAATCGTTTTTCAAAAATGATTCCAGTTCTCTGCAACTTATGGCTCTGATACCAATCTGTCACACCCCCAAATAACCACTAACGGAGTTTATACTGTTAAGGGGTGCGAGCAAACCAGTATTGTAATGTATTAGATTATGGTTAATTAGTTTGAGCCCACGGGCCCACTAGGTATTTAGGGTTTATTTTCCTTCTCTATATAATGTAATCTTATTTATCAATAATAGACAATTCAGTCATTCTATATTCTTACATGGTATCAGAGCCTAAACGATCCAAATCCTAGCCGTCGCCACCTAGTTGAAACACTAGACAGGGCGGTGTGCCACCATCGCCGCCGCCCTGTCTCAACTTCGTTTTTTTTTCTGTTTAGTTTTTCTATGTTCTGGTTTTACATTCGAATAAAACTTCATTCGAAATCTCGATTCCGTTTCAGTCGTCAATTCCACTTTTATATCTTCCGTGTTTTATTTCCTAGCTTCAAATAAGCTTAGATCCATCATCATACATGGAGAAAATAATACATTTATGTATTTATTTGATTTGAAGACAATGCCAACGTTTGTAATCCCCGTGAAATTTTTTTCGGCCGCTAATGATTTATTTGTTTGTTTATAATTCCTAACGCAATATCTTTCGTCAGGGCTTCCTTGGCCTAGTTTTCATACGGCTAAATCATGTATCCCTTTCAAGGCTTCTTTTTCCAGACCACGACATGCTTCCATCGATCTTTAACCGATCTAACTACGGTTTAATCAAAAAAAAAAATTCTCTTCTTTGTGTCTCTCTCTTTTCTTTCTTTTTTTTTGAAGATTGTCGCTTGACTACGGTCACCGGCATTCACCATCTCTCTTTATTCGATCTACGGATCTCATCTTTCGATCTACGGATCTCATGTCTCGATCTACGGATCCGAGATATCGTTGTTTGACGGTCTCGACACACTGCCGCATGACCGCGGTCACCGGTGGTCGAGTTACTTTTTTTTTCAGCAGCCTCATAGCCGAATAAGATGGAACCGATGTTAGATTGGGATCTAGTTGTATGTTTGTTATTCTGGAAATCAAGACCCAAAACTGGATGCAGTCGTGAAAGGAACTAAAGTCGAGCAAACTTAACAATACTTTAAGGGATGAAACTGTTCTGAGCTATTTGAAGAAGATTAGAATGTCGAGTCGTGGATTGAGATCGAAGCTAGCTTTTAAGTTTTTATTATTATTTTTATGTTTTTTTTCCAGTCTGAACTTCCATTATTTTTCCGCTCCGACTGACGGGGAGTATTGTAATGTATTAGATTATGGTTAATTAGTTTGAGCCCACGGGCCCACTAGGTATTTAGGGTTTATTTTCCTTCTCTATATAATGTAATCTTATTTATCAATAATAGACAATTCAGTCATTCTATATTCTTACAACCAGGACCACAACCATTAGTTACAAATACTAAACGAATCAGAGTTAGTCCAAATATATGTCATAAATTAAAGTCTCAAAATACGCAGCGGAAAATATTGTCTTAGCACTAACCACGTGCTTTACAAAATCATTGTTTTAAATTCCCAACTTAATTTAAACAAAAGTAAATTGTCTTCATGTGCCATGCCAACCCGCTCCGGATACTCCTCAGTGATCTGCAAAAGTTTAAACCACGCAAGTGTCAACCTAACGGTTGGTGAGTTCATAGTGGGCTTGTCACGCAGTGGCCCGGTCACATAATCATATTGTGTCAACATATACTTATGTAATATTTATTTGTGAAAAGCAATGCTCAGTGATAATACACCGGTCCATAATCATAGTAGCGTGATTTAGTAAAAGTATTGTCTGTAACATGCGTTATCGGGTATGTACTAGTTTTGTAAAATTAAAGTGCTCAACCGATATCGCGGGTAGCTAATCCGTTGTTCCATGCACTAAGGAAGTTCGTACCAAAGCTGACTAATAAGTATTGTAGTGGCATCGCCATCATCTATTTTGTTTTGCGGACATACGTCATCGCGGCTTTGCCTCCCCTGTGTCCTCTCGGGATCACGGTCAGATAGGCTGATATTGTACCTCCGTGCACCTCCAGTGTCACGAGGCGGAGTTTTTCAAACTCCAATAGATCTACCCAACATCCCCTCGCTTTACAATTAATGGCACAATTAAGTTGAGGACTTTTTCAGTTAAAAGGCAATCCTTAGAAATCATGTGATATCATGTGGTTTAGATTTTAACCTACACTAGCCATATTAAAACGGTTTACCGGATTCTCATGAATTCTCAAAATGTTTTCAGTTTCGTTTCAGAAATAGTTTGCTTAAGTTTCACAAGCGTTTCCCATAAAACACTTCAAGTTTATCAAAGAGGTGCGTGGCACTCATAAGGTTTCAAGTTCATAAAAGAGGTGCATAGCACTCATAAGGTTGTCAACATTGTTTTTCATTAAGGTACTCGGTGTGTCCCAAACGAGCTCACAGTAAACGGGTTAGTGACACTCACCTTTGGTTGCACTGCTACACTTGCTAAATAATCCAAGTATTGTTTGCTTAACGAAGACCTAAGAACACGTTTAGGTCTTAAGTATTAGTTTGTGTCTAATATTTAACTTACGTCACTATGGCCCATAACATAGCGCGTTGGAACTATGACACGACATACCGACACACGACACCGATGGTTGATCATAAACGGGGGTTCACATAACTCAGAAATCAAAGCATGTCTCATTATTGAATAATCATGTAAGTCATGGCATAACATTCAAATAAGTTGCACAAGTTTGGGTTTTGGCCTTGGCACAGTTTCGCTACACAGTTTCGCTATGTGCACGGGCAACACTTTCGCTAGGGAATACCTGATGACACAGTTTCGCTAGCTAGTTTCGCTCGAAACTGATGACACAGTTTCGCTAGCATAGATTCGCTCGAAACTGGTTTGAACTTTCGTTCAGGAGTCTTTGGTTGTTTTGCTCGGTAGTTTCGTTCGAGCAGGTCTACTTAGTTTTCATGGCGACACTATAGTTTCGCTGTATAGTATCGCTGGAAGGACATTCAAATAGTTTCGCTATATAGTTTCGCCCAGAGAACACCCAGTTTCGCTGGTCGCAGAAAACTCGTAAATCAGCCCAAAAATCAATCTAACAGCTTCCATACTTCATGTAATTCATTATCTAGCATGCATAAACATTTACCAACATTAAACAAGCAATTCTAATACCCTAAATATGAGTTTTCACCATCAAATCATCAAGAACACATTTTAAGCACAAAATGACCTAACTAGCATAAATCTTCATGATGGCATGATTTTACACGTAAAGTTGCAGACTTTATGTTAGATCTAACATTCCTAAGCATCATACTAGAAGATCAAACAATTTCATGAAGGTTTAGTCATGCTTTTTAAGAAAACACATAGAATATGCATGAAAATGGTTTTGGAGACTCACGGTTCGATCTAGGATCCGAATGGATGAGTTCACCAACTGAGATGACGGCGGCTCGTGGTGGTTCTCGGCTGGCCAGAATTCAGGAGAGTGTGTGTGTGTTTTTGAGAAATGATGTAAGTAAAATGAGAAGATTAGGGTTTTGGGTCTTTATATATCAGGTGCTAGTTTCGCTGGCACTTTCGCTGGCCAAGCGAAACTGGCTCTGAATACACGTAAGTCAAAAGTTTAGCTACCGAGCGAATCTACAGTTTCGCTCGGTAGTTTCGCTGGCAACCAAAAGGGGCCAATTTACATTCTAAGCAAGATAAGCACGATTCATGAATTTGTCATGCTATTAATAATAACAATAAATCATGCGGTTACATCACGTTGCACATAATAACAATAAATAAATGAACACATAACACATATGGACGGGTTCGGTGATCAACCAAAGGTCGTGGACGTATTCGGCCTAGTTAAGCATTAGTTACTAAGTTAACACTTATAATGTAACTAACGGAGATTGTCTAACGGAAGTTAACCTTGGAATTCTCGGATGTCACACTTTTGATTTGGAAGACAAACTAAGAATTTTTATAAACACATTATGTGGTGAAGATGTGCATGAATCTTCACACATAACATTTTTGATCACACATCAAAATTGTTTTGACCCAAACCAAACTTAAGTCTTTGCCATCCACCTTGAAAAAGGACACTTGTAGATGTCATCTTCTTTGTAAGTATTAAAAGTTTAATTTTAGATCCTCCTATTAATAATAATGTTTGGTATTATGTTTTGCAGGGTTTACTGAATGCTGTTGCATTGGTTCGGCCAAAATTTGAGCATAGGAATTGTGCCAGACATATATATGCAAACTGCAACAAAACACATAAGGGGGCTGAGTTGAAGGGTGTATTTTGGAAGGCTGTAAGATCATACAATGAGGTTGATTAGATTGCATCAATGGAGGAGTCGAAGGGTTTATCATAAGATGCACATGCTGCATTCATCAAGCAGAACCCTAAATGCTTTGTTAGGTGTTTCTTTGAAACCCACACTACCAATGATGTTGTAGTAAACAATATGGCTGAAACTTTCAATGGGTACATCATTCAATCCAGGAGCAAACATGTAATTCATATGTTGGAAGATATCAGGGTTGCTGTTGATCAGAATGAAGAGGGAAATGGCTGCTAGAGATTTGGTGGTTTGTCCAAGGATACAAGTTAAGCTAGACAAAGAGAAAGATTGGTCTTATAATTGTGTTGTGCAACCCTCATTAGATGATGTTTTTAAGGTCAGTGAGTTAACAGAAACTGTATCTGTTGACTTGATACATAAAACATGTATATGCAGAAAGTGGGACCTTACAGGTATTCCATGTAAGCATGTTTGTGCAGTTGCAGAGTTCTCACATAAGGCTGCTGAGGAGTATGTTGAGGTATGCTACCATAAAGATGTGTACTTGAAGTCTTATGAGTACACAATTCCACCTATACCAAGTGAGATGTATTGGCCAAAAATTGAAAGACCATTAGATCCTCCTGCTATCAAGATACAGCCAGGTAGGCCTAAGAAGAATAGAAGAAGGGACCTCCATGAAGATCCCAAGAACCCTCGTAGGTTGACTAAGCATGGTAGTTTTGTCACTTGCAGTAACTGTAAACAGAAAGGACACAACAAGAGGAAGTGCACCGCCCAGAAAGTTGATGGCCCAGTTGCTAAGAAGCAAAGAGGAAGGCCAAATAAACAAACAGTCCATGTTCAAGATGTGGCAGGGTCTAGTGAACAGGCAGGGTCAACAGAACAGAGCAGGGTGAGTGGTAGGGGAAGTAGCATTGGCAGGGGCAGGGGTATGGGTAGGTCAACTGGAGGTGGTAGGGGTAGGGGTAAATCAACTAGAGGTGGCAGGGGCAAGGATAGTTTAACTGGAGGTGGTGGAGAGACTGTTATAAGTCAAGTGCAAGATGGAACCCAAGGAATTGGTGCTACTGATGCATAGTACCTTAAAGTATTAACTATTTTAATGTTTAAGATCTTTTGATGAATTGTTATGTACTCTATAGTACCTTAAACTAGTATCTTTTAGACCATTTTGATGCAATTATGATCTACTGTAAGTTTTTGGTTGTGAACTACCCTTTTGTTTACAACTATGGTGTAATGACATGTTTCTGGATTGATGACCCTTTGAGGTTGGTCATGGTCTGTTTGGTGTTTTTTAAGATTGCAGTCCATTAAATCCGATCATTAGGCAATTTAAGATGCAGCTTTTTATCCTGTTTTCATGCACAATTTGGCGATTAACAGTTTGCTCAAAAACTAGTTTTTAATTGGTGAAAATCCATTTCTGTTTTGCACATTTGGTCATCAAAACATCTGTTTTCTAGTACCAGTTTTGGTTGTACAATAGACAATTCCAAATTAGCATTACAAAAACATTAGAAAATCATCCATTATCCATTAGAAATTCATACATTAGACATTTCATAATTAGAATTACAAAAACATAGGTTATCCATGATGAAATAACAACCAACAACATAGCTATTACTTAGGGTACCCTACTACTTAGTGGTCTAAACCCTTACATAATCCAAACTATTACAGCTACAACAATCAAAACACACAAGACCAATCTCATCTTCCTATTTTTCTCCTGCAACTTTTTGTTCTCTTCAACCAACAACTACTTCTGCAATTCCAGATTCTGTATCTTCAGCTCTTGTAAGGTTTCAGGGCCATTGTAAATCGGATCTTCTCTGAAAATGTTCCATAAGTCTTCCTTCCAAAGGAAAAAGTTGCAAGCTTGCTTTGACTGCAAATAAGTAGGTACCAGTTCATGTTGTTTAATCAATTACGGAAAAAATTAACCTTTGTACAAAATTAGGGAAATATACACTCATCGGCCATAAAGGGCACCCAAAGAATTGTTGCCCAAATCGTGCATTGTTCCGTCCGGCAACCCTACGAACTGCCACATGTTCACAATCGTAAAACACGTTCCCACGAGCATCGACCTTGTAATATTGGGGGACTGGTTTGAGCTGAAGAGGTAGAAGACGACATCGTTGGGTTTCAATTTTTCTAGGGTTTTTTTTGTTAAACGATTGAGAGTTCTGCAAGGTATTTAAAATAAATGGGAGGAAAGAGGGAGAGACGACGTGGCATATCATTTCATTAAAAAAATTAAAAAAAAAATTCCAGCTACCATGACACGTCAGCACTTGGTAAACGGAGTTAAATCTCCGCCAGTTTGGGATCGTTGTCAGTAAATAACATGAAATTTGGGACTGGTGAGAGTAAATGTCAAACTTGAGATTATTATTTGCCAATACATTAAACTTGGGATTATTAAAATCTAATAACCCATTATTTTAATTAAATTATATAGTTAAATATCAAAAATATAAAT
This sequence comes from Deinandra increscens subsp. villosa, assembly GCA_039602395.1. Lineage (NCBI taxonomy): Eukaryota > Viridiplantae > Streptophyta > Magnoliopsida > Asterales > Asteraceae > Deinandra > Deinandra increscens. Next base: position 92,689,094 of record JBCNJP010000017.1, read on the forward strand.
CTTTCTTATTCTAATAACTAGGTTTTAACCCGTGTGTTATATGGGGTGACGTGAAATTAATTGAACATGAAGATCACATAAAAAATGTTATACAATAAACTTGTTATGTAAATTTTACTTTTTATTCAAAAGCTTTTAGAGAATAAGAAAGAAGTGATTAGAAAAAAGTAAAGAAGAACCATCGTAGATGTGTTTGACACGATCGTGCCCGAATGAATATAATGTATTTGATGTTATTGTAAACATGTTTTCAAAGGAAATAAATCTTATTAAACCTATAGAGCACATTCACGAAAACATATATTTCAAGTTACAATACTATCAATCAATATGTATTATGATTTGAAGATTCATATTCATTCTATTGAATCTCATTTTCCATGTATAACATGATACCGACAATATTGACAACGTGTATTGTGATTTGAAGATTCAAAATCATAAAATTATTTGCCATAGGGTAGGAAAGTTGCCCATTCTCAAGCATTTATGTCAATTTTGTATGTGTTTTCTATGTTGATCGAATACTGAAATTGTTAATATAAACAGATAATAATATGTAAAGATTACCTGTGGTGAACTGATTGAGATCAGCAGCAGTCAGGTTGTCCATTCCTGTTAATAGCCTTGGTTCCCCTTTAGGATGTATAGTTTAGGATGGGAGAAAGAGTTCGTGAATAGTCACGAACTAGAGAGAGAGAGCCGAGAGAGAAGAGAGAGAGAGGTCGAATTAGGGTGGTGGTGATTAACCTTTTCATCTCTCCCTAAGGGCTCTATTTATACACCCAAGGGGAAACCCTAGCCCATCTAGTAAGGGTAATTACGTCCATCAAGTAATACCAGATAGGGTCAAATACGTAATTGATTATTTAAGATAAATGACAAAGGACATAAATAAGATTTATATATATGTATATATACGTAACATATATATATATTTAGATATATATAAATTATGTCTAACATTCTCCCACTTGGCCGAATGATCATTTATATGAGGTATTAGATAAGTCTGATCAGAATTTAATACTCATTTCAATTTTAAACCAAAATTGCAGCAGAAAAATACAGTCATAGAGTTGATTATCCAACTCAAGACCCCCATTAATCATACTACAATCCCAAATTTAAAATTCAACATAAATTTAGAATCAATTACCAAAGTAAGCCCTTTCCGTTGATTTATAATAAAACTGTCTATATGTCAAAAAGGCATGCATAACATATTAAGAGACAAAATCAAACGTAAGAGGAAAATTTATTAATAAGAAGTACAATATGCTAGTTAAGGTCTTTAGTAAAGCCCATTCTCGAAATAAGATCTTCGAACACTTTAATTGGGAGACCTTTAGTCATCGGATCCGCAAGCATATCTTTAGTACTTATATACTCAATACAAAGAACATTTTCCTCAACTCGTTCACGAACGAACAAATACTTTGTATCGAGGTACAGTCCAGCGCCAGTCGAACTGTTACTGTTCGAGAAAGTAAAGGCAGCTGAGTTATCACAATAAAGCTTCAATGGTCTAGAAATGGAATTAACGATTTTGAGTCCAGCTATCAGATTTCTAAGCAACATTCCATGACAGGTTGCATTGTAAACAGCAATGTACTCTGCCATCATAATGGATGTTGTAGTTAGCTGTTGTTTATGACTCTTCCACGAAACGGGCCCGCCTGCTAACATAAAGATGTATCCAGAAGTGGATTTCTTATCATCTTTACATTTGGCAAAATCAGAATCAGAGTATCCGACTAACTCCAAATTATCGCTTCTTCTGTAAGTCAGTTTGTAGTCTCTCGTCCCATTCAGATATCTAAGAACTTTCTTAGCTGCTGTCCAGTGATCATGGCCAGGATTAGTCTGATAACGGCCTAACATACCAGCAACGTAAGCAATATCTGGACGAGTACAGACTTGAGCATACATAATACTACCGACTACAGACGCATAAGGTATCATTCTCATTTGCTCCTTTTCTTCATCTGTTTTCGGACATTGAAACGAGCCGAAAACGTCTCCTTTAACTACAGGAGCTTTTGAGGGGTTACTATGTTGCATGTTATATCGAGCAAGGACGCGCTCAATGTAAGCTTTCTGGGACAAGCCTAAGATCCCTTAGCTCTATCTCGGTGAATTTCGATGCCTATAACGTAAGAGGCTTCTCCGAGATCTTTCATGTCAAAGTTAAGCGAAAGTAACCGCTTTGACTCATGCAACATGTCAAGACTATTACTTGCCAATAGAATGTCATCTACGTAAAGAACAAGTATAGTAAAGTTGCTCCCACTCATCTTAAGAAAGGTGCACTGGTCCACTTGATTCTTCAGGAAACCTTGTTTCTTCATGACTTCATCAAACTTTAAGTACCACTGACGCGATGCTTGTTTTAGCCCGTATATCGATTTCTTTAGCTTGCAGACTAAATGTTCTTGACCTTCTGGTTTAAACCTATCAGGCTGCGTCATGAACACTTCCTCATACAAGTCACCGTTCAGGAAAGCAGTTTTACGTCCATTTGATGTAGCTCTAAATTGAAATGAGCTACTAGGGCCGCAACGATCCTTAAGGAATCTTTTCGAGAGACAGGAGAAAAGGTCTCTTGATAGTCAATTCCCTTTTTTTGAGCGTAGCCTTTTGCAACCAATCGCGCTTTGTAGCGCTCAACGTTTCCTTGAGGATCCAGTTTAGTTTTAAAGACCCATTTACATCCTACCGGTTTTACACCGTCGGGTAATTCAACTAAATCCCAAACGTCATTTTTCTTCATGGATTCAAGCTCGTCAAGCATAGCTTTATTCCACTCAGAAGACTGATCACTGTTCATGGCTTCTTTATAAGAGGTTGGATCGCTAAACTTTCCACCATCCGTTTCAAGCTCAGCCAGGTAAGTAACATAGTCGTCAAAGTTAGTAGGCTTTCTAACTCTAGTTGACTTCCTGGTTGGAACGACTGGTTCAGCGGGTTCAGCATTATTTTGTGGTTGTTCGTTTGGATTGTCGTCATGTACTGGAGAGGGAGGTTGAATGGGTGCAGTGTCAGCAACGGAGGCGTGTACAAGAGGAGTAATCGGAGTGATGGTAAGCGACGAAGAGTCCCTCCCCCCCGCGTCTTGTACTTCACGCAGATCATCGAGAAAGTTTTCACTGCTCCCACTGATGTTATTATCTTCAAGGAACACGACATTTCTGGTTTCTACGATACGAGTAACATGGGAAGGACAATAAAACCGATGACCTTTGGAATGTTCGGGATAACCGATGAAGTTACAGGTTACGGTTTTCATATCAAGCTTCTTTAAGAAGGGATTATAGAGTTTGGCCTCAGCAAGACAGCCCCATACTTTCATATGTCTTAGACTCGGTTTTCGTCCTGTCCAGAGTTCAAAAGGAGTTTTAGGGACAGATTTGGACGGAACTCTGTTGAGTATATAAACGGCTGCTTTTAAGGCTTCGGTCCAGAGAAATAAGGGTAAGCCCGAGTTGGCCAACATACTTCGTACCATGTTCATAAGGGTTCGGTTTCTCCTTTCAGCAACACCATTCTGTTGAGGAGTACCTGGCATGGTGTATTGGTTCACGATCCCCTGGCTTTTGCAAAACTCATAAAATGGACCAGGGGCCTGACCTAAGTCCGTATGTCTACCATAATACTCACCTCCTCTGTCCGATCTAACAACTTTGATTGGAAGACCGCATTGTTTTTCAACTTCAGTCTGATAGTCTTTAAAAGTTGTTAGTGATTCAGATTTTTCTTTAATGAGATACAAGTACATATAACGAGAATAATCATCTATGAAAGTGATAAAAGAGTTATGTCCAGTAATTCCAACAGTAGAGTAGGGGCCACTAATATCAGTGTGAATAATTTCTAATAATTTAGAACTCCTAGTGGCACCTTTCTTATTAGTGGATGTCATTTTGCCTTTGATGCATTCGACACATGTTCCAAAATCGGTGAAGTCAAGAGATGGTAAAATTTCATCTTTCACGAGTTTCGCTAAGCGATCCCGCGAAATATGGCCTAAACGTTGATGCCATAACATAGATGAAGTTTCTAAGTCTCTTTTAGGTTTTCTTTTTGTTGTTGGTTGATTAATATTATAAGACAACAAAGAATTAGAGAAAACATCATCCAGTTCTAATCGATAAAGTCCACCATCCAGATAACCAGAACCAAATACTTGAGAATTAAAATAGATAGTAAGTTTGCCATGACCATGAGAAACATCAAAACCGTCCATGTCTAACTTTGGTCCTGATACAAGATTCCGAGTAATCTCAGGAATATATAAGGTATCATAAAGTTTAATACATAAACCAGTTTTCATAATAAGATGTAAAGTTCCCACGGCTTTAACGGCTAAATCTTTTTCATTCCCAAGCTTAAGCGTTTTTTGGTTTCTTTCCAGCATCTGGATCGAATGAAAATCCTGAGTAGAGTTAGTTACATGGACCATAGAACCGGAATCAAACCACCATGAATTAGTTGGAACATTTAAATTAAAGGACTCAGTTATCATATTAAGATGATTACCTTTCTTAGCCAGCCAATCCTTGAAACGATTGCAGTCCTTCTGTTTATGTCCAAGCTTGCGACAGAACTTGCAGTAAGGTTTGCTAGAATTGCTAGGGCCGGAAGATGATGTAGCTTGATCCTTCTTCTGAACCTTAGGTTGCTCCCTTGGAATAGCCTTGCCCTTCCTTTTGTTGTTGTTGGAGTTTGCAGTCACGAGGTAAGCAACTTCTGGTTTGTCAAGCTTCTGACGCTCTTCCTCTTGCACGCACATTTCAATCAGCTCGCTCATCTTCCATTTATCCTTCTGAGCGTTGTAGTTTACCTTGAAAGTTTCGAAAGATGCAGGAAGAGAAGTCATAATGAAGTGAACCAGGAACGTTTCGCCGATCGGCATGTCTAAGGCCTTAAGTTTGTTGGCGACATCGTTCATAACCATTAGATGCTTACGGATGCTGCCCTTTCCATCGTATTTAGTAGTCAGCAACTTGAGAATAAGGTTGCCAGCATGCACCTTAGATGTTCCCTTGTAGTACTCCTCCACGGACTCCAAGTAGGTCTTGGCGTTGTCAGAATCTGGTATGGCCCCCGGATGACAATGTCAATGGACTTCTTCGTGATCAAAAGGCACATCTTGTTGCACTTGACCCATTTTTCATGAGCAGTCTTCTCATCAGCAGTGGGGGCGGCAGGAGCATCGTTAAGGAGTGCATGATCGAAGCCCAAAATGCCGAGGACCAGACTCAGAGAATCCTTCCAAGCAGCGTAGTTCGTTCCAGTCAGGGTTTCTATTCCGAAAGCCGAGGCTTAGAGTGGACAAGAGAGAGAGAATAATAAGATACTAAGCGGAGAGAGGTATATGGATTAATCGGATAATTATAATAGTATAATAATTATAAGCATATGACATTAGTAATTGTTATAATAATAATAAGCAGGCATAAGTAAGGACCATAGGAATGAAGCAAGTAAGTTGTGATAAGGTCTATAATAATCACCAAAATTAATAGACATAATAAAAGGTTCTACTTAGATGAATCAGCTTTCGCGTTGGTTACTTGCCTATCATCTAAGCATTATGAACTAAATAAGTGTATGTGCATAAAGTGATGCATCACATCAGCGTTGGCCAGAAATGATACACCATAAGCTTTATGTACAAATTAGTTTCGCTGAATACATGTGCAACTCATCAGCGTTGGCCAGAAGAGAAACACTTGTATACGTAAGGCGAATGCTTAATTCTAAGTCGATAAACATTACAAAAACAACGAATCAGCGTTGGCCAGAATCGAGGTTTTAAAGATGTTATCAATTTAAGTGAATAGATTAGTTTTAAAGTAAATTGACTGGTATTAGAAATAATTAGTGACATTAATTAAGGTAGCAAAACAGCGTTGGCCAGAATTACTACTTGTCATTTAACTAATACGAGGTAAGGAACTAATCTAAATTTTATTAGGTTTTGTAAAACATAAAATTTTAAGGTTTTAAACAAAATAAAATTTTAATATGAAGCCCCAATTTTAGCAAAAACCCCCCTGTCAACAACCGCGGATCGAACAGGGGTTTTCGATCGAAAGGTATACCCTGATCGAAAAGTAAGCTTTTCGATCGAAAAGGGGTATCCGGTCGAAAAGGGTGTCCGATCGAAAAGTGTTACCCGATCGAAAAGTATGATTTTTCGATCGAAAAAAGGTATCTAATCGAAAAGCGAGCTTTTCGATCGAAAAGTAGACTTTTCGGTCGGATCGAAAAGTCGGTCGAAAAACCATATGGCCTGATCGAAAAGCCGATCGAAAAGCCGTATGGTCCGATCGAAAAGTCAATCGAAAAGCCACATGGCCCGATCGAAAAGTCGATCGAAAATCCACATGGTCCGATCGAAAAGTAGGGAACCAAGCCACATCTTTTGATCAGAAAGTGAGTCGAAAAGCCATATGGCCTGATCGAAAAGTCGATCGAAAAGGGCCATATGGTCCGATCGAAAAGTAGGGAACCAAGCCACATATTTCGATCGGAAAGTAAAACGTCTGGTCGAAAAGTAACCTTTTCGATCAAGAATTTGTATCTTGATCGAAAAGTGTATAATCCCTCGAAATCAGTTAGGGTTTTTTAACATGGTTTTCCAAAACTAAATCTGATTAGAGTTTTGTGTTTGTTTTAAAACCGATTTTCATTATGTACTTAAAAAGACATATTAGGGTTTCACGATTTTGAGACAGAATCGAAAAGCCCATTTATCTGATTTCGAAAATTAGGGTTTTGACGATTTCAGAAACATGATTCGATTGAGCAACATATGCTCTGATACCACATGTTGATCGAATCCTGAAATTGTTAATATAAACAGATAATAATATGTAAAGATTACCTGTGGTGAACTGATTGAGATCAGTAGCAGTCAGGTTGTCCATTCCTGTTAATAGCCTTGGTTCCCCTTTAGGATGTATAGTTTAGGATGGGAGAAAGAGTTTGTGAATAGTCACGAACTAGAGAGAGAGAGCCGAGAGAGAAGAGAGAGAGAGGTTGAATTAGGGTGGTGGTGATTAACCTTTTCATCTCTCCCTAAGGGCTCTATTTATACACCCAAGGGGAAACCCTAGCCCATCTAGTAAGGGTAATTACGTCCATCAAGTAATACCAGATAGGGTCAAATACGTAATTGATTATTTAAGATAAATGACAAAGGACATAAATAAGATTTATATATATATATATATATATATATATATATATATACGTAACATATATATATATTTAGATATATATAAATTATGTCTAACATTCTACCTTGTGTTCGTTAGAGAATTCAAATTATGATTCTTTGGAGATATTTATGCAACTTAATAAAAATAGAGAAGTCTCTATTAACAGCCCTTGGAGGGGATGTTCAACATCTAGAAGGTAAGTATGTTTCTTGACAGGCGTATCTCTATGAAATATGTAACTAACACAAAAATTCTCATTAAATGATCAAAAGAGAGACTAAAGTGTTCTCTAGCTATTCATGGATGTCTTCAGAAGAATTAATTGTTGTTTACTCAAGCTCCTAAACATCCAACTTGAGAAACTGTCTACTAACTTTGGTATGAAGAAATGTTCACTACACAAAGGTATATACATAAACATACCAATAGAGGTCATCTTTACCACGATCTTCTCCAATTGCCATCTTTTTGTTTTACTATTGCTGCATCCATTTTTTTTCTTTCCATTCTATAAGCAAATAATCTCAAGCCATCATAGTCAGGGCCGGAGCTGAGGATTTAGGGGCCATTTTCGAGCTAAAAAAATGGGTCTCATAATTGCAAATAGAAAAAGTTGTTAAATAAAAAAAATTAAGTTATAGCAATAAACATAAGAAAATTATAGTTTTAAAATGATATATTTAATAGTAAATTAATTGATCAAGTCTTCATAGTTCAAATTCTCTAATATTTTGTTCTCGATAGCTATATTATGTATACATTTTTTAAAAATATGCCCCCCCCCCCCCTAAAATGATGGGCCCTGTTCCGTCGCATCTCCCGCACATACTCAACGCCTCCCCTAATCATAGTATATACGCATCTTCCAAAAAATAGAAATGGAAACTACATAGTAATGATCTGTGGCCATATGATCTATGTTTTGAACCCTAGATCTAAAAGCTTTGAAAACCAATACTCAATAATTAAGAACGAAAATCAATTTAAAAGCATGATAATTTGTTGAGAATTGATACTTAATATACTAAACATAACCTTTTGAGTGTAAAAGCTTTATTAGCCATCATAGTATATACTCTTGAAAGATGACAAAACTGCATGATTCGTTAGTAAAAAAAAGGTAATTAATTAAGGTGTTCGGTATCATAGAAAAAAAAAATACTACTACAATAACAATAGAAACTTAGAATAAAAATTGTGTTGGAGGTTATATGCGTTGAAAAAGACTATTGACTTCCAACACATTTGACCCATTACCCTTTCAGCCATTTTGACAATTGACCACTTAATGATAGTATACAAGTGACTAAGTGAGTTCGACCCATAAACCAAATATATTAACATAAACAAAATAGTTCTTGGAGAAATAACTTTACAGT
>JBCNJP010000017.1:92702701-92827706 GCA_039602395.1 Deinandra increscens subsp. villosa
TTTGGAGAGGATGCAATTGGAGTTTGTCATGATTTTGTTATTTGTACATGTTATTTCGATTGCAAGGCAGAGAAGATAAAGAAGGTGGATACTAGGATCAATGACACCTCTCCTCTCCCTTCAAACTCTAGTTCCCCTCAACACTTTTCTCCAACAAAAAATTAATGATTATTTAATGCTTCCAACTTATGGACAAGCATTAAGAATAAGATGCACCTTATGTATGTATTAAAAATTTTGAAATAAAATATTTAGTTTTATTTGGATCTAGAAATTATTAAATGCCTTTTGTTTGATAATGATATCTGTAGGGGCACAACTTCTTAGTGACCCGAAGGGACCATGATCCTTGTCATTTCTTTCACCGAGAATATACGTATAGTTTGTCAAAAAAAAATTATATATATTGAGTCAGTCTCCACTACAAAAAAAATTATATGTATTAAGTCGTTCCCACTCAATTTTTTATGTATTTAGTCGGTCACTCGGTCTCCCATTCAAAAAATTATATAAAAATGAATTTTAAGATTAGAGTCATATTTTAAATTGTATTAAAGTAATGGGCCATGAAAATATAGAATTATAAGATGAGGGACAAAAGTGTAAAAGTTCAAAACTTTAATTGAAGGGGAAAACTCCAAAACATTAAATCTCATCTATCTATATTACATATTAAATACTAGGTTAGTAACCCGTGTATTAGACGGATTGAATAAATATTTATAATAATGAGATAAGTATAATAAAATAAAAATTGATATGAGATTTAAAAATTATGAATATGGATGATATAATTGTGAAATCATATCAAATAGTTATTTTATAGTAGTTAAGTTAAAAGTACATTTATAGTAAATTAGAGTATTTCGTATATCACAGTTGGAAAATAAATTGCTTAATGGTTTACTTTAAAGTGGTGTTGAGAATTACAATAATAAAGAGTTATTATTATTTAGGATTACTTGAATTCAGAGAATATTAAAAAATAATTAGAAAATGTTGAAGATGATAATTGAACTCTTTAAAGTTACTTTTCAGAATATAAAATATAAAAAAGTGTTTGATATTTTAATATTTTAATTGAATAAATCAACCACCCTAATATATAATATTTAAATCAATAAATATTAGTAACTATTGTTACAAATAAAATTTTGAATGTTACATCTCTTAAAATTAGAAAATTCAAACAATTTATATAAATATGGTAAGTTAGTTAATAATAATTTATGTAAATATATAAGTAATAAATATTAATACAAATTCATAACTAATTTTAGTTAAATGTAATGTTAAATTTTAGATTTAGAAATTTGAAATATTAAATTTGGAAATTTTGAATTCTTAAATGAAAAAAAATTTGAAATTAAGTGTGGTGTTGACAAGTGGATTGTTGAGGTGGAGGATGATGTGGACACCCTAGTAAAGTGACATGTGAACACTTTTTTATTGCTTAATTAGAATGAAAGATAATTTTTGTACGTTTACGTTTAAAATTATGTTTAATAAATACAATTATATTTACATATAAAGTTATTAATCATAGTTTTCTTTAGACGTCCTGTGCAACAGAAGACTTAGTATAACTAGTTGTATTAACATATCTAAACAGAATAACATGACACAAAAATTAAATTAGTTGGAAGTATAATTTGTATACGTTAAGAATCAATATCTATATCTATCTATCTATCTATCTATATAATATATATGAAAAGATTGAATGCCACATGGCATCACCACAACAATCCTTTTTTTCTTTATTTTCCCGCTCAAATGGTTTGCCTCATATTTTTTTTAATTGGTTTGAATAATTAACAAAGTCATTAACTAATTTTTTAACAAAGTAACTGACATTAAATGCATATCTCATATCCTAATTTAAAAACTGAAATTAATTGAAATTAATTCATAATAAATGAGGATATGAATACTTTTTTTTGGCAAGTATTCATATCAATTACTAAGTTTATTCAAAAACTATTTCATAATTTAACATTTACCAATCCAAAAAAAATTATATAAACATATTAAATATTAAATGTATATATTTTTCTAAATAATTAATCAAATTGTAAAAATAATTTGAAATTTAAGGAAATAACTTGCAAGTAAACATCCAAAAAATTTAATTGTTTAAACATTTTAATTTCACAAAAAAATACTTGCAAAACTATATCCGAAATTTTTGCACATTAAATTCAAATTTCTATATATTTTTAAACAATTTTCGGTTACAATTTAACAAAATTTCATAATTTTAGGATGTTGACCATTTACCATATTCAAATATTCAATTTTTTAAAATTCAACAATCAAATTTCCGGATTTTTTATAATTCCAAATTAATCCAACTAATTTCCCTAAATATATAGCCGAATTTGATGTATCATCTTTTTTTTAGGAAACAAAATTCGAATTTCATGATTGCGCCATGATCTTTTTATAAATCTATATATATGTATACAATCACTTCGAGTTCGTATTTATATCTATCTATATCTTCTTCTATATAATTTATATATGAAAAGATTGAATGCCCCATGGCATCACCACAACAATCATTTTTTTTTTATTTTCCCGCTCAAATGATTTGCCTCATATTTTTTTTATTGGTTTGAATAATTGACAAAGTCATTAACTAATTTTTTAACAAAGTAATTGACATTAAATGCATATCTCATATCCTAATTTAAAAACTAAAATTAATTGAAATTAATTCAGAATGAATGAGGATATTAATATTTTTTTTGGCAAGCATTCATATCAATTACTAAGTTTATTCAAAATCTATTTCATAATTTAACATTTATCAATCGTAAGAAAATTATATAAACATATTAAATATTAAATGTATATATTTTTCTAAATAATTAATCAAATTGTAAAAATAATTTGAAATTCACGGAAATAACTTGTAAGTAAACATCCAAAAATTTTAATTGTTTAAACATTTTAATTTCACAAAAAAAAAATACTTGCAAAATTATATCCGAAAACTTTGCACATTAAATTCAAATTTCTATATATTTTTAAATAATTTTCGGTTACAATTTAACAAAATTTCATAATTTTAGGATGTTGACCATTTACCAATTCAAATATTCAATTTTTTTAAAAAATTCAACAATCAAATTTCCAAAATTTTTAAAATTCCAAATTAATCCAACTAATTTCCCGAAATATATAGCCGAATTTGATGTATCATCTTTTTTTTTGAAACAAAATTCGAATTTCATGATTGCGCCATGATCTTTTTAAAAATCTATATATATGTATACAATCACTTCGAGTTCGTAAAGACCATAATCATCATCACCAACAGAGGTTTTTCTAAAACATCATAATCTTCTGTTTCACTTCGAGTTCATAATCCTCATCACCATTCTTCTTCTTCTTACTTGATATTCAAGTTCTTTCTGGTTATCTCTATTCATCTCTTTACTTTCAAATTTCATTCTTTAATCTACTTTAAATTGTTACTTATGATTAATATGTATAACATATAGATTTTTACTTCTTATGCAACATTTATCATAAATAATTAAACATCAACATGTCTATTTAAATGTATACGGTTCGTTAAATGTTTAACGATTTCAAAGTTAGATATATACGGTTTTGTTAATGACTATTTAAGTATAAACGTTAGATTTATATATCGAAAAAATGTTTTTCATGTATATGATCCGTTAAATCTATTCACTACACAATATGTAAAACAATTTTTTTTAACAATTCTTAAACATCGACATCACAATTTTTTGTATCCCAAATATTAATTCCCCATATTTAAACATCTTCTATAAAACAACTGTTCGTATCCGAAAAATTTGATTAGATAGAATATTCAATAGTAAACAGTTGATGAAAAACGATTTTTTTTTCAACAACTCTTAAACATCGACATCACAATTTTTTGTATCCCAAATATTAATTGCGCATATTTAAACATCTCCTATAAAACAATTGTTTGTATCCGAAAAAATGGATTAGATAGAATATTCAACAACAAACAATTGATGAAATACAGAAAGACCATTTAATGTTTAACAAATCAGATGAATATTATCAGAAAACTTCAAGAGTTGGACTTTATTTGAAGAATCAATGTTTTAGTCATGGTCAGCTTTATGTTGCATTATCAAGGGTTAAGAGCAGGGATGGACAAAAACTTCTCATATTGGATGAAGAAGGAAAAGTGACAAACAAAACATCAAATGTTATTTATAGGTTTGTATTTTCAAATTTATAACTTTTTATATTGTCGAATGTTAAATTTTTTTCTTTAAATCCAATTATCGAATTACATTTTTATAACATGTTAAATTTTATATTCATTTTTTTAAACCGCCCGTGCGTCGCACGGGTATCAAAAACTAGTATATATATATATATATAACTTGGCAATGCCACAACTTCAAAGACCTTTGGTTCCACAAGGATGCCAAACAAAACAAAAATGACTAAAATATTTGCCACGGAAATGTTTCGTCAAGATTGCTACTCAAAATTCTCCATTGCCAATTAACCATAGCCAATCAAGAGCCACACCTAAGAAAATTCCTCCTAAAAGAAACACCACCAAAATGTTTCCTAAAGCGTTTGCCTCTGGCCCCTGAACAACATTCACATCAGTCTATTAATAAACCATGCTAAATTATTTCAAAAAAAAAAAAAAAACTTTGCGCGTAATATCGGCTCACCGTGTAACCTTTAGGAGCTTCAGTCATGACACATACAGTGAGATGACCATTTGTTAATCCGAGCAAAGATATAAGCACAATCATCCAACCCTGATCACCATATTTTGCGGTGAAATAGAAAGCAGGGACGAACAAGAAACGCGCTAATATAGTAATCATTAGCCACTTGCGCGACTCAATCTTGAAACATTTGATTAGAGGAATGTATCTTGCTATAAAATCCCAAACGTTGTACATCGCAATTAGAACAAGAGGGTACCTACGAAAAATACCATAGTTAGATTCACAGTTATTGGCAATGAATGGAGACTTGAGACTGAGAGGTCACAAGTTCGATCCCTGAGCTCCCAGGTTTTACCACCCGGCCGCTTACGGATGTGGATTTTTTCCTAGAATGAGCTCAAATGATGTAAATACTCCCCGGGTTTTCCAGAGAATTCGTTAGCCGTTAAAAAAAAACAGATTCACAAGTAAATGTGCAATAAATGTGGCAAAAAAATGAGAAGGTCCATCAAAACAGATTCAGGTTGAAACATGTTCTAATAAGTTTTTATAAAAAAAGTACAAATAATTAATGACTTACCTATAGTTACCAAAATAATGATAATAATATAAATTGTAATACAACTATGTGAATTAATTAAGAGGTTGTACACATTAAAAATAACAAGGGTAACTAACTACTAACTTGTTTATTTTGTTGCCACTTAACAAATTTATTGATTTGACCCATTTGAGATAAAACACAATAAAAGTCGACCCATTTATAAGTGATTGGGTCGAAATTGTACACTCTAGTGAAGGAGTGAAGGACTTTGATCAAGAAACACTTTCTAGATTGGTTTTTTTGAGAACTTACCATGAGCCCAAACTATGTTTTCCTGTGTTTTCGTACAAGAAGCCGGGAAATATGGAGAGAGTAAGGACATATATCAAGAACAAATCCAGTGCATAATCGATGTTCTTGATTAACAGATGTTTGCTGCTCAATCGATCGGGAGCCTTATCATAAATTTCAGCCTGCAAGAAAACAAAACGTAGCCGATTTTCTCTTAAACACTTGAAGAATTAATTCCTAACTCTGAAAGTTATAAATAGTCTCCAAGGAAAATTGAAAATTTACTCTTTGGTTTGGATCAGTTTGGATGCCTGCTGCAGCAAGATCAGATGCAACAGTTTTTGACCCCTCTAGTGCTGCTTTAGTGCGATAATACTTCACAATTGGTAATTTAGGAAACACGAATGCATAGAGTAAAATGCATAGAAACTCAAAGAATGTAGCGATTGCAAGAAATAACACTGCAGACAATAATAAGATCTAGATTTAAAAGATTGGAACTTCTGAGGGATAAAATCATGAAATTGTAACGAAGTTTCAGTATTGTTTCACTAAAGTGGCTAATTTTTTTTCAAACTATAAAAACCACTCAAGGTTGAAATTTTCATAATTGGTTAAACTGAACCACCTAAATGGAACAAGTATAAAATTTGGTTACATTTTGATGATATATTTTTCAGGTCAAATTTGAAAAATTAATCATCAAATAGTAATCAAGTTTGTTAATTATCAGTTTTAAGCACTTCTGCAAAATTGCACAACTATGAAACTTGTGTGATTTTCTAGTAAAAAAAATGTTTAAGTGACTTTAGTAGAACAAAGAAGAATCTTGATTACTATTAGATGGTGTATCCCCAATTGAATCATTGAATAAAATACGACACTTACTAGTCCCTTTTCGTAGACCATCGGAAGATTTTTCAAAAGCGGCTTTGGTAATCAGCCTTAAGCCCGAGGTTAGAACACCGGATGCTGCTAAACCAGCAAAAAAAGACTGCAAAATCAAAACAGTTCTATTTTCAGTAATTTGAGGAATTGTAGAAAAACAAAGAGCTAGATAATAAACTTTTTCCTAATGCAAAATCTGACTTGGATGAATTCGGGATTCATGAAGGCCAAATCTCCAACCATTCCACCTTGAACATGAGCATCAGCTACACCAAAACCCGCCACAAAAAGGCATATGCAAATGTAATTTACGACTCCACCTTTCCCGGATGAGGTTAAATCTACCTGTGAACATGTTTAGAACAGTATTGTCTTGAATAAAAAAGGGAAAATCACGAAAATAAACAAGAGGTGTTATTTGATGGTCTGCGCCCATTGGAGCAAAAGTGGCCATAATCGGCGCACATTGGCGCAAAAGTACAAAATCTTGAGACACGTGTCATGTTTTGATTGGATGTAAGCATGAGTAACGGTCAAATCGATAATTTAAGAAAGAAATCAATGCTATTTCGGTTAATTGTTTATTCTGAAGTGATTTCCCCCAAAAACCAACTGATGAGGTCCAAAAGGCCAAAAGCTGGCTTACCACAATGAGGGCTAAAGTGCATAAAAAGAACAATATGTATCCTGCAAGGTTACGTTTCCTGGTATCGACTTTCGCTTCCTTATACGCGAGTATTGCCATTGTTCCTAAGGCAAATGGTTGGTAGACAAGGGTAAGTACCCTGGCTGGATGATAATCCTAACAATAAGAAAGAAATGAACACCAGATATATTACCAAATTTATGTTATTCCAAATGCCCAAATTGCCAAAAGAAATTGATAAAAAGTTTTCAAATTTATGAATCTTTAATGCTTTTCCTTACCGGAAATAATGCATAGTAGTAATCTCCTATGGTTAACATACTATTCCATGCCACCAAAGATCCAAATCCAAGAACCCAACATACTACAATTGCAAGTCCTTTCCCCTGAAAATTCAAGATATTATCAAAACTCTGGTTGTCAATCGTGGTAGGTTGACGGGTTGAATTATATAACCCGAAGACGACCATATTTTTACTTGTGAGATCAAAAATATCAACCCTAACCCGCACACTTGTAAATTTATGTAACCCAACATGACCTGTTTAACTCGTTTATCTGAACGTGTCAAACGGGTTGATGGGTAATAATGAAATTGTCAATGTGTTAAATAAGTTGGTAGTTTGTAAAAAAAATGGGTTATACGTTAGTGGGTCAACCTATTTGAGTATTTCGCTTGACATCTGAAACCCCCCGTTTTCTAAACGGGTTAGATATTTCCATAGAATACATATCTAAAACGCATGAGTAAAATTACTAAAATATTTAGAGATCAAACTACAATAATTGCCAGATTCTTGCTCCAAAGTTTGTGGAGATTGGTAATAAATCAAAGGATATTTTAACACAAACCTCAAGTTTCTGTGGTGTTTCATCAGGAGGACCACTATCAGCATCATTCATGGTTGACAAACTGCATAATAAAAAGAGAAAAACATGAGTTTCATAGAACCTTTCACATAGAAACCCCACATGGGAAGAAAAAAAAAGATTTGATTTTGGTAGGTTGATTTGAATAAAAAGTATTCTTTTGGGAAATAGTGTGTTTTTTACACAAAAAACCAAACAGATTGACGTACAAATATCCAGAAAGAAGCCAAGATTCTTGTTTTAGGCTTCAATAATTTTACCAAAAGCACAACCAAATCAAGAACAAGAACAAGATAACAACAACTTACCAGGGATGAACTCAAGTGGGTTTACTGTGTGTTAACGTGAAGTGTGTGAAATAAACAATAAAAGCTGTAAAACTGGAATATATCAAGAGATTCAAAGAAAACGGAATCTGTTGATGATGAAGGGTAGAATTTTAAAGTATTGTTTTTGACCAAATCAAAGGTGAGATTCGCCAACTCATTCGCCGGAAAAAGGGTGGAAGGATTTATTAAGAACTCAATTCATTTAAAAGTTTTATACATCTAGGTCAAAAAGTAATAATTTAATATCATACAACTTTCCTTTTTATTTTTTTTAGAATTACCATATAAATTAAAGGGTAACTATCATTTTAGTCCTTATAATTTGATTAAATTTGTATTTTAGTTTATTAGTTGAAATTTTAAACATAATATATTATACTTTAAAAAAATGTTGTTTCCATCATCTTTCACCAATACCATTAACTATCTTGTTAGATTTCTTAGATTCAATGCAAGAGTTCTCCTCCATTTTGTCAACAATTAAAATACATGTTTTACTTCAAATTTGATAAGATTTATAACTTAAATGGACTTTAATCAGAATCGTGCTTTTCGTAACAGAAAAAATCAAATTTACGAGTGATATAAATAACAATATATAATACATTTGTTATAAGTAATGTTTTGAGACCAACCGGTTACACCGTGAACCACACCTACATGAGGTTTTTTTTTTTAAAGAAAGATCTGAATAGAGAATGTATCAAAACTAGATGTTACGGGTAGCGTGTTGCTATGTGTATCATTTTGTCAATATTGCAAAAGTTGCTATGTGTACTTGGGATATGTTAAATTATACTGAAAATGATTTTTAAGAAATTATATTACTTTATTAATATTTATAACAAAATACATGAATATCAATAGATTACATGTCTAAAACACATGAGTAAAATGATTAAATGATTAAAGGGGTTAAAAAATCACCCACTAGTTAACTTTCATGCAAGGTTGAGTTTGACTCGGGATTAAGTTATTATCTTTTAAAATTTTAATTTTTAAGTCAAACTCAGCTTGTTTACCAAGTTTGATCGTTTTTTTTCAACTTGGAATGATTTTCTGCAAGTTGGACTGAGTTGATCCAAGTTGAACCGAGTTTGACTGGGGTTGACTGGGTCCGAGTTGCCTCAACCGATTTGGTAAAAGGCACCTCGACAACCCTTTGAGGTCCAAGTACTTGGCTGCCTAATCTGATTTTTACAACATCGCGTATTTTATAACTCGCGATGTTTCATTATATTTGTACAAACATCAAAATGAGTGAAGAGTGTGAAACTAAAACTAGAACAATGAAAACAATTTCAAAAAATGATTCACAAAGAAAAAAACCATTTAAAGAATTATTTAGAAAAAAGAATGAATCATAACTTCTAACATGATAAGCCATGAATAGAACAAGTTAATCATGACATGCCACGTGACAAGCAATGAATAAACAAGATATTATAAAAACGATTTAAAATAAATTTAAAAACTGATTTAGAAAAGCAATAATATGGTTTGAATGTAACTTTGATATCAATGTAGTCAATCAATCCGCACTATTTAGTCAACTCTTAGAGGGGAATACAACAGAGAATGAGGATAAATGAGGAAGATATGAAATTAAAAAGAAAGTATCTTTGGTGAACAATGATATAAATGTACTCAATCAATTCTCATATTTAGTCAAATCTTACAAGGGAATGCACTAGAATATAACTTTGAAGTGAATGGAAACATATATACAAAAGAGTAGTATCTTGCAGGTGATATTTATTTAGAATGAGCAAAGCTAGTAAAAGTTTCACATATCCACCATAAAGTAATTTGAAAATGAAGTAGTTAAAAAAAGTCAAGTGTCTATAAGAAAGGACGTGGAGAGAGCCTTCGGTGTTCCTTAAACTAGGTGGGAAATGATGCAAGGACCAACAAGATATTTTCTTTGAACGACCATTTATTGAAAGGAAAAATGTATGGCTTTTGCTAAAAGCACCCAGGAAAGAAGGCTTGTTTTATATATAAGGCTTAAGATAAATATCAACAAATCTGTCATATTCGGTTTTAGGAGGAAAATAATTTTATTGACGCAATGGCCGCCAAACTAAATCAAAAAATGTTACTCTCCTATTCACATATTTCAACTTTAAGGTTGGAGCCAATATGAATCAAGTCAAAAGCTAGAAATCCATCACTAAGATAGCTAGTCACATCTGGCTATTTTTATGGAAAGCTTCTAATCTTTAGATTGGTGGGAGAGTTGTGCTTTCAAAATTGGTGTTGCATAGTTTTCACACACACACACACACACACACACGCACACACACATATATATATATATATATATATAATGAAAAGTTCATTGTAGACACCCTCATAAGTGTAGACATGTAAACACATTTTTTTACCATTGGATCTCTTGATCTAATGGTTGTCATTAATTTTCTTTTTCCTTTTTCTTTTCTTTTTCTCATTATTAAGAAAATTTCACATGTGAAAAAAAATAATTTCACATGCGAAAGTGTCTACAATTAATATATATATATATATATATATATATATATATATATATGAGTGACGTTTGTATTAGATATTAGATTAATAGATTATGGTTAATTAATAGAACACACGGGCTCAGTAGGTATTGTAGCAGAAGAAAGTCAGTCGCTAAAGACTGGAAACTATAAAACAAAAAGATAGTGATAACAACTAAAACAACTAGCTTCAATTTCGGTTCTCGACTCCAAACCCCATCTTCTATCAACTAATCCATAATGTCTTTGAATGTGCCAAAATATATTGTTCGATGTCATGGATCCCGTAGTCCTCTAGCAAAAGTTTTCAATGCAACGGTGCGACGATGTAGTTTAGGACCGTAGTCCGAAAGACGGTGTACCAGCTTGATTTATTCGCTTTAGTTTCTTATTCTTTTTTACATGTTTTACATTCAGTAAAGCCTCATTTTCAATTCAGAATTTCAATCACCAATCTCAACCAAATCTTTTCTGCCCATCCTTCTATTTTTCGTAGTACACGTTTGACAAGCTTTTTGCATTCATATTTCATATTCTTCTAGTTGTTTTTTTATGTTTGAAAAAGTTTGTATTTGGAAGACGAAAGTGGGTGTAATCATCTCAACGTTATCAAATTTTTTTCTTTTTTTATTTATGTGGCATCTTCAATAAAATTGCATCTAATTCTTCTTATTCTATCGTTGCTAATTCTTCATGATCACCTTCTGCCGTTGCTAATTCTTCAATAACAATCGTCCTGTCGTCGCTAATTCTTCTTTAGCGATCACCTTCCTACCATTGCTAATTCTTCTTCAGCGACAATACCTTCTGCCTTCACTAATTCTTATTCAGCGACAATCCCTTCTGGCATTGCTAATTATTCTTCTGTGACGACATTCTCTGTCGCTTTCAGCAACAATCCCTTAGTCGTCGCTGTTCCTAGCGACCACTTTCTGACATGTTTGTGCAATCAGAAAACATGATTTTTTTTTCTCTCATTTTTCATGGTGGGATGTGAGCCCACGGGCCTTCCCCATCTCCCTATATTTGATCTACGGATCTCATCACTTGATTTACGAATCAAGTGACCGTGGTTGACTATGATCACCGGTTTTTCTTTTCTTTTTTGATCTATGGATCTCGTTTCTGTATATACGTATCCAAGAGACCACCGATTAATAACCATGACACCGCCTTTCGAACTACAGTCCTAAACTATGTGGTCGCACCACTGTATTGAAGACTTTTTCTAGAGGACTATGGGATCCATGACAATGAACAATATATTTTGGCACATTCAAGCACACTATGGATTGATTGATAGAAGATTGGGATTTGGATTTGAGAAGGAAATTGAAGCTAGTTGTTTTAGTTGTTCTCACTATTTTTATGTTTTATAGTTTCCAGTCTTTAGCATCTGACTTTCTTGTGCTACGAATGCGTGAGAGTATTAGATATTAGATTATTAGATTAGGGTTAGTTAATATGAGCACACTAGCCCATTAGGTGTCTAGGGTTTTTAATTCATTTTCTATATACTGTAACTGATGTGCTTTAAATTACACATCTTTTTAGTAGTTAAACACCCGCGAATGTTGATAATTTATGTATTATTTTGGTCCATTACCCTTTGTTTGGTATGAAATGTCATAAACAGGTTAATAGAGGGCGCCAAAGTGATAATTGAATATTTTACAAGGATTTGAAGAGAAATTGCTCAAGATTCGGAGGATTTACTTTTTCTCCATGTTACGACCCGTTACAAGCATTACGGGCCATTACAGGAGCATTTCCAGAAACCCTAATCCGTTGATTTATGGCGGCGCTCACGACCCGTTATGCCCTATTTCCGAAACCTTAAATTAAGACTATAAATACTCATTCGTTTAGCCATTGCAAGAGGTTACACAATTGAGACCAGTTGAGTACGGTACCGGAAGAGATCAGAAGATAGAAGTCAAGATTCCGAGCCTTAAAAGATCAAGGAGGTGTCCAATCGTTCATAAAATTGAGGCATTCAAAAATTTGGCCATCGATTGACTTTGGTTTGCATTTACAATGAAGTTTATTTACATTGCTTTTGCTGTTTTCATTAGTTTAGCTATGAGTGGCTAACTCACTTGATATCGTCTAAGACAATGTGATTTTTTTAATGTTTTACCTATGATTTGACATTGACAAGGTTTTACATAATGATTTGAGTATAATATTTATGATTCCTCTTGCATATTAAAGATGTGTTGTTGAATGATGTGTTTGATCCTTTCCTAGTAGTTATTGATTTGTTTGGTAGGATACGTATTATGCTTATTGAATTGATGCTATTTCTTAGTTGTTATTTAGCGATTTCAATATGTGTTTAGGAACTCTAGCGAGCCTACATAGGAAATGGTGATTATGCATGTTCAATAATCTATCTTGATTGAAGTATGTCTCTATGTTTGGTCATGAATCTTAGCTTCCATGTCTTAGGTAAAAGGGATAGTGA
This sequence comes from Deinandra increscens subsp. villosa, assembly GCA_039602395.1. Lineage (NCBI taxonomy): Eukaryota > Viridiplantae > Streptophyta > Magnoliopsida > Asterales > Asteraceae > Deinandra > Deinandra increscens. The sequence goes on from JBCNJP010000017.1 coordinate 92,715,959, forward strand.
AGTGACTAAATGTAGCGTATGTTATGGTATGTAATTGGGTTATAACTTATTAGTCCATCGTGGTTAATCAGAGTAGGATTGATCTATGATCCTAGGTCTTAGATCATGTGTTTAGTGTCCTATAGCTAGGTCATTAATTCATGGATACTTCATTGTGGTTGTGGTTTTAGTTGCTGATTTATGAGTTTAGCGACTATAGATCCATTAGACAGTTAGTATACATTATGTCAATGTCAGGTCTAGGTAATGAATGAATAGTGATCAGTCTTAGATGAAATCTGTTTCTTTATTCTGATTTCATATATGTTCATTATTGCTACCATTTGATTTCTCGCCTGCTTTCTAATAGTTGTTAGGAATTGTGACAGAATCCTAATGATAATAACTAGGTTTAGTTTGATTACACCATTGCTTCCTTAGGTCGACCTTGAGTTGTTCTTAATGCTACCATACGATAGCTCCGCATTTCTATATGTGCATACGTAGTTATAAGATGATTTAGGTCTTATAAATTCAAAGGTCATATTTTCATATATTATTTATATATACTCGTGTGCATCAGTAACCAATTATTCTTACCGTTCATATTGGATTTGACAATCAGGCTTAACTCACCCAGAAACACCATTAAGGAGGAAACCCACCACTTGGAACCCCCCTGGCCCCCATTTAGTCATGTTTAAACTTTAAGACCTCAAGAGTCCCAAGCTATAACCATCATTCCCATACCATTGACTTAAATGCCCTTTGGTAGTTTGCCGTACATTATTTCTCCTTTCATAAAGATCCAAATGAGAAAAAAATTCTTTTAAGAAAACAAAGACAAAAGTAAGATAAATAGGATAAGTTGGTTTGAGTCACGGACTTAAAAGAGTTCAGTGGATTGGGTATTAATTTGCTTAAAGACACAAATCTTAGCTTGTTTGTGAGGTAGTGGTGGTGAGGATCAAAGCTTATGGTGAAGCCAGTCTATTTGGTATGGGGTAATGGAATGAATGAGGGAATGGAATGAGCGAGGGAATAGAGAATGCTCGAGGGAATGAAATGGATCATTACCATTCCATCTTCATGTTTGGTTACTATGTGGGAATATAATAAATCATTGCTTTGCGTTGTTTGATGGTTACAACAAACGAAGTAATCGAATAAAATTTTACTAATATTTCCATTTAAAATTAGTATATATTTTTTATATTTTTATTTTCTAATGTTTTAAATTTTAATTAATTTATTTTTATAAAATAATTTAATTTACATTTTTTAATTAATTTATTTTTTCTAATTAATTTTATTTTATTATTATTTTTATTTATTGTTTTATTTTTTATTTTTCCTTTTATTTTTTATTTTTCCTTATATTTTTATTTATTTTTCTTTTTATTCTTAACTTTTTTTCCATAAAAATTAAAGAAGAAATCTAACTGGAAATGAAAATTTCATTCAAACCATTGAGGGATCGAAAAAAACACCCCTCCCCTATGTAATGAAAATCTTTAAAAGTAGAAGAAATCTCACTCCTTATGTAATGGTCATTTCCATTCCAATGTGTAAGCAAACATGTCATTTTTCATTCCCACGTAATGACTCATTCCATTCCACCCTCCATGCTTGCATACCAAATGCTACCTTAGGTTTTGAATTAATAATTGATTTTATAACTGGTATTGGAAAAAACCGTTTCCATCCTTTTAAAAAAGACTTTTTAAAGGTGATGAAATTAAATGGATATTGAATTGGAAAAGTCAGCCGTTTGACCATTATTGAAATAGCTTATGTTTTGTGTTTTAGAAGTTGTACTTATGCCTCTAAAGGATCAATGGGTGAATAGCATATAGACACGAGGAGCAGATATAACCCTTGCAACTATTAGTATGTAAATTTGTATAGAGCTCAGCGTTTATTAAGTAAATTGTATAGATATATATAGGGACATGTATTATGTATTTTGGGGATCAATACACACAATATTCACAATCAATATGGTATCACAACCAAGATCCTAAAACCCTAATTCTCCCTCCCACGGTCTGGCGCTGCCCGACGACGAACCAACCCCGCCCGCTACTCCCTCGCACTCTCCTGCTACCTTAGACGCCGACTTTATGGCGGATGTTACGGCTACGGCTGCGACCCTTCTCGAGAAAGAAAAAACAAAACTCACAAATTGCTATGCGGCGACGAACATTCATCTTAAGGTTCGTGTTCTTGAGCATATCGAAAAAGTTGATCCACCGAAGGCTACGGATCCTTTGTATCGCATTTGGGCTGAGACCGATGCTGTCATCCTCCAGTGGATATATGGTACGATTTCCGATGAATATCTTGTTCGTATAATCGAAAACGATACTACTACTCTTGTTCCTTGATAGAGGAAAATTTTCAAAAAATACATGATCTTGCTGAACAATTAACTGACGTGGGACATGTCGTTGATGAAAGTCGGAAGGTATTACAACTTGTTCGTTGTGACATCCGAGAATTCCAAGGTTAACTTCCGTTAGACAATTTCCGTTAGTTACGTTATAAGTGTTAACTTAGGTAACTAATGCTTAACTAGGCCGAATACGTCCACGACCTTTGGTTGATCACCGAACCCGTCCATATGTGTTTATGTGTTTATTTATTTATTACCACTATGTGGAATTATGTGCAACGTGATTTAAATGCATGATTATTATCAAAAGCATGACTATTTGTTTACTTGTTGAATTATGTGACAAATTGCTTAATTGTGTATTTATGTGATTAATCAAGTAATTAGGGTGTATGCATTTGTTTTAATCATGGGCTAATGATGGACTAATCATTGGGGCCCAAATCCCAATGAAAGCCCACCAAGGCTTTAGTATTTAAATGGAAATAAAACCCTAATCCTCATTTAATTGCATACATCACACAAAACACACACACACACTCCCATTCTCCTCTCTCTCTCGTGAACCACTTCTGGTCAGCCGTGAACCACCAAGGATCACCGTGATCTCAGCCTTGAACCATCATCCATCGAGCTTGGAAACCAAACCGTGAGTCCCATGAACCTTTTTTATGCATTTCTTATGTGTTTTACTTTAAAGCATGACCAAATCTTCATGAAATCGTGTATGCTTCTGATATGATGCTTAGGAATGTTAGATCTAGCATAAAGTCTGCAACTTTACGTGTAAAATCATGCCATAATGAAGATCCATGCTAGTTAGGTCATTTTATGCTTAAAAGTGTTCTTGGAGATTTGATGGTGAAAATCCATGTTTAAGGTGTTAAATTTGCTTGTGTAATGTTGGTAAATGTTTATGCATGCTAGATACTGAATTATATGAAGTATGGAAGCTGTTAGATTGATTTTTGGTCAGATTTACGAGTTTTCTGCGACTAGCGAAACTAGCACATTCGTTAGGCGAAACTGTAGTTTCGCAAACTGTTTGAATATTCATCCAGCGACACTATACAGCGAAACTATAGTGTCGCCTGTGAAACTAAGTGTATTGCTCGAACGAAACTACCGAGCGAAACAACCATAGACTCCTGAACGAAAGTTCAAATCAGTTTCGAGCGAAACTAGATAGCGAAACTGTGTCATCAGTTTCGAGCGAAACTATCTAGCGAAACTGTGCCTTCTATGAACGAAAGTTCAAACCAGTTTCGAGCGAATCTATGCTAGCGAAACTGTGTCATCAGTTTCGAGCGAATCTAGCTAGCGAAACTGTGTAGCGAAACTGTGCCAGACCCAAAACCCAAACTTGTGCAACTTATTTGAATGTTATGCCATGACTTACATGATTATGCAATAATGAAACATGCTTTGATTTCTGAGTGATGTGAACCCTCGTTTATGATCAACCATCGGTGTCGTGTGTCGGTATGTCGAGTCGTAGTTCCAACGTGCTATGTTATGGGCCATAGTGACGTAGTTAAAGTTTAGACACAACCTAACACCTAAGACCTTAATGTGATTATTAGGTCTTCGTTAGCAATCATAATTGGATTATTTGAAGTGTAAGCTGAGCAACCTAAGGTGAGTTTCACTAACCCTTTAATTGTGAGCCCGTTTGGGTCACAACGAATTTACTTAACGGAAAACAACGCTGACATTTTGAGGTATTGCCAAATGGGATATCTGTTATGGAAGTTGGAGTGTTTTATGGGAAGCACTTGCAACTGTCCATCCTTGGGGTTTCAAATGAAATCCGCAACCAACTATTTAATACTTAAACTCATTTGGGATTTCAAATGAAATCCGGAACAACCATTTTGACACTTAAACTCTTTTTAGGATTTCAAATGAAATCCAGAATAAACGGTTTTAATATGACTAGTGTAGGTTAAAGTCTAAACCAAATGATATCACATGATTTCTAAGGATGCCTTAAAACTTAAAAGTCCTCAACAATTTAGTACCATTAATTTGCGAAGCGAGGGGATGTTGGGTAGATCTACTGAGGGTTTGACAAACCCTGCTCCGCGGTACACAAATGTGTAGCCAACCGGTTGGAGGCCGAACGGAGTTCAATATCAGCCTATTTTAGTTGTGGGTCCCATGAGGAACACAACTGGAGGCACAAACCATCGGCAAATGCCGAACTCTGTTACGTCAGCTTTGGTACGAACTTCCTTAGTGCATGGAAACCGGATTAGCTACCCGCGATATCGGTTGACCGCTTTAATCTTTACTTAACTAGTGCATATTCGATAATTCAGCACTTGGCATTGTTTTGCAAAACTATTACTTATTTATATGTTGATACATACGCTTATGAGACCGGGCCGCTGCATGACATGCCCACTGTGAACTCACCAACCGTTAGGTTGACACTTGTGTGGTTTTCACTTTTGCAGATCGCTGAGGAGTATCCACCGGAGGTTGGCATGGCACCCGAAGTTACTTATTTCATTTTGAACTTAAATTTGGGAATTGAACAACAATTTATGTTTTGTAATTTAAGCACGTGGTTAGTGCTAAGATACTCATGTTTTTCTTTCCGCTGCAAACTTTTAAACTGTTTTATGATGAATGTTTGGACTTTACTCTGATTCGTTTAGTATTTGTAACTAATGGTTGTGGTCCTGGTTTGCTCGCACCCCTTAACGGTATAAACTCCGTTAGTGGTTAATTTGGGGGTGTGACAGATTGGTATCAGAGCCATAAGTTGCAGAGAACTGGAATCATTTTTGAAAAACGATTTGGAAACTGCAACTTGAAACCTTAGTTACAAACGAACAAACAAATTCCCAAAACAAAATTTTTACGTGCCAACCTGGGATACTCACCCTGCTGTGTAAGTAAATACTTCATATGTGTATATATATATATATATATATATATATATATATATAGACCGTGTCTAAGTAGTCTAACGGAAAACCTTAGGAAAATTGCACACACGAATACGAAATGCGAACGCTAATACGCACACTATTCCGGGGGAAAGCGACAACGAAACGATGCTACACGCTACGTCCTGATTTCTACTACGATGACTACGCCGACGGTGACTTTTATGGGAAAGCCGACTTTCGACGATAGTACTTACGACTTACGACGTTCTCCGACGACGCCTCAATTTTGCACGAAAATTTTTCTGGACTAATAGTGGGATAACGGGAAATTGTTAATATACATATTATGGGATATGTATAGAGTATAACTGTGACTGAACACTGGCTACTTTAACTGTCCAGAAAATGCCTGGAAGAGGACACGGAAGGAACAACATTAACCTGACACCTGCACAACTGCAAGCTATGATAAACGAACACGTGCAAGCCGCAGTGGCAGCCGCCCAAGCTACATTCGCCGCGCAGGGTAATTATTATGCCGGTTAAGGCACAAAGCGATTATATTTTGACTTGTTTAAACTTAAAACCCGAACTATTTATGCATCAGGAAACCTCCATCACTGCACGTTTAAGTCCTTCATGGACTGCAAGCCGATGACGTTTTCCGGCGAGGAAGGAGCGGTAGGACTCCTCAGGTGGATCGAGAAGTCTGAGAAGGTCTTCTCTATGTGCAACTGCCCTGCTGAGAACAAAGTGAAATATGCGACTGGCACCTTCGAGGGAGCTGCTCTCTCCTGGTGGAATGCCGAAATCCAGATGATTGGGTTAGATGCGGCTAATGACATGGAATGGGAAGCGTTTAAAGAACTGATTATGGAGGAGTATTGCCCTCGGGATCAAGTCAAGAAGCTGGAAGGAGAGTTTTTGAACTCCAAGATGTCTGGGTCGGAAATTGAGGAATACACTGCGCGTTACCACGAGTACGCGGTACTATGCCCAACAATGGTTGATGCTGAATTTAAACGCATTGAGCGTTATCTGGAGGGTCTCGCACCCCAAATCAAGAGCTTGGTGACAGCTAGCAACCCAACAACCGTGCAGCAAGCCATCCGTTTGGCTCATAAGTTAACCGATCAGGAAATCGAGAGGGGTACTCTACCCGCAAAGACCACTGTGAAGACTGCCTTAAGTGGCAAGCGTAAGGCTGAAGAAGAAGCTCCAGCAACATCTGTGAACAATCAAACTGTTGGGAATCAATCTGGGAGATCCTCTAACTCCCAATATCAGAACAAGCGACCTGACAACACAAGGTCCAATTTCAGCAATGGCAGCAACAGTGGAAGTAACAACCGCCAAGGCGGGAATGGAAACTACAAGGGTAAAGCCCCGTTTTGTAACAAGTGCGGGAAACACCACAATGGTATGTGTAGCAAAGGTCTGGAGTGTGGAAGATGTGGGAAACCGGGGCATGAGGCCAACAACTGCTGGACCAACTTACAAAGGTTAAACAACAACGGTCAGAACCAAGGAGGAAATAACAACAACAGGGGAAACGGAAACAACCGCAACGGGCAAGGAAACAATCAGAACAACAACAATGGTGGAGCCCGTGGCTGTTATGAATGTGGTGCGCAAGGCCACATGAGGAAAGATTGCCCGCAATTGCGCAGACAAGGGAATGGTAACAATGGCAACGGTGGAAACCCGGGCAACGGAAATGGTAACGGTGGGAATGGTAATGGTGGAAACGGTAATGGTGGGAATGGTAGAGGTCGTGCCTTCGTTATGGGTCAAGGAGAAGCTCGCAACGACGCCAACGTGATTAACGGTAAATTCATGCTAAATGGTTTCTTCGCTACTGTATTGTTTGATTCTGGTGCTGAAAGAAGTTTTATTTCCACTAAGTTTGCTAGGCTAATTAATGCTAAACCGATTGACTTAGATGCTAAGTATGTGGTAGAGTTAGCGAATGGTAAACTTCATGATACGACTCAGATAGTTAAGGACTGTAAGTTAGAACTAGCTGGCCATACGTTAGGAATCGATCTTATGCCTTTCCCGATTGGTAGTTTTGATGTCATAGTAGGAATGGATTGGTTATCTGAAAACCGAGCTGAAATTATATGTCAAGAAAAAGTGGTTCGTATCCCACTCGAAGAAGGTGAAGTGTTAACAGTTCAAGGTGAAAAGAGTGGAACAGTCTCCGGTATTATTTCGCTTCTTAAAGCTCAAAAGTGCCTTCGTAAAGGACACTTCGCGATCCTTGCAACCGTCACCGACACGACACTTCCCGAGCGTAGAATCAACGACTACCCGATAGTCCGCGACTTCCAAGATGTATTTCCTGATGATTTGCCTGGTTTGCCTCCATTTCGACAAGTCGAGTTTGGAATCGACTTAGCTCCCGGAGCGGCTCCGATTGCACGCGCACCGTACCGTTTGGCGGTAAGCGAACTCAACGAACTCTCCGCACAACTTCAAGAGTTACTCGACAAAGGATTTATTCGTCCAAGTTCGTCTCCATGGGGAGCACCGGTATTGTTTGTTAAGAAGAAAGATGGAACGTTCCGAATGTGTATCGACTACCGAGAGCTTAACAAGGTTACGATCAAGAATCGGTATCCACTTCCTCGAATCGACGATCTTTTCGACCAACTGCAAGGTTCGAGCTACTATTCAAAGATTGATCTACGGTCTGGATATCACCAACTTCGTGTTCGTGATGAGGATATCCCCAAGACTGCTTTCAGAACTCGGTATGGTCATTACGAGTTTTTAGTTATGCCGTTTGGGCTAACTAATGCGCCTGCTGTGTTTATGGATCTGATGAATCGGGTGTGCAAGCCGTACCTCGATCAGTTTGTGATAGTTTTCATTGACGATATTTTAATCTACTCCAAGACAAAGGAAGAACACGAGAGTCACCTACGACTTATCTTGGAATTACTCCGCAAGGAACAGCTTTACGCCAAGTTTTCAAAGTGCGATTTTTGGATTCGCGAAGTCCAGTTTCTTGGACACATTGTTAATCAGAATGGAATTCATGTCGACCCAGCTAAAGTGGAAGCTATCAAGAATTGGTCTACTCCGAGAGCGCCGACCGAAATCCGACAGTTTTTGGGACTTGCCGGATATTACCGAAGATTCATCAAGGGTTTCTCGCAATTGGCTCAACCCTTAACAGCTTTAACGCACAAAGGAGTGCAATATAGATGGGGTGAAAAAGAAGAACACGCGTTTCAAACTCTTAAGGACATGTTATGTTCAGCTCCGATTCTCTCGTTACCCGAAGGGGTAGACGACTTCGTGGTTTACTGCGATGCATCCATTCAAGGACTCGGTTGCGTGTTGATGCAACGAGACAAAGTGATTGCCTACGGGTCCAGGCAACTGAAGGTTCATGAGAAGAATTACACAACACATGATTTGGAATTAGGAGCCGTTATATTTGCACTCAAGATTTGGAGACATTACCTCTACGGAACAAAGTGCACGATATTTACCGACCACAAAAGCTTACAACACATCTTTGAACAAAAGGACCTCAACATGCGACAACGAAGGTGGGTCGAGCTACTAAATGATTATGACTTAGCGATTAAGTATCACCCGGGAAAAGCCAATGTTGTGGCTGATGCCTTAAGCCGAAAAGAGTACGAAAAGCCTCGACGAGTACGAGCGCTGCAACTTACCATTCACACGGGACTGCCGGATCGAATCCGCGATGCCCAACGAGAAGCTTTAAAAGAAGAAAACTTCGCAGCTGAAGCACTGCGAGGGGTGGATGGTAACTCTGAAATTAAGTCCGACGGACTCAGATATTACAATGACAGAATTTGGATTCCTTTACTTGGGAATCTCCGTGAGCTCGTGATGGACGAGGCTCACAAATCAAGGTATTCGGTGCACCCTGGATCGGACAAAATGTACCAAGATTTGAAGAACTTGTATTGGTGGCCGAATATGAAAGCCGACATTGCGCGATATGTGGCTAAGTGTTTAACATGCTCAAGAGTTAAGATCGAGTACCAAAAGCCTTCTGGATTATTGCAGCAACCAAAGATCCCGGAATGGAAATGGGAGGATATCTCCATGGATTTCGTAACGGGACTACCTCATCGATCGAATCGACCGGATGCGATTTGGGTTATCATTGATCGACTAACCAAATCTGCACACTTTATTCCAATGAGGGAAAGTGACAATATGGATAAGTTAACGAAGCTGTATCTTGACCGAATTGTGGCACTTCATGGGGTGCCTAAGACCATTATCTCCGACCGAGATCCTCGATTTACTTCCCGACTGTGGCAATCTATGCAAGACGCACTGGGAACCAGACTGGATATGAGTACAGCTTATCACCCGCAGACCGATGGTCAGACGGAACGAACTATTCAGACTTTGGAAGACATGCTCCGAGCTTGCGTTCTCGACTTCGGTAAAGACTGGGAGGCTCACCTTCCGTTGGTGGAGTTCTCCTACAACAACAGTTATCATACGAGCATCGGTGCAGCACCTTTTGAAGCTCTTTATGGCAGAAAATGTAGATCGCCCGTGTGTTGGGCCGAAACGGGTGAGAAAGGACTCACCGGACCGGAAATCATTCATGATACAACTGAACGAATTATTCAAATCAGAAATCGGATAGCCGCAGCACGTGACAGGCAAAAGAGCTATGCCGACAAACGCCGTAAACCTTTGAAGTTCGAGGTAGGCGACAAGGTACTATTGAAGGTATCTCCCTGGAAAGGAGTGATACGCTTCGGAAAGCGTGGAAAGCTGAATCCTCGCTATATCGGTCCATTTGAAATCATTGGGGAAGTAGGCCCGGTGGCCTACCGATTACAACTCCCTGCAAAACTCGATGGAGTTCACAACGTGTTTCACGTCTCGAATCTGAAGAAATGTCTGGCTGAAGACACTGAAATAATTCCCTTGGAGGAATTGGAAATTGACGAACATCTGAGATTTATTGAGCAACCGGTGGAAATCATGGGACGCGAGGAGAAAGCCCTCAAACGTAGCAAGATTCCGATCGTCAAGGTTCGATGGAACTCAAAGCGTGGACCTGAATATACTTGGGAACGGGAGGATCAAATGAAGAAAAAGTATCCTCACTTGTTCGAGCAAACGTCCACGGAAACTCAAGGTATGATTTAATTTTGGGGACCAAAATTCCTTTAACAGGAGGAGGATGTGGCGACCCTAAAACTTTTGCTTTCTTTCCCCAGCAACGACAGCAACAACGACAGCCGAGGCTGCGAACGCTACAACGCAAGAATAATTTTCGGGACGAAAATTCCATTTACAAGGGGATGATGTGACATCCGAGAATTCCAAGGTTAACTTCCGTTAGACAATTTCCGTTAGTTACGTTATAAGTGTTAACTTAGGTAACTAATGCTTAACTAGGCCGAATACGTCCACGACCTTTGGTTGATCACCGAACCCGTCCATATGTGTTATGTGTTTATTTATTTATTACCACTATGTGGAATTATGTGCAACGTGATTTAAATGCATGATTATTATCAAAAGCATGACTATTTGTTTACTTGTTGAATTATGTGACAAATTGCTTAATTGTGTATTTATGTGATTAATCAAGTAATTAGGGTGTATGCATTTGTTTTAATCATGGGCTAATGATGGACTAATCATTGGGGCCCAAATCCCAATGAAAGCCCACCAAGGCTTTAGTATTTAAATGAAATAAAACCCTAATCCTCATTTAATTGCATACATCACACAAAACACACACACACACTCTCCATTCTCCTCTCTCTCTCGTGAACCACTTCTGGTCAGCCGTGAACCACCAAGGATCACCGTGATCTCAGCCTTGAAGCATCATCCATCGAGCTTGGAAACCAAACCGTGAGTCCCATGAACCATTTTTATGCATTTCTTATGTGTTTTACTTTAAAGCATGACCAAATCTTCATGAAATCGTGTATGCTTCTGATATGATGCTTAGGAATGTTAGATCTAGCATAAAGTCTGCAACTTTACGTGTAAAATCATGCCATAATGAAGATCCATGCTAGTTAGGTCATTTTATGCTTAAAAGTGTTCTTGGAGATTTGATGGTGAAAATCCATGTTTAAGGTGTTAAATTTGCTTGTGTAATGTTGGTAAATGTTTATGCATGCTAGATACTGAATTATATGAAGTATGGAAGCTGTTAGATTGATTTTTGGTCAGATTTACGAGTTTTCTGCGACTAGCGAAACTGTGCAATTCGTTAGGCGAAACTGTAGTTTCGCAAACTGTTTGAATATTCATCCAGCGACACTATACAGCGAAACTATAGTGTCGCCTGTGAAACTAAGTGTATTGCTCGAACGAAACTACCGAGCGAAACAACCATAGACTCCTGAACGAAAGTTCAAATCAGTTTCGAGCGAAACTAGATAGCGAAACTGTGTCATCAGTTTCGAGCGAAACTATCTAGCGAAACTGTGCCTTCTATGAACGAAAGTTCAAACCAGTTTCGAGCGAATCTATGCTAGCGAAACTGTGTCATCAGTTTCGAGCGAAACTAGCTAGCGAAACTGTGTAGCGAAACTGTGCCAGACCCAAAACCCAAACTTGTGCAACTTATTTGAATGTTATGCCATGACTTACATGATTATGCAATAATGAAACATGCTTTGATTTCTGAGTGATGTGAACCCTCGTTTATGATCAACCATCGGTGTCGTGTGTCGGTATGTCGAGTCGTAGTTCCAACGTGCTATGTTATGGGCCATAGTGACGTAGTTAAAGTTTAGACACAACCTAACACCTAAGACCTTAATGTGATTATTAGGTCTTCGTTAGCAATCATAATTGGATTATTTGAAGTGTAAGCTGAGCAACCTAAGGTGAGTTTCACTAACCCTTTAATTGTGAGCCCGTTTGGGTCACAACGAATTTACTTAACGGAAAACAACGCTGACATTTTGAGGTATTGCCAAATGGGATATCTGTTATGGAAGTTGGAGTGTTTTATGGGAAACACTTGCAACTGTCCATCCTTGGGGTTTCAAATGAAATCCGCAACCAACTATTTAATACTTAAACTCATTTGGGATTTCAAATGAAATCCGGAACAACCATTTTGACACTTAAACTCTTTTTAGGATTTCAAATGAAATCCAGAATAAACGGTTTTAATATGACTAGTGTAGGTTAAAGTCTAAACCAAATGATATCACATGATTTCTAAGGATGCCTTAAAACTTAAAAGTCCTCAACAATTTAGTACCATTAATTTGCGAAGCGAGGGGATGTTGGGTAGATCTACTGAGGGTTTGACAAACCCTGCTCCGCGGTACACAAATGTGTAGCCAACCGGTTGGAGGCCGAACGGAGTTCAATATCAGCCTATTTTAGTTGTGGGTCCCATGAGGAACACAACTGGAGGCACAAACCATCGGCAAATGCCGAACTCTGTTACGTCAGCTTTGGTACGAACTTCCTTAGTGCATGGAAACCGGATTAGCTACCCGCGATATCGGTTGACCGCTTTAATCTTTACTTAACTAGTGCATATTCGATAATTCAGCACTTGGCATTGTTTTGCAAAACTATTACTTATTTATATGTTGATACATACGCTTATGAGACCGGGCCGCTGCATGACATGCCCACTGTGAACTCACCAACCGTTAGGTTGACACTTGTGTGGTTTTCACTTTTGCAGATCGCTGAGGAGTATCCACCGGAGGTTGGCATGGCACCCGAAGTTACTTATTTCATTTTGAACTTAAATTTGGGAATTGAACAACAATTTATGTTTTGTAATTTAAGCACGTGGTTAGTGCTAAGATACTCATGTTTTTCTTTCCGCTGCAAACTTTTAAACTGTTTTATGATGAATGTTTGGACTTTACTCTGATTCGTTTAGTATTTGTAACTAATGGTTGTGGTCCTGGTTTGCTCGCACCCCTTAACGGTATAAACTCCGTTAGTGGTTAATTGGGGGTGTGACATTCGTGGACTCCCGTCTGAATATAACATTGTTGCAACTACTATCTATTAATGCTCCCCTACTTGGGACAAAGCACGTAACATGCTTCAACTTGAACTCCAATAAATCGCGGGTCAACCTCAAACCAACCCACCTAATAATCAATAGGTCCTTATGACCACCCCCACCACCCATAAACCCAACCCCACTCCACCGAATACCAATAATCCCAACCCACCACCCTAAAACCATCCCTATGACCCCAATGCTCCAAACCCCACTTACTACCTACATCCACCTCGCAACCAGTTTTGACGTAATAGGGGCCACAAATACAACAACCAGGGGGGGGGGGGGAGCGAAACAACCGCTACCGAAACTACTATCCTAACCCTACCTATCCTACACCAAGACCACCACCATACACTTACTACACACCATCGCTGCCACCCACCCCCTACCCCTCCCAACCCGTCGCCTATTACCCACCACAGTCGACCCCTTATCGCCCCCAACGACCTCCTCATTCCCCTCAAGAACACTTCGCCGATCACCCACATCTGAACCCTTATCCGGGTTACGACGTGCTTAACCCCACCGACCTTGGCAACGCGGTTCAGGGAGTTCAGTTAACTCAGCCCTGTCAGACTTGGTACATGGACACGGGAGCCTCGACTCATCTTGCAGCAAACCCAGGTATGATCCAATCCCCTTTATCATTGTCTCATATTAGTCATAATTTTTTTGGGAATGGCGACACGTTGTCCAATACGGTGCTCGGGTAATGCTTTACATCACATACCTTCCCAAACCTACAAACTTAATAACGTTCTTTTTGCCCCGATAATTATTAATAAACTTATCTCTGCACGTCAATTTTCTCGTGATAACCATGTTTCTATTGAATTTGACCCTCTTAGTTTTTCTTTAAAGGATCTCAAGACTGGCAAGCTCATTTCCCGCCATACTAGCTCGGGAGACCTCTACCCATTCACGCCACCATCCCCTCCTCCTGTCGCTTGCCTGGTCTCTCATCCTTCACACTTATGGCATAATCGTTTGGGTCACCGGGGGTCTCATGTTTTGGATTTTTATCTACTTCTAAACTTATTTCATGAAATAAAGACACGACTACTTCGGTTTGCCAGTCATGTCAGATTGCTAATAGCAAACTCTTGCCTTTTCATGATTCTGTTTCTGTTACTTATTCATCATTTGACATTATTCATTGCGATTTGTGGACATCGGCAATTTCAAGCAAGTCTGATTATAAATATTATCTTGTGTTGGTTGATAATTATTCTAATTATGTCTGGGTGTATCCATTGAAATACAAATCAGAGACCTTTGCGACATTTACTAAATTCCATAAACTTATTCGTACCCAATTTCAAAAGAATTTAAAAAGTTTCAATGTGATTTAGGCGGTGAATTCAATAATAATAATTTTTATCAATTTGCTAATGATAACAGGCTTGTCTTTCGTTTCTCATGCCCCCAGACTTCGACTCAGAATGGTCAAGCTGATCGTATGCTACAACGACTTAATGACATCATACACGCTTTACTAACACAGGCTCGCCAAGCGAGGAAGCCCTTCACACCGCCGCCTATCTTCACAATATCCTTCAAACCAAACGTCTTAACTTTAACACCCCTACTTTTATCCTATTCCTCCGACATCCCACATACGATCATCTACGTGCATTCGGGTGTGCCTAGTACCCAAATCTTACGGCCACTATGTCTCATAAACTCACTCCACGATCCGTTCGATGCGTCTTCCTCGGATATAGGGGTGTTCATTGGATCGGATTTCGGTTTATTCGGTTCGGTTTAATCGGATTGGAATATGTTTTGTCCGTATCCGAACCGATCCGAATAAGACACTATTCTGAACCGATCCGAATCAATCGTATCCGAATAGTCCAAATAGTCTGAATAAATCGATTTTGGTTTTCCAATCGCTAAAGTCAAACAAATAACAAAACATATTTTTTCTAACATGTCCTTAAAACAAGAGTTCACATCCACAATAAAAACACACAAATAGAAAAAAAAACTTAAAATGGATCATAAAAAAACATATATATATTTATATATAATATAAATATAAATTATATTTGAATTAATTAATCAGATATCCAAATAACCCGAATAAACCGAAAAACCGAATAAAATTTTTAGCCATATCCGAATCCGATCCGAAATCCGAATAAGGAATTTCGGTTTGGTTTAAATTTTGATCCGAAATCCGAATAAGGATTTCGGTTCGGTTCCTACGGTTTGGGATGCGGTTCGGATTTTGGTTTTATTCGGATTTCGGATTTTTTGAACACCCCTACTCGGATATTCTCAAAACTTTAGAGGGTACCAGTGTTTTGATCCACCGGTTGTGTCCACATCTCCAGACATGTCGTCTTTGACGAGAGTGTCTATCCTTACTCGAGTCCATTTCACCACCATACTCGTACCCTACCCCAACACCGATTCCGATCCCCCCACCTCTTCATCCGTCACCATCTTCCACAACACCCATCCCCTCACCTACCACCGAACCCCCTCGTCTCCCGCCCTCTCGCCACAAACCAGCCCCTCGTTCTCCTCCTCCTCCTCGTCACCCTCCCCAACCATGACCTCCCCAGCTACTCCGCCACTTTCCCCACCACCCGTGTCTAACTCTCATCCCATGCAAACCCGTGCTAAATCTGGCATTTTTAAACCCACTCACCGTCTCAATCTCCATACCGACATTCCTCTATCCCTATACCTACCTCCTACAGTAAAGCATTATCTGATCCTAATTGGCGACTAGCTATGACTGATGAATATAGGGCTTTGCGAGACAATGATACTTGGGAACTGGTAGCTCAACCCCCGAGCCATCCGGATATTAGATGCATTTGGTTATTTTGGCACAAATTTAAATCAGATGGTACGTTAGAGCGGTACAAAGCTCGGTTGGTCGTCAATGGTAAGTCACAAACGGTTGGTATTGATTGTATGGAGACATTTAGTCCGGTTGTTAAACCGGCCACGATTCGCACTGTACTATCCCTTGCTATCACCAGGATTTGGCCTATACATCATTTAGACGTAAAAAATACGTTTTTACACGGTGATTTAGCTTAAACAGTGTTTACGCAGCAACCGACCGGTTTCGTTGATAAAGAAAAACCGGATTTTGTTTGTCGCCTCAAGTGGTCTCTTTATGGCATGAAGCAGGCACCGCGAGCATGGTACCAGCGCTTTTCTAATTTTCTCTTGGCCCACGGGTTCAAGATTAGCGTCTGTGACTCGTCCTTATTTATCTATCGGCATGGGGTTCACACAACTTATTTATTATTGTACGTTGATGATATTGTCTTGACGACTTCTGATGCAGGTTTTCTTCGTCAGATTATTACTACCCTCTCGAGGGAATTTGCGATGACAGACCTAGGCAAGCTACATCATTTTCTTGGTATTACTGTCATACGTGACAGTACGGGTTTTGTCACACCCCTAAAAATCAACGCGCGGAATACCACCACAGGGAGCGTGACAAACCAGGATCGTCGTCCATTAGTTACACCAAACGACCAGTAATTAATAAAAAGGTTGTATATTTCATTAAAATATAAATACAGAGTTTTATAAATGCGGAAGCGTAATACACTGAAAATATTAATGTAAAAACACCGTCACCCAAGGTGACGTGGCTTGTGCAAAGTTAATAAAAGGGTTTCAAAGTCTCATGCATGCGTACTCGTGAAACTCGAACATTTGCAACCTGAGAATAACATGCTAAAAAGTGTCAACACAAAGGTTGGTGAGTTCATAGGTTTATCAGTTGAAAAACAATACAAGTTCAGTTTAAGATTGATTGTTCAACAACAATCAAGTTGTAAGAGCATAATCACTAACATATATCAAATAGCTAGCTAGGCTATATACATGAAACTTCGCACGTTGATGGTCACCGAAGCTAACAGTTGTTTACAGTTTGCCTTGTTGTGTTTAGGACGAATATAACACCCGTTCGATATCTAATCGAGTCAGCGCGACTGACCCGGGTGGGGTTTGTCAGACTCAGTAGTACTACAATATATCTCCCGCTATCGTCATTAATACTAACGGTACCATAAGAAGGACTTTGTTGTATCAGTGTGCTTCAAGTACTTTAAGTGATATATAAAGTCTAATTATCTCAGTTGTGTAAATCATGCATGTTAATCTCCTCTAACAAGATTTAAAACAGTAAAATGGGGCCGTGAAACTCACCTTCGGGTGCACAGCAATTCCAGATAAATAACGACAGCAAGTATCAACTAGCAGGTCTGTGTGGTTCAATTGAAAACGACTAAGTCTAAACCAACGATGAAAAACGAATGACGTTGACTAGAAATGATGAAGGTTGTGAAATCCGGAACGAGTCGAGGATGGCACGTTTCCAAATCCGAGTGATTATCAAACAACGCGAAAGTATAATATTTACGAATATTATTTGTTTACAAAATCTAGAAACCAAAATATATATATTTATATATATATATACATATATATATATATACAACCAAATGCACAATTGCGTAGATAAAGAATTTACAAACAGGTAACCTTTATTCATATCGTTTATGCAAAATATCCATGAGTTTTAAATAAATAAGTACGTATATCTACATATTCATTTTTGTAAAATATATAATATTTACATACGAGAGTCCATACTAAATAATTAAATACATTTTCATAGATATTTAAAACTATATTTGTATCAAATAAATGAGAAAATCCAGTTAACAAACCGTTTACGCAGTTTACGGGTTTAAACTACACAAAAGGGCACTTTTGGTACAAGTCCAAAGTCACCAAATACTCAAAATTGCGAAAACAACAAAAACAAAAAATTATGGAGGTCGCTAGGTTCGAACCCATGACCTCCAGGTTCCTGAACCGTGCTCTAACCATTGAGGCAAGTCGACGATTGGTTACCAGATTAGACAACAGCGGCTTTATAAAGTACCAGCCATCAGAAACAAGTCCCAGAAAAATCAGAATAATAAAAATGTGAGGCCAGGAATCGAACCCGCGACCTCAAGGATATAGCGCGTAAACTCTAACCACTGGACCGAACGCCCATATTGAAAATGAAACAGAATTTAACTATTTTATGCTATAAAGAACGCGTCATCTCCTTCCTTAGGACCCAAGACGATCGAAATTATTTTTCCGGTCACCGGAAAGTCGCAAAAACGGAAACGGGACAAGGAAAAACTAACGAAAATCATAGGGGAATGCCTACCTCAAGTTGGAGATGAAAGATGATCCGTGTTTTTGTTGTCGAAACCGATCCGAAACGAACTCGAAACTCGATCACGAACACGACTTGGCTCCGGCGACATGCTGTGTTGCTGGTCTCCTGCCGTGCAACCTTGTTGGCGATTCAAAGCCTCCGATCGAAACCATAGTAAAGGATACTCAAGTTGGGTGGTGGCCGGAGTTCCTCTCCGGTAGTTTATGGCGGTGGTGTTTGTTGCCTATGGAGAAAACGAAAGAGAGTTTTGGAGGTAATCACAATGATCAAGTGGTGGTTTATGGGGCTTAATCAGTCGAGAGAGAGGCTGGTTTAATGTTGACAGTTACCGGAATCGAAAGGGTTTCCGACGATCGCCTAAACGGACATCGGTTACATTCCACGCTTCTCAAATTTAACTTTGGATGAATGACACAAACAGTCCCTCTCATACTTACAATTATTATTCTAAGTTTTGATAATTACAACGCCGGTCCCCGCAGGTTAGTTTGATAAAAGGGGGTTTAGGAATTGTCAAGACTATTTCCTCAAGTTAACAGTGGTTAACGAACTCTAACGGGGTTAACAGAGAATACTTAAACGATGGCTATGCGTGTATGTGACAACACACATTCAACGTATAACGTTTATAGAATATATAAACCTCGTTAGTCACATAAAATCATCATAATAATAATAAAAACTCCCAAAATATATATTTTCAAGTTCCCATAAAATGATAAACGTGAAACCCTAACGATACGTATTAATCCACCTAAAATTATAAAAGTTTACGTATAATTACGTGACACATTTTCACATAAAATCACGAATAAATTACATGAATATATATACATACATATCACATAAAATCATAAGTTCGATTGCTACATAGAATGACGAAATGTTTACATGAAATCATAACGTATGATTTACACAAAATCATAGAATATCAAACGTATAGACTTTAAGTGCATGCTCGTATAGTGATGGTTATACAAACTCTAATTTGCTAATGTCAACACGGTCAACACATAAATGCTCACACCACATTTATAACAGTTTAAAACAAATATTCTCACGATATTTATATCAGTTTAAGTTTATTTAAATCAGGAAAATACCTAAAAAGACAGATTGTCACAGTATCCCCTTGTTGAAGAATTTTTATCCCGAAAATTGAATAACGTGATTAAAAAGTGGGTCACAAAAGAAAGAAAATTTTTACAGTCGTCACAGGTTTATATCTACATCAGGGTCAGTATGCTCGTGAGATTATTCAGCATGCCTCTATTAGTACGTGTAAACCGTGTGCCGCTCCGGTTAACACTAACTCCAAACTGAGCGTTGACGATGGGCCTTTATTTGCTGATGGGGAGTTGTATAGGAGCCTTGCCGAGGATTTACAGTACCTTACTTTTACCTGTCCAGATATTACTTATGTTGTTCAGCAGGTTTGTCTTATCATGTATGCTCCACGTGAGCCCCATTTCCAGCTTATGAAGGGGATCTTTAGATATCTACAGGGCACTTTGGACAATGGCATTCGCCTCTCTGTTGCACCAAATATTTCACTTACAGCTTATTCGGATGCTGATTTGGGGGGGGGGGGGTCCTGATTCACGTCAGTCTACCTCTGGTTATTGTGTATTTATGGGTGATAATCTTCTTTCTTGGTCTTCCAAACGCCAGAATACCGTCTCTCGCTCCAGTGCCGAAGCAGAATACAGAGGTGTTGCTAATGCAGTTCGGAGGTTAGTTAGATTCGCAACCTTTTGTTTGAACTTCATGTTCCAGTTTGATCTGCTACTTTGGTCTATTGTCAATGGGGAAGCTTTTAAGGGGCCAGGCCGGGCCCCGACCCGGTCCATTTTTTCGCTCTGTAGTGTAAATTTATACTCGTTCGGTCCGAAATTTTTTTATATACTTACTCCGGGCCTATCCACCTTTAATCCGGCCCTATCCCCAATTCGGCCCAAGCTTCGCCCCTATCTATTGTGATAACGTTTCCGCAATTTATCTCACGGGCAACCCTGTACAACGTTAATGTACCAAACACATTGAGATTGACATCTATTTTGTCCGTGAGAAGGTTCGTATTGGTCACATTCGTGTTCTTCATGTCCCTTCTAAGTACCAGTATGCCGACATCTTTAGTAAGGGTTTACCTCGGCATCTATTTCAGTCCTTTTGAGACAGTTTGAGCGTCCGGTTACCTCCCGCTCGAACTGTGGGGGTGTATTAGTATGTATATTTGTATAGAGCTCATGGTTTATTATGTAAATTGTATATATATATATATATATATATATATATATATATATATATAGGGACATGTATTCTGTATTTTGGGGATTGATACACACAATATTCACAATCAATAGCAATTAAAAGTCCGTCTCGAACACAAAGAAAGAAAGGAATTAAACTAAATGACGAGCCCAAAAGAGACATAAATGTTCGCGTTGTAATGAGTATGGACACTGTGAAAAGACATACAAAAATCCAGCATCCTAAAATTACATTCGAAATCAAGCCTCCACAAATAAAAAAAACAAGCAAAGAGGACAAAAGGTCATGAAAGTACTTTTTTTGAACGACGTCTGAAACTACCCTTAATACTCGAGTGAGTAGATGTGTGATTTTTTACACGACCCGAAAACATGACACGAACCCAACTCAAAATTCGTAGGTTTGGGTTTAGAATAAACTAGTTTGGGTCAGTTTCAGGTTGAATCCGCGAACCCATTTAGCTAATCGGGTTATGTTCGGGTCGAACATGTCAGGTTGATGACACTACTACAAAAATTACATTATAAACAATAGTTATTTTAATTTTTAGAACCGTTGTCTATTATAACGTTGTTAAAAATAGAAGATTGTTGTTTAAAATAGTTTTAAAATATTATATAAAGCGTTGTTTAAAACATGCGTTGTTTAAAATAGTTTTTAAAAATATTATATTGTTTAAAACAAGCGTTGTTTAAAATAGTTTTAAAAATGTTATATAAAACGTTGTTTGAAAGAATACGCGTTGTTTAAAAGAGGCGTTGTATTAACAAAAAATAACGTAGTTTAAATCAATTTAATTATTTTGGGTTTTATAAAAACCGTTGTATAAAAGTTATTTAATAAAAAAACTAGCCGACAAAAACAACGGTTATTGGAAAAAATTTTGGATTTTTTTTTCACAAAAATAGTGGGTTTTTTTATTTAAGAAAAATAAACATATTTATGGTTATTATTTACTCTGTTCACCCAACACCATATTAAATCATAGACCAATTTACAAAAAACCAAATAATTAAACAAACCAATCTATTTGAAACATATTATAGTCTAAAATATAACTAAACATCAAATACATAATATTCAAAACATCACTATGCAAAACCATAAACACAACTAAAACAATGTTTAAAACCAGATCCAAAGAGTGAAATAAACTACTAATTCTAAACCTCCAATTCTAACCCTTAGTTACCCTTATAATACCATCAGCTACCTTTATAAATGCGGATAGTATAAATTCTATGAACACGTCAATCTCATCTTGGTGAAGAGGCTCAAAACGGGTCTCCATCTAAAGAAGATAAGCATATAAAATCATTTAGATTTTATTTCAATATAAATTCTATATAATTTGGCAAAAGTTTAAATATCTAAATAAACGTACAAGATGTTCATGAAACTGAAGCACAAACTGATGCATGGCCTTCATTACATAAAATCCACAAGACCAGATGTCTTTTTCGTTTTGTTGATAACACTGTATATATATATTGAAATAATAATATATTAACCAAAAGTAGAAATAAACAAAGTAACAAAGTACTAAAAACTAATAGAAAACTTACATCAACCATGTTAGGACAAGTTTCTATGTGTGGTCGTTACTGTGCGAATAGATTAGAAGATTGTGTTTGTAATGTATGTAATGATGTCAACATACCAACCAACGTACCAGTTGGTACGCCCGTACCAACTGGTATGGCGGACCAAAGTGGTACGCCAGCTGGTTAACCTATAAATAGGTTCGGTGTGTTGAACATCTTCAAGTTTGTTCATTACTCTTTGTGAGTGTGAGAGAGAGAGGAGGTTCTGTCCAAACCTCCTCCAGAGCTTAATTGATGTATACTCTATCGGTATTGTAATCATTTGACTATAATTGAATGACAAACTTCCGTCTCTATCATTCTATGATCTGGAAACGATCCGTATACGGTTTACAAACCATTTCCCACTTTATCGTCTCTCCAATATCCTCTTCAACTATCTTCGTGATCTCATAATTCTTTTCATCTTTATCTTTTCTAATCGAGTCAATTATGTATCCATAGAAGTGTGTGTTTTAACGACGAGTTATCAAAATTAAACACCAGTGACCTCTGCATAAGTAATATTTCGAAGGTGATCACTTAATATCATAATGAATGAAATAAATAAATGAAAACTACAAGTGGATCTAAGAATAATTATTATACCCGGCTAAATATGGGACCAAGAAAAATGGCTTATCTTTATGAAGCTCCATGACACTTTGGATATACTTCTTGACATATTTCGTTTTGACTTTGCACAATGTCTCTTCAATTGATCTGTGACGCCCACTCCCAGTGTTGGCTCCAGGAGGGGTCACGTGTCGGATTTACTCATGAACACATGGTACAACAAAGATAACTAAGCAGCGGAAATTAAAAACTTTTCATTTATATATAAGCCAAAGTACAACAGTAAGGAAGGTAACAACATAATCTAATAACTAGATCTTATCTATAACTATGCCAGTCTACTTCCGAGTCTTTCCTGATAGCTTGCCCACCTAGTCCGTCCTCACCAAAGCCCTTTCCTTGCTACCTTAAACATCGTCATTACCTGACATACATATGTTTTTGGAAAGGTCAGCTTACGCTGGTGAGTTCTATGTTTTTCAAAATGCTTTACCTTTGCCTCGAAAGTTTATTCCAACGCTTGGGCCTAACGGCCCCCTTTTGTTAAACATTTATCAAGTATAAATCATAACAGAATTATACTATAACTATAAAACCATTATTCTTTAAACATTTATCAGGTATAAGCATTATACCAAAATATAACCTTTAAACATTTATCGGTATAAGACATAACAGAGTTATAACAAAACATTAATTCATTTAACCATTTAACCATTTAACCTTTTAACAGGTATAAACATAATAGTATTATACCAAAACGTAACCTTTAAATCATATTAAAAACCGTTTAGTACTCAAAGTACTTTGGGTCCCCTAGACCCTCTCTTGTGCAAATAATCATTAGGTATAAAACATAAAAGAGTTATACGAAATATTATAAGCAGTCATTCATTTACTTACTAAGCATTGTCTATTGGAACCACGTTAGTTTCTCGGGCAACCGTCACCACCCGAATATCAGTCATAGAGTAACCGTCCCTACCCCGGAGAACCGTCATTCCCCGCTTTTAGTTGTACAACCATAGTCTTCCTTCTTACATAGACAACTGATGAATGAGATGCGGTCTATAAAAAACAAGTCAAGTTTTTAAAAAGGTAAATCCCAAGTGACCAACTACACGCTCTGAGCAAGTATACTCATCGTATGTAGCATATTATAGGTAAATACCGGATATCAATCCAAGGACGCGTAAAGCAGGCTCTCGATATAAGGACTTCGCTAATATTCAGTCTGACAAGGTTTTGATTTAAAGCTAATGATGAAAACAAACAGATAACTGGTAGAAACAACTAAGTAAGCAAACACAACACACGAAACGAAATAACAATATAAGAAAAAATGCCACCCGGATAAGAATCCTTTGAGCCTGAATGTCACCTCAAGTCTGACTAATCAATGTGATAACTACCCCCAATGATGATAACCAAGGCAAATAAGACTATAGACACATCTTAAATACTAAGGCAATCCCAAATAAACGTCCAGGTAGTAAACTAGATGAAACCGCCTAATTGCCTAGTCGCTTCGGTCAAAGCTAACCAAACACACACGAAAGGAACTACACTAGAAAGGTCTCTCTAAGCGGGTTCTAAACGTGACTAATTCTGATTTGAAACCCCAAGAACTTAGGCAATGCTAAACACGAATTGAAAAGTCAAAACCTTACGGTCATAAGTGTTCTAACTAGTCAAACAATACCTAACAACCACCTAATATGCTAAATGAATCGGTCAACTCAATTTAAACACAAATATAAACAAAATCAGCCCAAAATCATACTCATATAATCATGTAGATGGTCATCGGATCATGCATTAAGCTAAAACTAAAAAAAAGTCAAAGTTTAACAATGAGAAATCAAATAACTAGTTGAAGTTCTTCAATCTATATCAAATTTCTCACATCATATGAATCTAACAGAGGCTAATCAAGCATATATGATCATTCAAGAGGTCTAAATCAGAATCAATAGGCTATTTCATCATATCACATTGAAAAGTCAAACAATAAAGTTAAATCATGCTCAAATTCATCAAATTCAAGTGACAATATAAGATCTAGCCACTAAACATCATTAAAACAACTAAAAATCCAATCTTTAGCATGTCCATAATCTGAGTTTTACAAAGAAAAGGGAAGAAAATCAAGCATCTAGATGAATTTGGGAACCAAGAATTTGTAGATCTTCAATTTCTTCATCCAAAAGCTTCAATCTTGAGTGCTAGATCTCCCTTAATGATTCCAGATGTGTTTAGAGGTTTTTCTAGGGTTTTGGGGGTGTTAGAATGAAGAAAACGGCGGCTCAAAACCTTTTATAGCGAAAAAATTAGGTTCTATTCGCGTCAGCTTTGATGGGTTGAAAACTGGGCTCGCAGAACAAGAGGATAAAAGCCTGGTAAGCTGAAATAAAACCAACAGTAGGTGCTGGTCTGGTGGCTAGTGTTCTGCTCCCTAACCAAGAGGTCAGAGGTTCGATTCCCCTGCTCCTCCGATTCTTTTCTTTTTCTGATGGGCTGTTGGGCCTGTTTTCCTGGGCTGCTGGCTGGGCTTTCTTCTCTCTGGGTTGGGCCGAGGAGTAGTGACAAGGGGACTGGACTGGGCCTGATCTTGTTTTATTATTTTTTTTTCTTTAAACTTCCGTAACTTTCTCATACGATCTCCGTTTTTGGTCTCGTTTTTTTCAGTATTCTTCTAAAATCATCACGAACACACCAATCACCTAAAATTCATAAATAAATATCATTAAGCACCAAATTCATAAAAATCACATAAAACAATATTAAAAACTAATTAAAATTAGGAATTTATATATTTATCAATTTTAAGTTAAAAACCCACCAAAAAACAATAGAATTTATATATTAAACATTGAAGCACTAAATTTAAGGGATTTTAAGTTGTAAGCCCGAACAAGCAACATATTCAATATTTTCCAATTAAAAATTCATTTAAATGAGGGAATTTTATTTATTAATTTATATACATGATGCTACGCATCAAATATCCCCACACTTAAACTTTGCTTGCCCTCAAACAAAATCTTATGCAACACTTCCACAAGCCAATCGACAACGCAACGCCTCACCCAACCCAATGCAACTACTCAAGCCCACAAGCATCACCAATTCTCAAGATTTACACTTTTCAAAAGATTTATAATCCAACAAGCAATTATGACATTCTATGTAAAAACATGGAAATGCTTACTAGTTCAACACACACCAAAGTTCAATCAAACAAGCATCATACCCCTCACAGTGATCACTCAACTCGGTGAAATTTAGTGGATAGATGATTAAAAAGATCATCGATTTAAGTGGATCACTCAAGGCCAAACATGCACCTCATTGTCATAAGCTTGTATCGAAATCGCATCTCCACCAAATAACATAAAACAAGACATAAATCAAGAGGACTTTATTAAGGGTTGTAATGTTAGGCTAGGGTTTAGGGTATGGAATGGGAATGTGAAAGTGGCGAAGTGTTTAGAAATCCGGACTAGGAACAAAAGAACTAAACTATGAAACTTTTTACAAATAAAACAAAACAAAACTAAAATCGGGTGATTTTGACCCGAACACAAAAGCTAAACAACACTCTTTTTTTTTCTTAGGTCTATGACCTCCCATAATGAGCTAGAATTTTCTGCAATTCTTTTTTTCACTTTTTTCTTCTTTATTTTCAATTTTTTTTCTACTAAAAACGAAACTTGATGTAAGTAACTAATAAAAAAAATATATACACAAAGTCCTAAACTAATCCGGATTCTTCACACAAGGGTTTAAGAACAAAAAAAAACAAGGCTAAACAAAAGGCTAAATGGGTCAAAAAGTGGGAAAATCAAACGAGAAGGAAAAATGCTCAACGGGTTTTCTAAGGGATGATGTTTTAGGGTAGGAAAAATGATAAGATCAAAGAAAAAGGCTAAGTCAAAGGGGTTTAGTCCTAGTGCCTCTATCATTTCCATGCCCAATTTTAGTTCATGATCTCGACGCGTATAAACAACACAAGTTCTAAAATGAAAGCGCATGATGGCATAACACTCAACCAAACGAAAGTGAGTAAATAATGTAACATATAATGCAATTTAGGCTCAAATAACTCACGAAAACGGATGGAAAAGGACTACCGATATGATGCAAGCAATCAATCCCCCATCCGATAGTTTCACTAAGTAAAGCATTCTATTTATTGATTTTATTTGAAAAACACTTGCTTGGAAATACTTTTTTCAAGAAACTCGAAGAAAATGTTTTGACTAGAGACAAGCATCGTATACACAGGCGAGCAAAACGTCACGAATTACATCAACGGGCCCACTTCCATGTGCAATAAGACGGGCAAAAATCTCAGTTTCAACAAAAAACAGGGGGATATGATAAGAAAATTTGAAAAATTTAAGCAATTTCAGTTCAATTGACCCCCATCCCCACACTTAATTCGTACATTGTCCCCAATGTACGCTAAACAAAACAAAATAAAGGGGAAAGGGAACTGAAATACTCCCCTATCACTGTCATGTGCCAGTGTCTGGATGCTGAAAAAAAAGAATCGAGCCAGCTCTTGACTGAACAGGTGCCAGAGCTGAATCCACAAATGCCAACAATCCTCCACAATCAAAGTATGCATCATGAAACAGCTCTCGACGAACATGCCAGAACCGTCTCGCCAGAACAAACTATCAGCCAAACACAACCAAATCATATCAATCATAAATATAAATCAATAAAGCACAAATATCTTGAGTTGTGTGTCAACAAATGAATGCAAAATGAAAAATACAACTCGGATAATCACTAAATCGGTGAATCAAGGCACTTGGTGGTCCCATGGTGAATCTGGAAGAAAACAAAACCCAAAATGAAACAAAAGCGATCGGATTGCAAAATTTGGCACTTTTAAAAGATATTTGAAAATTTGAGTTCCTGGACGATTGATCAAATGCGGGCCGTTTGTTGTGAATTATGAAGTGAACGGCCGACATTTAACCAAAAGTCAACAGAGCCTACAACACAAACATGCAAACCGCCCGGAATGGAGATTGAGTACCAGACGATTCGCAAAGTGCACCAGTAGACCTGTTATGCCAAAACAACATTTTGCAACCAAATCGCTAAGCAACCATTTTCAATATACCTACCCGGCCCAGAAAAGTAACAATTGATCAAAACGAAACGTTTGTTTGTCATTTATGAAGTGAACGGTACGCTTTGACCAAAAGTCACATGTCCGAAAGAAAAAGAAAAAAAAACCAGATACAGACCGTTGATTGTCATTTATGAAGTGACGGTCTTGTATCATCCAAACCTGAATAAATTCATGAAAACACACTTTTCAAACCGTGGGAATGGAGATTGAGTACCCGACGGATCACAAACTGTGAGTTACCTACCAACCCCACGAAGCAATACCAAAAAGATAAGCCCATGCAATTCCAACAGTGGCATGCTTCATAACAACCTGCAAAACTTACAGAACGCATAAAAGAGAAAAGAAAAATAAACAAACACTAAAGTACACAAACTACCTAACAGTTAAAATAAACTACTAAAAAGAAACATAGCATGAAACAAGCAAAACAAAAGTAACCAAGTACTCGGGTTGCCTCCCGGAAGCGCTGAATTTATTAACGAGTCATCAGCCAGACTCGGCCCCGCGATCAGGGCGGCGGAACGTCCAACAACATAACAACCTCCTCGCTCGCGTTAACCAGATCTGCAAGATAATGCTTCAACCTATGTCCGTTAACCTTAAACGAGCTACCATCAACGCCCTCAATCTCAACTGTCCCATAAGGAAAAACCTGTTTAATCACATGGGGACCGAACCATCTAGACTTCAACTTACCCGGGAATAATTTCAACCTCGAATTAATAGATAAGCACTCGATCTCCCGGTTTGAAGTCTTTCCTCTTGATGTGACTATCATGAATCCTTCTGGTCCTATCTTTGTACAGACCCGAACTCTCGTACGCATGATCGCGCAACTCCTCTAACTCATGCAACTGAAAGAACCGTCCTCTAGTCGCCTCATCCAGATCTAGATTTACGGCCCTCATGGCCCAATACGCGCGATGCTCGACCTCAACTGGTAAATGACACGCCTTTCCATAAATCATCCTAAACGGTGTAGTACCCGTAGGTGTCTTGTAGGCTGTACGGAAAGCCCACAATGCGTCATCCAGTTTCTCTGACCAATCCTTACGGTTTTTACCAACCGTTTTCTCCAAAATCCGCTTAATCCCGCGATTCGTGACCTCAACCTGTCCACTCGTCTGGGGATGATATGGTGTAGCAAGTCTATGTGTAACCCCGTAACGCTGCAACGCCTTCTCCATCTGCGTGTTGCAAAAGTGGGTGCCACGATCGCTAATCAGTTCCTTTGGCACTCCAAACCTCGCGAAAAGTTTCCTCAAAAACCTCACAACAACTCTGGCATCATTAGTGGGGAGGGCTTGTGCCTCGACCCACTTCGACACATAATCAACCGCAACGAGAATGTATTTGTTCCCGCGAGATGGCGGAAACGGACCCATAAAGTCGATACCCCAAATATCAAAAATCTCGCAAACCTGAATCTTAGATTGGGGCATCTCATCTCTCCGCGACAAATTACCTGCACGCTGACAATTGTCACATTTGTTGATCATCTCAAACGCATCCCTGAAAATAGTCGGCCAGTAAAATCCCGACTCGAACACCTTCTTCGCGGTGAAGAGAGCTGCGTAGTGTCCACCAGTCGGACCCTCGTGACAATGTCTCAAAATCTGGCGTGCCTCACGCCCATGCACGCATCTCCGAATCACTGAATCAGCACCGATCCTATAAAGATAAGGATCCTCCCAAATGTAATGTTTCAAGTCAGAAAAGAACTTCTTCTTCTGCTGAAACCCGTATCCTTTCTTCATGATCCCACTCGACAAGTAGTTCGCAAAATCTGCAAACCATGGACTCTCATCGTCATCTCTCGCGCGTACATAATCGAGTAACTCATGGGGGAAATAGTCATTTATGGGCATCCCCTCGAGTTTCTCATCATCCGCGTTCTCCAAACGCGAGAGGTGATCGGCCGCCACATTCTCGGCTCCTTTCTTCTCACGGATCTCAATATCAAATTCCTGCAACAGCAGGATCCATCGAATGAGTCTTGGCTTAGCATCCTGTTTGCTGAACAAATACTTAATAGCCAAATGATCCGTATACACAATAGTCTTGGACAGGACAAGATATGATCGAAATTTGTCGAAGGCAAACACAACGGCAAGCAACTCTTTCTCGGTAGTAGTATAATTCTCCTGTGCATCATTAAGAGTTCGACTCGCATAGTAAATCGGATGGAAGTGTTTGTCCCTCCTCTGTCCCAAGACTGCCCCTACTGCGAAATCGCTCGCATCACACATCAACTCAAACGGTTGCGACCAATCGGGTGCAACCATAATCGGGGCGTTCACCAACTTGTCTTTAATCAAGTTGAACGCTGTCAGACACTCATCAGAAAACACAAATGGAGCATCTTTCTCTAGGAGCTGTGTCATCGGCCTGGTGATTTTTGAAAAATCGCGTATGAATCGGCGGTAAAATCCCGCGTGGCCTAAGAAACTCCTAATCGCTCTAACAGAAGTGGGAGGCGGAAGTTTCGAAATAGTATCAACTTTTGCTCGATCAACCTCAAGCCCTGCATGTGAAATCTTGTGCCCAAGCACAATACCCTCACGAACCATGAAATGACACTTCTCCTAATTAAGCACCAGGTTCGTCTCCTTACATCGAGCTAACATCCGCAATAAGCTCGTCAAACACTGATCAAAGGAACTCCCAAAAACAGAAAAATCGTCCATGAAAACCTCCATGGAGTCCTCGATCATATCATGAAAAATCGCGACCATACAGCGCTGAAATGTCGCTGGAGGGTTACATAATCCAAACGGCATGCGTCGGTACGCGAATGTGCCATAAGGACATGTAAATGTGGTTTTCTCCTGATCCTCCGGTGCGATGGGGATTTGGAAATAACCTGAAAAGCCGTCAAGGAAACAATAATAACTGTGACCGGCTAAACGCTCCAACATCTGATCAATGAACGGGAGTGGGAAATGATCTTTCCTCGTGGCATCATTGAGTTTGCGATAGTCTATGCAAACTCTCCACCCCGTAACCGTGCGCGTAGGAATCATCTCATTCCTCTCATTCACTACCACTGTCATGCCCCCTTTCTTGGGCACAACCTGAACCGGACTAACCCATGGTGAATCAGAGATAGGATAAATCAATCCAGCATCCAAAAGCTTAAGAACCTCTTTCTTCACCACATCCTGCATGTTTGGGTTCAGTCGTCTCTGTCTCTGCACAACAGGCTTAAATTCATCCTCCATCAAAATCTTATGCGTGCAGAAAGAAGGGCTAATCCCCTTAATATCCATAATCTTCCACGCAATAGCCTGTTTGTGCTCTCGCAGCACATCTAACAACCTCGATTTCTCATCAACCGTCAAATCTGATGCAATGATCACAGGAAGTCTCGAATCCGTCTCCAGAAATGCATAATCCAAGTGAGATGGTAACTCCTTAAGCTCTAATGTAGGCAGATCCTCATCAGACGGTCTAGACTTGGCCCGCATAGTGTCAATGACCTCAAAAACCTTCGGGCTCAAATCTAAAGTACTAGTCACCTCACACGCAGCAGCAACATACACACCAAGCTGCGGGTCAACTCCACCCCAAAGCTGCGTATCTGAAACACCTGAATCACAGATGTCCTCAAACTGGTCACTCACGTGTGGAGTGATGGTGTCAACAAAGTAGAGTGTATCATCCTGACTCTGAGGGCGTCTCATCGAATCACGAATGTCAAAGGTCACCGTCTCGTCCTCGACGCGTAAAGTAAGCGTACCGCTGAAAACATCAACCAAAGCGCGTGCGGTAGCTAGAAACGGGCGACCTAAGATAAGAGGCACGTGCTCGTCCTCATCCATGTCAAGGATCACAAAATCGACCGGGAACACAAATTTATCCACTTTAACCAACATGTTCTCCATAATACCCCTCGGATATTTGACCGAACGGTCAGCAAGCTGAATGCTCATGCACGTGGGTGTCGGCTCACCTAGGTCTAGTCTCGCAAAAACAGAATATGGCATTAAGTTTATACTAGCACCTAGATCAGTAAGAGCATTGCTGACGGACAAGCTACCAATCAAACATGGAATCGTAAAACTCCCAGGATCCTTCATCTTCTGTGGCAGCTTGTTCTGGAGAACTGCTGAACACTCCTCGTTCAGTGTAACGGTCGACAACTCCTCAAGTTTCTTTTTGTTACTCAACAAGTCCTTAAGAAACCTGGCAGACTTAGGCATTTGTGCTAATGCCTCAACAAACGGAAGATTTATGTGAGGCTGTTTAAACAGAGCAAGAAATTTGCTGTAATTCTCCTCAGCTCTATCCTGTCTCAAACGTGCGGGATATGGAACAGGAGGTGCGTAGACTCTCGCGGGCTCCTTGGGGCGTGCTGTACTTGCTGGGCGTAGCCTAGTAGGGTGCACCTGCCCAGTAACCTTAGTCTCAATCACCTCATCACTCTCAACTGCAACCGGCTTAGCAGTGGCTGGCGGTACTGGATCCTGAGTGGTCTTGCCACTCCGAGTGGTAATCGCCTTTGCTGTTTGGCGCGGATTTGTCTCGGTATTACCCGGCAAACCTCCCTGCTAGCGCTCTGACATGGACTTTGCAAGCTGACCCATCTGTCTCTCCAGATTCTGCATATGAGTGCCCATGTTTCCCATTTCTTTAACAACAGTTGAGATATCCTACTCATTCTTAGACAAACGCAATTCATTCTGCTGAGCAACTTTCTGAATATCCAATGATGATTTCTGATTCTGCTGCATCATCTGAGCCATCATATCAGTAAGATTCTTCATGCCCGTATCCTCAGACTGAATCAGGATCTGTCTAGTGCTCTCATGGTTAGGGTTGTAGAAACCCTGCTGTCTCTGTGGCGGTCGTGGCTGAAACCCTGGTGGGTTCGAACTTCTCGGCTCCTGCCTCCACCCCGAATTCTGGTTTGGTCTCCAAGCCTGATTGTAGCTATACTGGTTGGGCGGTGGGCGGGCCTGGCTAGCCATATAATCGACCTGCTTTGGTAACTCGGTGCTACCAACAATGGGATAACTGGTAATATCATGAGGACCAGCACATAACTGACAAAATTTCACATGCTGTTGAGTCTCCTGTGGCTGGCTCATCTGTTTCTGATTCGTCTGCATCCCTTTCATCATCTGCGATAGCGCCTCGACCTGCGCTGAGAGAGCTGTAACGGGATCTACCTGATGAACCCCTCTCGTCTGGGGCTGTCTACTCATACGCGTGGTAGACCACTGGTAGCCGTTCAGTGCAAGCTCCTAGAGTAAATCACGCGCCTCCTTTTGCGTTTTGCTGCTCAGAGATCCACCGGCGGAACTGTCAACAGTCGGGCGCGTGAGGGCGTTCAGACCGCCATAGAAAATCTGCACCTGCTGATTCGGCTCGATACCATGAGATGGGCATTTCCTCAATAACTCCTTAAATCTCTCCCATGCCTCATACAAACTCTCGGTGTCCTCCTGCACGAATGAATAAATCTTGTTTCGGAACATTGCGGCTTTGGACGGAGGAAAGTACTTGGAAACGAATTTCTGAGTCAAAGAATCCCAAGTAGTAATCGAACCAGGCGGGAGGGACTGAAGCCATGCCTTCGTTGCGCCGCGAAAGGAAAATGGGAAGAGTCTCAACTTAACGGCCTCCGATGTGACTCCATTGAGTTTGAACGTGTCGCAAACCTCAAGGAAATTTGAAATATGAGCCATCGGGTCATCGTTCGGAAACCCATCGAACTGAACAGAATTTAAGATCATGGAAATGGTCTGAGGCTGGATCTGGAAGTTGTTAGCTTCCACGGGTGGGCGTATGACACTGTTTGCGCCCCCGCGATGTCGGGACGAGCGTAGTCGGCGAGTGTACGTCTCGGCGGAAGTGCCATCGGAACTGGAACTGGTAATGCCTCCAAACGTCGAAGTCTATGAAAAACCCTCTCAGGCTCGGACAACAGTGAAAAGTGATTCCTCCAACAACGAATGCGCATAAACAGACGAAAAACGAAAAAGAAAACAGAAACAGAACATAAAGAAACTAGACTAAGCTAATAAACTAACTAAAACGTAGGTAAACATAGAAATAAGCAGACATACTAGAAACATGCAAATAAACAAGTAACGAAAGCAAGTAAAATGGCTAAACTACTAGCTCCGAACTTTCTCGAAATCTGCGCGTCCCCGGCAACGGCGCCAAAAACTTGATGAACGAGATGCGGTCTATAAAAAACAAGTCAAGTTTTTAAAAAGGTAAATCCCAAGTGACCAACTACACGCTCTGAGCAAGTATACTCATCGTATGTAGCATAGTATAGGTAAATACCGGATATCAATCCAAGGACGCGTAAAGCAGGCTCTCGATATAAGGACTTCGCTAATATTCAGTCTGACAAGGTTTTGATTTAAAGCTAATGATGAAAACAAACAGATAACTGGTAGAAACAACTAAGTAAGCAAACACAACACACGAAACGAAATAACAATATAAGAAAAAATGCCACCCGGATACGAATCCTTTGAGCCTGAATGTCACCTCAAGTCTGACTAATCAATGTGATAACTACCCCCAATGATGATAACAAAGGCAAATAAGACTATAGACACATCTTAAATAGTAAGGCAATCCCAAATAAACGTCCAGGTAGTAAACTAGATGAAACCGCCTAATCGCGTATTGTATGGCGTTAACGCAAGGTTTAATATAATAAACACTTCCTATGTTTATTTTAACATCTTATTATCTTAATAATATTTAATTATTAAGTTCATTCCTTTTTAAAGGTCAAAATGACCAAAATGCCTTTTAGGCAGTTATCCATTTCTTTTAACGATAATACGAAGACTCGCATTCCTATAAGTAAACGCTCACTCCGGGATCGCCTAGTGAGGTATGCTAGTTCCCAGTTGGGATTTATGCGCCAGAAACTCTAGTGTACAAGCGCTTACACTTCTGGTTCGCATGAACTTCTAAATATCCGATTAACTTGGTATATTGAATACTTTAATATTATTCCATTTTAACTTCATATATACTTATTATATATGTAAAGATGGTATTATACCAAAAATCAAGTCCCCATACCCCACGAATTATTTTTTATTAAATAATCATATTTGGAAACCCTAATTTCCCGTTATTCTCATTTTTTGATCAAAACTCATTTTTATTAGAAACAGACTTATAGTATTATCCATTATAACATTTATAATATGCTTTAAAATATCAAAGTTTAATTCAAAACCGTTTACTCGATTTGGGTAGAACAACGTTACGAAAACCCTAATTTTGACCCGTTAACAAAACCTTTACCAAAACTTTTCCAAACGTGAAATAAACTTAGGGCTTTCTTAAAACACATTATTTTAGGATTACCTATAAAAATTCAGACCCTAATTCCGACCCGATCACGCAATTTTAGCAAAACAAGCTCAAAAAATCTAGTTTTTATACATTTTTAGAAAACATATTTTTGGGAAAAATTAGAAAAAACCGAGATAGGTTATTGTTAATCATACCTAATGATGCTTGACTGCAGAAATTCAACTTCAAACTCCAAACGAGCAGATTGAATTGGGCAGAAGAAGGTTGCGGCTAGAATGAGGGTTTTTCGGGTGTAAATCTGTGAAATTACGAGTTGTTATGGCCGATCTGGGGTTCCTTTTATAGTGGTTGAGGTCGCATGGGGTTCTTACACGTCGAGGGGTGACTATTATGGCCGGAATCGACACCTAGGCTAGTCAATTTGGTCAAAACGTGAAGAAAAAGTCGCCATCGTGGCTGATTCTGGTCGCCAACCGGGTCGCGTACCGCGAGGGATGGCTCGCGTACCGCCTGGAAACTTTCACAGAATGATAGTTTTGGTCCCCGTGCTTTCTAATTACAATTCAGCCTCCAGACTTCTACCAAACTGTTATTTTATGCTTAAAAACATTATGGGGCATATTTATAAAAGTTTCTAAGGCTCGGGACAAGCTCGATGATATACGTATATATATATATATATATATATATATATATATATATATATATATATATATCTTTCACTATTTTACACTTTAGCCCCTCATACTTTTATCTCTTTATCATCTTATGTACCAAAACATTATGGGACATAATTCTAATATTTTTAGGGCTCGAGATACGTTTGATAAGGTTTATATTCATTCGTGTATATATATATATATATATATATATATATAGGGTAAAGTTCAATGGAAAACTAACTTATAAATGGAAAACTGGAAAACCAAGTTTAATGAAGGGTAATAAAGTAATTATACACATCCCTTTTATTTTATAACAAATCCTTTTATGTGCTCTGCGTTCATATGTTGCGATCTTTTTCCCTCAACTTCTAGGGTTCCAAAACGTACGCCATATCTCACCAAAACAACACCAAAACAATCCTCACATTCGGTTCCTGATTTACTCGTTTCTGTTGATCGATATTCCAATCACAGCGGTCTCGCAAATACACTAGGTAATCGATGACAATCACTTATTATATAATTGATTTCAATACATCTGGTTACGTATTCGATTGTTTATAGCATCTGATTTTTTTTCTTTGATGAACAATGTCGCTATCTGCTATTATCAACATGCACGATTCATATTGACGCAAACATGTCAATTTAAGCTTGCAATTCGTATCAACCAGAATATGTCGAACCATCCTAACACAGGAGATCAACAAATTGGACAAATTGAAGTATATCCTGCTATAGTGCTATGTTAATGGACAATCTGATGTTGTTGTCAAACTCAAATGACGTTGCTTCTTCCTCTGAATATAGACTCACTTGTGACCTGACTTTCAATGACATTGACAATGGAATTACTGGTGAATTTCAGGTACAATTATAATCTAAACCTGTATTGTTTTATGTTACATATGTGCAACATAATTGTATTGCGTATCTGCAATATACGTATGTTGCATATATACATCATGGTTATGATTGCTCATTATATGCTAGGAGTGTCATTTTTACCCGAAACCCAATTACCGAATCCGACCGGAACTAGCACTAGACCCGAACCCGAGATAATTTCATGGGTCGGTAAACGGGTTAAACTAAAGTTAATTCGGGTAACCTGATTAACCCGAAGTAGCTTTACCATATATTTTTTAAATATTGGATGTGAGACTTCCTTTCTATCTTAATTCATGTCAAGCGAAGTATTCTAGATATAATGAATTTCAAGTTCCATTTCGATCAAATCAGAATTTCTTCCTCTGTTCTATGTTAAGTCTTTTAAAGCAGGACTCTTTTCATTCATACAAAATATGAAGAAGAAGCACTTAGCTCTGGTCAACCTGCGACGAGTTTCTAATGGACTAATGACAGAGAAAATCAAAGTCTAAGTGTTAACTGTATTCATGTATACGGACATGTCCATCATCTATATATAAACCTTTTTGTGATCACGTTGCATACTTGCTTATAATCTCAACCATGTTACAAGCGGATGGTGATTTGGTACTGATTATAGTTTGGTTTCTAAATATGCTTTCATTTATAATTATAGTGGAGTCCTCTAAATCCCTTTAATGGTTTAATGTTGGCGATCCATTAATTCGAAATATGTGGGAGTCATTAGTTTGTGAATTTGAATTAGGATTGTACTTTGCTTACATATTCAGAACTTGCTTAATTTTCATTGCTTTTGAAATGGTTAAATTACAAATGTTATTAATGATTTCTTGTATTCAATCTGAAACTCGAATAACCCGTTACCCGAAACCCGAAACTCGAGCAACCCATGGCCAATTAGGGTCGGGTTATGGGTTAGATTTCAACTATGAAAAACCCGAACCGTTTAACCCGAAACCCGAAGATAGAACCCGGTCAACACCCCTAATGCATCATAATTATGCTATATGTACGCATCACAACTATACTTTTATTCCGATCCTAAACACATTTAAACTAATATACATGCAAACTCAAATCTTTACAGGTTGATTTCAATCCAGATGACAAATCCGCTTCTTGTTCTTGTATGTTGTTCACCCGGCTTGGTTATTTGTGTCGGCACATCCTCATCGTTTTCAATTTTAACAGAGTCGAAAAAATTTCTGACTGATATGTTAACAAACGTTGGAGGCGTGATGCCTTACCAAAGTGGGTTCACAGCATCGAGCACATATATTCGGATGAAAATGATGAGGAGTCTAAATTGAGAAACAAAATTTTAGACTTGGTTATACGATGTGCTTACCGTTTAAGATCCAGACCCGACAAACTTATTTCTCTTCGTGACGATATCATATCCATCAAAGACCGTGTGTTTGAAGAAGTCCCAAATGATCCTCCATGTAACATGAAAGATGTTAATTCTGGCTTTTATGGTAACAGACAGTCTGGATCAGATATGGCTCCAACGATACCACCAAATGCCCGTCATAAAGGTAACCGTAGTGACAGCCGAATTGTTAGGGCACGTGAAAAGGCAATTAACCAATATAAAAATTGTCCACGAAGGTGCAAAAAATGCAAAAAGCTTGTATACGATCATGACTCGCGCATTTGTGACAAGGTGGCTGCTGCTGTTGCCGCCGCTGCTGTCGAAGTTGCAGCTGCATCTGCATCTGTTGCTGTTATATCCGCTGGTGGACCTTCTATTTTGGATGATGGCATTACACTTACGTCTCGTTCTAATCGTGACACTGTTGATGTTTAGCCTCCGGTCACTAATACTAGACGTTCGTCTAGAAATTCTGGGCATGCTTTAAAGAAAAAAAAACAAATAAAATTTATGTTACTAAACTGCGTTTATATTACATATGTAATGTTGCATATATGCAATACAATTGTGTTACATATATGCAATACAAATATAATTGTTACCAACTAATTACAACTCTCGAATTTTAATACGTATATTTGAATTTCATCGTTAAGCTTATTTACACTTGTAATTATACCATTTGTTTTATTTAACGTCACTTCATATAACACTTGTGTGTTATACCTTACAAATTACGATGCGTACATGTAACACCATCCATGGTTTAAACATTATCTTTTAACCTGTCGAACACACTATTTTTTTTACTGAAATAATACCGTTGACGTTCCCTCTATAAACTGTTTCATTTTCACCTTTAATCGCCATATTCTTATTGCCGTGTACATGAATGACGTTTTCGACTTTCATACTCATCAGTTTTATATCCTTGATTCATATAATGCTTTTCTTGATCACAATCAAAAACATTTATGTCTTACCTAATAATTTATGGACATCAGCTATTCGTGTATGTACCTGTGTTGGTATGTGTCATCTTTTACAACCAAAACAAATTATTCAACAAAACAACATTACTTATAATATCATTCAATTGTAACTGCTCATCTCCTTGCAATGTTGATGCGGATCCCACCTTATCATTGTATCCTAGTTTTTCACCCATCACATCATCCACAGCCACGTTTTTGTTTCCACCTTCAGTTGTTGATTTAGGCAGTTTAGGCAGCTTGAGTTTAAGATTTGGCTTACTTACCATTTTCTTCCCTACATTCTCATCACCCTTACTTTTTAGTATTTTCGCTGCTTTATTTCTATCACTCTCTTCTTTGTTTAAATCATCTCTAACAGATGCTAAAATACGCACTACTTCATCTTCTTTATTTTTCCCTTGGTTTACTTCAACATTGATGTTTCTTTCTTTCCTTTCTCTTCGAATATAATGCTTTTTGTATTCATTTGTGGTTTCCTTCTTATTTTCGGCTTCATCTACCATGATTGGGTTGTCTTTATTTCTTTCAAGTTTTTTTTTTGTAGAATACTGTTGCAACCCTTGTGCTCTTCCTGTAAATTACAAGGTAGTATATATTAAAATTATTGTACATGTATAACATAATTGTGTTGCATGTATGCAACATAAATTGTGTTGCATATATGCAGTATAATTGCAAAACAGTAATTGTATCATTATATGTTGCATATATGCAACATAATAACTGTGTTGCATATATGCACCATGATTATGTGACATATGTGTCACATTATACTGTGTTGCATAATAATTGTGTTGCATATGCAACACAAAGTGTGTTGCATATATGCAACATAAAGTGTGTTGCATATATGCAACATAAAGTGTGTTGCATATATGTACTATAATTGCAACACGGTAATTATATGATTATACGTTGCACGTATTCAACATAATATTTACGTATGATATTTAACAGTCAAAATCGATCCTTACTTCTTTGCTTGCCCATCCCTTCTGTGTTGCATATGTGCAACTTAATTATGCACATACTATGCACACAATACAACATTATGTCGATGAACAAAATACTAACACATAGTTGATAAATTTAACTTAAAAGAACCGGCTCTTTAACCCAACCCAACACAAACATTATGTGAAGGTATCTGTAAAAAATTGTTTAAATTCACACATTATATATAGAAACACAAAGAGATAAAAGATAAAGCTACAGAATAATTATGAGCATTAGTGTTTAAGATCGTCTAAATTGTATGGATTTTAGGTTTAACTTAACAGTACTAAAGCGAACACATACAATATAATCTATTACTTTAAAATAAACGAACTCAATGCACAAGTAATTTGTACAAATGATCAACCATGTAATACAACTACTATAACTACACCAAAGAAGCTTAACAGATCACTAACAAACTTCCAAATTAAACGTCATCAAGTCAATTTCATTATAAGCTATTGTTCTACACTCCAAACTAACACATACTTGGTATCATTCCAGAAGACATTATCATGTTAATGCTAACCAGATAACCATCTAAGTTTGCTACCTATTTCCTGTTTTGTAACTCTGTTGCAACAAACTTTCACAACAATCACCAAACATATTTGAAATTCCCTTTATACAGATGCATAAATCGCATAAATCATCAATTCATTAACCATAACCATTTAGAACAATCGTTCACATGGATTACCTCAATGAATGTAACACTGCCTCTAACCGTTAGGGTTTGACCTAACATATCCAAACGAAGATCTCCTGAAATCTAACGAAATCGGAAATTATAGCACAAAATTAAACTCTAGCAAAATCATGATTACACAGAAACCAAAACAAAAAATTAGTATCATCGATTCAGAATTATACTGTAACCTTTGTGGACGAAACGATTATCCGACGTGGAATTTTTAAATGAGAAACTCTCAAAAGTTTCTGAGTTTCAAATTTGGGCGGTACGCCTAGGATAGGGAAATCCTAGGCGGTACGCGACCCATCTGGTAACGGGTCGGGTTGCGGCACCCGTCGGATTCTGGTGTGTGCGAACCTCAAAATCCGGGCGGTACGCCCCAGATAATACATTTTGGGGCGGTACGCCTCCGGTTCAGGTCGATGAAAACTAAGTTTTTGGCCTTTATAGCCAAAGACACTTGTGAACTTCTGCACACATCCGACCAGAACTCTCCCATTGCTGTCCTTAAGCTCTGTTGCCACCATTTTCAAGCCATTGGAGCTTTATGGAAGAGTGAAGCTTCATTGGTAAGTATTTTAATCACCATTTTCATACCAAGATCATGTTAAGTTGATGTAATCCTCATACATTACTTGTGTTCTCATCAAATCAGTGATATTGAATCACTTGGGGAAGGCTAAGGAGTGTAGGAAACCAGATTCAAAGCTATACAAGGTAAGGATATCATGATTTTGGTTTAAAAATGTGTTTTGGGTTCTTTATGATCATCCACACTTATAAATGGTTATGGATCATGCATGCAACTCCTAATTTGCCCTTGAAGATTGGATTTGGGACTGGGAAAGACAAGAACAGCAGCAAAGCTCGGTTGTACAAGGGTCCCTTCACAAGGTACAACTCTTCTATGCATGCATGTTGATTTCTTTCCATAAATAGGAACTTTATAAATTAAGATCACTCAAATCCAGAGTTGATCAGTGCTTCTAGTAAGAAAATGGGCCATAGGAAGTCAAGGGTTCTGTCTCTAATGAAATCTGTACAAAACGGGGGTCGAAACGATGAGAATTACCATATTTGGAAAGCTCGGGAATTGGGGTTATGTCTTGATTAAGGTTTTAGACTGCAAATGAACCCTTAATTGACCCCTCGGAATAATATGAAACTGATCGGGTATGAATTCTGAACTTAAAATGCCAAAATAAGAAAATGGCACTAAAAGACAAAATAGTCGGGCCCTTGTTCACAGATGGGGGCGTACCGCCCATAAACTCTGCATGCAGAGCGGTACGCCCAGAAAAGGAAAACAGTAACCGGAATCTCAGATTCCAGCGTACAGCCCAGAAACTTATGAATCGGCGCGGTACGCCCGGATTTGAGATCTGGAAATCAGTCGACCATATGAAGCGTACCGCCCAGAAATGTAAACTTCCAGGCGGTACGCCTATGAAGGAAAATGACAGAATGTTTGGTCAATTTTGGATGAACCAAAGTTTAACGAGACTGATCCAGTAACTGTAATTTATGATATTTTCAACCTGAGATTGATATGGGACATGATTAGCCTTACTTATGACGTATATGAATATGATAACGATGATAGGTCGCTAGGAATCTAAGAGAGAATACTTTCTCGGATCTTCTGTCTAGCCACCGTTTCTGACTTCTTTGTGTGAGTCCTCTGACTTCTCTCATGAAATTAACTGTTTAAGATCACTATTCTGTTTGATGTATTTGTTATATCTGTTATGAACTTATCTTGTCAAACACTGTTAGTTCGGAGATGCCCTGCGTGGGTTATCATATACTTTCTGGTCATTAAGGTTGAGCCACTAGGCATATAAGGGATTATAACGGCCATTATAGTTGATTTATCCATGTTCATCCGGATCCTCTAGGATTAAGAAACTAGGGGGAATATGTCCTTATATGTTGAATATGAATTCTTACTCGTTGATGGTTTACGGCTGATTGCGACGTACCGTAGAGTACATAAAGTTTGACCTTTGGTGTGATTTGATAATTTCATAACCAGTATGTGTTTGAAAACTGTTAATGATATGATAGTAGTTAACACTCACCAACAACATTGTTGTTGACTATGTTATGAATGACTTATGTTGCAGGTAAGCAAGTGTAGGAATGAACCTATAATGAACTTGGAACGTTGCTGGGTTGTTGTTGTTAATATGAATTTGGGCATGTATGAACTATGAAATATGAACCATGAACTATGAATGAACT
This sequence comes from Deinandra increscens subsp. villosa, assembly GCA_039602395.1. NCBI lineage: Eukaryota > Viridiplantae > Streptophyta > Magnoliopsida > Asterales > Asteraceae > Deinandra > Deinandra increscens. Next base: position 92,759,230 of record JBCNJP010000017.1, read on the forward strand.
ATGAAGACATGATAATGACTATGTTTCCTTCGATATAATGTATCCTTACTCAGTTCCAGGCCATATCCGGTGGCTATTGATTCTGTTAGATCGAATAAGAGGGCTGTGCATCCTCGCTCATGAGTCGGTCTAACATTTTCTTATGTGTGGGCTGGATGTCCGTTGTATGTGTATGTGTATGTGTTTGTTGTTAGAAGCGTTGGTAATCTCGGGTAATGATACGGACAGCCGGTCCAACGCCCTCCCCCACACCTGGCAGGGTGCGGAGGAGGGGGGTGTGACAGGTTGGTATCAGAGCCAAAGGTTCCAGCAAATTAGGCATTCTTAGAGCCCTAAGCTTGAACCTAGTTTGACCCCTAAGATATTGTATGAACCAAATTATGATCTAGGCTGAAATTTGTATGTTAGGAGTAATCGAGGTTTAGTGTAAGGTCGGTAGTAGTTACAGCCTTGCAAACTGCCATTCCTACCCACAGGTGCACTAAGACTCGGTGACTTCTAACAGACACATTGATGCTAATGATTTCCTATGAAAAATGTTAACCTAAGTTGAAATTGGTATATTAGACTTCTCATAGCATGATGTAAGGTCGGTAATAATTGCAGAAAGTGCACGCTGTCATTGTTACCCACAGGTATCTCATGATATGACAAGTTTGATAGACACGTGGATACTGATGGTTATTGTATGTGTGCTTTAGAGAATTCAAATGATGGAATTTAGCATGACATAAGTTGAGAAATATGATTATATATATATATATATGTATTGTTATTGAACCTATATCCACAGGTACCATCATAAACATGTGGAGTTTTACTAAATCTTCGAAATCCGGCAGCAGAAACAGTGGAGGTAGCAAGGGGAGTAAGGGTAAGAAGGAAGAAGGCGGACCTAGCCAACCGGCACCACCTATGAGCCCTGATCTTTCGGGGTATTTCACTGCGCCGACTCGAAAGAAGAATCCGTCGCCCACAGCGTCGACTACGGAGATGCCGAAACCTCCCAAGAAGAGAAGCACGAAACCTAGGATGTCGGTGCATCCGAGCCATACTATCCACATTGCTCCATCTGACTGGAACGCTCGTGATGCCGGAACGGATCATGAAGACCCGGAAGAGGAACCCGAAGAAGAAGAAGACGAGACTATCCCGGTGCAACAGGTGGTGATTGCGGTGTCTGCAGGGCACACAGTGAGTTATCATTCCGAGCATCATTCTCAGCATGTGTATGCTTCCCCAGCTTACGCAGCAGACGTGGAGGAAGGACCCGAGGAATCGGTTCCTATGCAGCAGGACCCTATGGCAGCTTTCCCTCCACTGGGAAATCTAGTTGATGTTCCAATCCAGGACCCTATCGCAGCCTTAGCTCACGACATCAGAGACCCTTACGTAGCAGCTATGATGCAGGGTCAAAGCAACCATCCTGTATCCGACCGTTATAGCTTTCCCCAATTGCTGAGGTCCAACAGTCAACCCCCATCCTCTTACCAGCAGCCATCTGCATACCAGCAGAATTCCTCATATCAGCCACCACCTGGATATCAACAACCTATCATGTACCAGCTACCCATTCAGGATCCCTATGCCACGGGCGTGCCTTTTTATCCCTCACCGTCGTCATTTTACCCGCCACCATCATATCAGTATTCCACTTCCCCACCTATGCAGCAGTCTTACATGCCTTATCCACCAGCTGCTTATCCATATGCACCTTATGGGCCATATCAGGACCTACCCAGGTCATCTTACTCCGGACCGGGCCCAATTTTCGCCCCAACCCCATATGCAGATCACTCCGGACCTACTTCCCCGGTCATTGACGCTCTTCGAGAGGAAAACAAGGCGCTGGCGAAAAGGTTGGAAAAGCAGTTAAAGAAGGAGAAGAGGTTGGCTGAGGAAGCAAAGAAGGCGTCGTCCCATCTCAAACACTTGACATCTTTTGGAAGGCGCAGGGATTAGAGACATGACGATTGGCGTGAATGATGAAGACTGGGATGTTGTTTGTGTTTTATCATGTTATGTATTTTCTTTTCTATGAACTTTGTTTAAGTCTGTTTGATGTGTGTGTTTTGTGATTGTAAGCGGTTGAACCGCCATGTGGACCCTTTTATCGTTACGGAATAAAGAACCGTTTATCGTTTTGCAATAATGATTGGAGTACTATAATAGTTATGATAAGTTTTGATACATAGTGCTTCTAGGAGGCTTGGATCATTAGATCACCCCTAAGTACTCATGTGTGTGCGAACTCTTTCTGAAACATAGTCATTTCATGGTAATTATGTCGGTAACCACGTAGTGGTGATCCGGAAAGTCCAAAATAACACAACAACCCTGATATGAACATTATCCTATGGCATTGTTATATGCAAAGGAATATGAATTATGAAATATGAATACCTGTCAACTAAGTCAAAATGTATGATGATCTGTCAATCTGGTATTGCTTTCAGCGAAATGTCGAAAGCAAGATCAAGCGGAACTCGTCAGGATGACCATGAAGGAGATGATGATCGTGATGATCGCTCCGTTCATAGCAGAAGGGAGGAACCTCTCACGTCCGAGCAAGTGAGACAGAGAGAACATGAGGAAAGACTTCAGGAGCTTATAGCCCAAGGGATCTCTAAAGCGTTTCCTTCATTGGTCGCTAAAGAGAGGAGACAAGGAAAGACACATGTTGGTTCAGAAAGAACCAGCGAACCGCAAAGAAGCAAAACTGATGTTTCTAGACTCAGGAACTCTGCAAGAACTCGATCCCCAATAGCTGAGTCCCAAACTGACTCATCAGCTCATAGCAGAATCCGAAACCGTCGGAGCCCTAGCCCTGATTATGAAGATCGCCCAAAACGTATCAGAAGAAGGTCAAGGAGCAGGGAACGCGAGCCTGAAAGGGAGGAGAGAAGAGGATGTTCTTATAAGACTTACATGGCCTGCAAGCCAGGTATTTTCAAGGGGGACAAAGGGGCTACAGATGCCCTGAATTGGTTAGAAGAAATTGAGGCAGCCTTGGATATTAGCAACTGTGCTACCAGGGACAAGGTGAAGTTTGCGTCCCAATCTTTCAAAGGGGCGGCATTAAACTGGTGGAAGGTGGAAATGAATCGGCTTGGAAAAGATAGGGCATATCGTATGAGCTGGAGAGAGTTTCGGGAAAGAGTTATGGAAAAGTTTATTCCAGAGAATGAGGCTGAGAGATTGGAAAATGAGTTCATTAACTTAAGAATGAATGGATCTGAATATATGGCCTATATCAATAGGTATAATGAACTATTGAACTTAGTACCTCACATGGCAGACACAGAGACTTCTAAAGTCAGGAGGTTCGTTTGGGGATTAAGTCCCGAGATAAGAGCGAATGTGAGATCCGCTCGTCCTAACACTTTGGCATCCGCGATAAGTTTGACCGGTACCTTGGCAGATGAGTGGATCCGGACGGCGGGAATCAAAGCAAACACCTCCGGGAATAAAAGAAGAGGTGGTGATAGAGGTCATGACTCTAAGAGGGGTAGATTTGGAGGAAATGACCAAGGCAGAAGGAATGATGGGAGGGATTTTAAAGAAACGAAGGCTGAAACTTGTAGAAACTGTGGGAAAGCAGGGCACGCGCACCAACAATGTAAATCACCAGTAGTTTGCTTCTACTGCAAGGAGAAAGGGCATAGGAGTTGGGAGTGTCCGCAAGGGAAGAAGAAAAAGGATGAACAAAACAAGGGCATGGGAACTTCAAAAGGTACACCCCGACTCTATATCATGACCGCCGAAGAGGCACGTATGAATGATGATGTGATCTCTGGTATGTTTTCTGTCAATAATATGATTGTTAGCATTTTGTTTGATTCTGGTGCCAATAGGAGTTTTGTATCCTCTGCTTGTGTCCCTAGACTTAAATGTACTACACATAAGTTAGATATACCTTATGTTGTAGAAACCGCTAATGGCCATAAGATTAGTATCTCCAACGTAGTTAGAGATTGTCACTTAGAGCATGAGAATACTACTTTTGAACTTGAACTCCTCCCTATGGAATTAAGTGAATTCGACATCGTCCTTGGAATGGATTGGCTCACACGACATCAGGCAAAGATTCGTTGTGCCGATAAGATGTTGGAATTAAAGTCTGCAGACGACAAGATTCACACGATCATTGGAGATAGAAAAACGAAACCGATGAGAATAATCTCCAGATTGAAGGCGGGAAAATGTATTCGGAAAGGTGATCAGGCTTACATAGCAAATCTAGTGGAGACACCTCAAGAAAAGAAATTGGAAGATGTACCGATTGTCTCAGAATATCCAGACGTATTCCCTGATGAGCTACCCGGATTGCCCCCAGAACGACAAGTGGAATTTCAAATCGAACTTGCACCTGGAACGTCTCCAATAGCAAAAGCTCCATACCGACTTGCACCGTCCGAGATGCAAGAGCTAAGGAATCAACTCCAGGAACTTCTCGATAAAGGTTTCATCAGACCCAGTTCGTCACCCTGGGGAGCGCCGGTACTTTTTGTGAAAAAGAAGGATGGCTCGATGCGGATGTGCATCGATTACCGTGATCTCAATCGAGTAACCATCAAAAACAAGTACCCATTGCCTAGGATTGATGACTTGTTCGATCAATTGCAAGGGGCAAGTTATTTCTCAAAAATCGATTTGAGATCAGGGTATCATCAAGTCAGAGTCCGTGAAGAAGACGTCCCGAGAACAGCTTTCAGAACAAGATATGGTCATTATGAATTTACAGTTATGCCTTTCGGATTAACTAATGCGCCAGCCATATTCATGGATCTAATGAATCGGGTGTGCAAACCATATCTTGATAAGTTTGTAATCGTATTTATCGACGACATTCTGATCTACTCTCGCACTCGGGAAGAGCACGGCGAACATTTGAGAAAGATATTGGAGTTATTGCGATCTGAGAAGCTTTATGCAAAGTTCTCTAAATGTGATTTTTGGCTAAGAGAAGTGCAATTTCTGGGTCACATTGTCAGTGAGTCTGGTATACAGGTAGACCCAGCAAAGGTAGAAGCAATTGCTAAATGGGAACAACCAAAGAGTCCTACCGAAATCCGGCGATTCTTAGGACTAGCGGGTTATTACCGGAGATTTATTCAAGATTTCTCCAAGATTGCCACACCATTAACTTCTCTTACTCAGAAGAATGTGAAGTTTGATTGGAAACCTAAACATACAAATGCCTTCGAATTGCTTAAACAGAAATTAAGCTCAGCTCCTATACTTTCATTACCTGAGGGTACTGAAAATTTTGTGGTATACTGCGATGCCTCTACCAATGGACTAGGATGCGTTTTGATGCAAAAAGATAAAGTAATTGCTTATGCATCCAGACAACTTAAAAAGCACGAGAAGAACTACACTACACATGATTTAGAGTTAGGAGCAATCGTCTTTGCTCTTAAAATTTGGAGACACTACTTATACGGAGCCAAATTTGTAGTATACTCCGATCACAAAAGTCTACAACACTTGTTCAGTCAAAAGGAGTTGAATATGCGACAAAGACGCTGGATGGAAGTACTGAGTGATTATGATTGCGAGATTAAGTATCACCCAGGCAAGGCCAATGTAGTGGCAGATGCACTAAGCAGAAAGGAAAGAATCAAGCCACTCCGAGTTCGAGCCTTGAGGCTGAATGTAAGTGTAGATTTAATTGGAGAAATCATCAAAGCACAAAAGAAACAAATGGCCGACTCAACTGTTGACCGGGATGAGATGATGACTGTTGTAAGGAAACTAACAAGAGAGACGGATGGCATCCTAAGGCTAGGCAAACGTATATGGGTGCCTAAAGAAGGAGGATTACGTGAGGTAATTCTCCGGGAGGCTCACAAATCCAAGTACATGCTCCATCCAGGAGGCGACAAAATGTACCAGAATTTGAGAGCGAACTATTGGTGGCCAGGAATGAAAAAGGCAATTGCGGCCTATGTTGAAAAATGCCCAATTTGTTTGCAAGTAAAGGCTGAACATCAGAGACCTGCTGGATGTCTTCAGAGAATAGAACTCCCAGAGTGGAAATGGGAAGAAATTACCATGGATTTCGTGACAAAGCTACCCAGGACTAGAAGTGGACATGATGCCATTTGGGTAGTTGTGGACCGCTTGACAAAATCTGCTCACTTCCTACCAATGGCAGAAACTTACAATGGGAAGCAGCTTGCAAAACTGTTTGTAGATGAAATCATATCAAAGCATGGAGTGCCAAAGTCTATTATTTCTGATAGAGATACTAGATTCACTTCCCATTTTTGGCAAAGCTTTCAAGAAGCGATGGGGACTAAACTGAAGTTTAGTACGGCTTATCATCCCCAAACAGATGGCCAGAGCGAGAGAACCATTCAAACGCTAGAAGACATGCTGAGAGCATGTGTCATAGAATTTGGTGGTAGCTGGGATGATCATCTTTCCCTAGCTGAATTTTCATACAATAATAGTTATCACACCAGCATTCAAATGGCACCGTTTGAAGCATTGTATGGCAGAAAATGCCGAACCCCAGTATGTTGGTCTGAAGTGGGAGAAGGCCAACTTACAGGACCTGAACTAATAATGGAAACCACTGAGAAAGTTAGGGAGATTCGCAAAAGACTTAAAACCGCTCAAGACCGACAAAAGAGCTACGCGGATCGGCGTCGGAGACCACTCGAGTTTAAGGAAGGGGATATGGTGATGTTGAAAATATCACCTTGGAAGGGTATAATCCGATTTGGCAAAAGGGGGAAATTGAGCCCACGATACATCGTACCCTTCAAAATAATATCCAGAGTCGGAGAGGTAGCTTATCAGCTAGAACTACCTGAGGAACTTAGCGGGGTTCACGACGTGTTTCATGTGTCAAATCTACGGAAATGCATGGTCGATGAAGCTCTCGCGGTTCCGTTGAAAGAAATCAAGATTGATAAAAAGTTGAACTTCACCGAACAGCCCATTGAGATAATGGAACGAATCACGAAGAAGCTCCGCAAGAAAAGAATTCCAATGGTAAAAGTCAAATGGGACGCTAGACGTGGTCCCGAATATACGTGGGAATCTGAAGCGGACATGAGAAGAAGATACCCCCAATTATTCAGTTAATGACTAACGAATTCCGGGACGGAATTCCTTTAAGGGGGGAAGAATGTAACCTTTGTGGACGAAACGATTATCCGACGTGGAATTTTTAAATGAGAAACTCTCAAAAGTTTCTGAGTTTCAAATTGGGGCGGTACGCCTAGGATAGGGAAATCCTAGGCGGTACGCGACCCATCTGGTAACGGGTCGGGTTGCGGCACCCGTCGGATTCTGGTGTGTGCGAACCTCAAAATCCGGGCGGTACGCCCCAGATAATACATTTTGGGGCGGTACGCCTCCGGTTCAGGTCGATGAAAACTAAGTTTTTGGCCTTTATAGCCAAAGACACTTGTGAACTTCTGCACACATCCGACCAGAACTCTCCCATTGCTGTCCTTAAGCTCTGTTGCCACCATTTTCAAGCCATTGGAGCTTTATGGAAGAGTGAAGCTTCATTGGTAAGTATTTTAATCACCATTTTCATACCAAGATCATGTTAAGTTGATGTAATCCTCATACATTACTTGTGTTCTCATCAAATCAGTGATATTGAATCACTTGGGGAAGGCTAAGGAGTGTAGGAAACCAGATTCAAAGCTATACAAGGTAAGGATATCATGATTTTGGTTTAAAAATGTGTTTTGGGTTCTTTATGATCATCCACACTTATAAATGGTTATGGATCATGCATGCAACTCCTAATTTGCCCTTGAAGATTGGATTTGGGACTGGGAAAGACAAGAACAGCAGCAAAGCTCGGTTGTACAAGGGTCCCTTCACAAGGTACAACTCTTCTATGCATGCATGTTGATTTCTTTCCATAAATAGGAACTTTACAAATTAAGATCACTCAAATCCAGAGTTGATCAGTGCTTCTAGTAAGAAAATGGGCCATAGGAAGTCAAGGGTTCTGTCTCTAATGAAATCTGTACAAAACGGGGGTCGAAACGATGAGAATTACCATATTTGGAAAGCTCGGGAATTGGGGTTATGTCTTGATTAAGGTTTTAGACTGCAAATGAACCCTTAATTGACCCCTCGGAATAATATGAAACTGATCGGGTATGAATTCTGAACTTAAAATGCCAAAATAAGAAAATGGCACTAAAAGACAAAATAGTCGGGCCCTTGTTCACAGATGGGGGCGTACCGCCCATAAACTCTGCATGCAGAGCGGTACGCCCAGAAAAGGAAAACAGTAACCGGAATCTCAGATTCCAGCGTACAGCCCAGAAACTTATGAATCGGCGCGGTACGCCCGGATTTGAGATCTGGAAATCAGTCGACCATATGAAGCGTACCGCCCAGAAATGTAAACTTCCAGGCGGTACGCCTATGAAGGAAAATGACAGAATGTTTGGTCAATTTTGGATGAACCAAAGTTTAACGAGACTGATCCAGTAACTGTAATTTATGATATTTTCAACCTGAGATTGATATGGGACATGATTAGCCTTACTTATGACGTATATGAATATGATAACGATGATAGGTCGCTAGGAATCTAAGAGAGAATACTTTCTCGGATCTTCTGTCTAGCCACCGTTTCTGACTTCTTTGTGTGAGTCCTCTGACTTCTCTCATGAAATTAACTGTTTAAGATCACTATTCTGTTTGATGTATTTGTTATATCTGTTATGAACTTATCTTGTCAAACACTGTTAGTTCGGAGATGCCCTGCGTGGGTTATCATATACTTTCTGGTCATTAAGGTTGAGCCACTAGGCATATAAGGGATTATAACGGCCATTATAGTTGATTTATCCATGTTCATCCGGATCCTCTAGGATTAAGAAACTAGGGGGAATATGTCCTTATATGTTGAATATGAATTCTTACTCGTTGATGGTTTACGGCTGATTGCGACGTACCGTAGAGTACATAAAGTTTGACCTTTGGTGTGATTTGATAATTTCATAACCAGTATGTGTTTGAAAACTGTTAATGATATGATAGTAGTTAACACTCACCAACAACATTGTTGTTGACTATGTTATGAATGACTTATGTTGCAGGTAAGCAAGTGTAGGAATGAACCTATAATGAACTTGGAACGTTGCTGGGTTGTTGTTGTTAATATGAATTTGGGCATGTATGAACTATGAAATATGAACCATGAACTATGAATGAACTATGAAGACATGATAATGACTATGTTTCCTTCGATATAATGTATCCTTACTCAGTTCCAGGCCATATCCGGTGGCTATTGATTCTGTTAGATCGAATAAGAGGGCTGTGCATCCTCGCTCATGAGTCGGTCTAACATTTTCTTATGTGTGGGCTGGATGTCCGTTGTATGTGTATGTGTTTGTTGTTAGAAGCGTTGGTAATCTCGGGTAATGATACGGACAGCCGGTCCAACGCCCTCCCCCACACCTGGCAGGGTGCGGAGGAGGGGGGTGTGACATATACGAACACAAAACCACATCAATTCAACGAAGATCTCATGAAATCTAACGAAATCGGAAATTATAGCATAAAATTAAACTCTAGCAAGTTCATGTTTACACAGAAACTAGAACAAAAAATTAGTATCATCTTCAATTCAGAACCGCAGAACGTTACAAATAAATGAAACGGAATTGATGCTGTAAAATACTTACTGATGAAAGGCGTGATGATGAGAAGGAGATTTGGTCAGTTTTCTTCACCGTTTCTAGTTGAATCGCAACCCTAGAATCGCGATTCTCATGAAATCTGAGATCGATTTGTTAGATTCCAGAGATTACCTGGCTATTTTCACGTCCTTGATTCCGAATTTGGTGGTTTATCGATTGTTAATCGAAGATTTGGTTGTTGTTTTCGCTGTTCGTCGTCCTCCTTGAAACGCCGTAGACAGAAACCCTAGAGAGGGAAAGTGTCGAGCGGTTTAGTTTTCTTTTTCATATTATGTTCATTAATTTTCAAATTTCCAAAAATGCCCTTCCAGTTTGTAATTGTTTAAAAGAGACGCGAATTTTATGATTTTTACATAAGTTAATAAATTTCATATATATATATATATATATATGGAGAGGATCATTTGAGAACAAATTGGGTTTGAGAAACTAAAAGAACTAATATCAGCCACTAGTTTATATATATGGAAAACCCCCCAATGAATTATAGTGGTCTCCACCTGAAATTAATATGGAGATTTAGTTCTCAAAAGTTTTCAAAATAAAAAGTTCTCATTTGAACCTAACCCTATATATATATATATATATATATATATATATATATATATATTATATATTTATTTATAAATATTTTTTCTATCAATTTACATTTTAGCCCTTCTACTTCTCATACTTATCATTTCGTGTTCCAATTTACTTTAGGACACATTTATAATAACTTCTAAGCCTTGGGTTCATGTAAATACATATAAATACATATAAATACGTATAATACTCGTATACGTTATGTATTTATTCATTTTTAACCATTATTTCAACGTAAGGATACATTTTTATTTATTTTTCACATGTTTAGCTATTCTAACACGTATTCCCGCGTATATATTCATCAAATGAATATTTCACATGTATTTAAGCCATTAGAATTTATATATGTATATACTTACACATATATCTAACATAATACAATCGCGTAAAGGTATTTTCCTCCGGTTGTCAGTTGTACCTATCATATCAACTTTTAAATACGTATTTCATTTTGATATCATGTATATCAATTATCATGGTTATAAAACACGTATTTATTTCATTTTATATGTTAACACATGCATTATTCCTATGACCCTTACCTTTCATCAATTCATTACCCGTTAACGGGTAAACATGCATTTTTCATACGTTTCATCACGTTTGGCTATCTAACACATATATCATGTTCATTTACCATATAAAACACGTATAGCATTTTGTAAATCATTACCTTTTACCCATTTATCAACCCATAATCCATATCAATATACGTTTGAGCTACTTAACACACATAGCACACGTATATAATTCACGTTATAAAATTTTGGGGTGTTACAACTCTACCCTCTTACAAATGGTTTCGTCCTCGAAACTTGCTCAAACTGTGATTTAACTCACAATGAGGTCTTTACCATTTCACTTTTCTTTCCTGGATTAATCTGGGACCTTTTCTCATGCATCTAATGCATCCTTCTCATATGAACCATCTGGTTCCTTGGTTATGATTTTAATATCGCAACAAACTCTTTATGACAATCTATCATTTATCCCTATTACCTATAAGGTAATACTTTAACTATCATTTCCACGGAATTTCGTTCCACTTTAGAATGTGGACCGTATTTCCATAACAGATACTAATTCGTTTGGGAAAGAATTTTCTAACGAACGATCTAGATGACATTTTGAGAGAAATACTTTTCTCAGAATAAAAGAACTCTTTCCTTAATCAATCTCACATTAACTAGGTGGTGTCGTAACTCTTTAGCTATATGTATAGGGCAGCTGGATTATGAACTCCTCCGGGATATGCTTCGAAATTTCGCAAGGTTGAAATTTATCGCGAAACTTTTGCTACTCGGCTTTAACCTTCTACATACGTTTAACATTTACCCGTCTGCACGGGACTAATCCTAGTGCACAATTTCGTTTAGTGTTTTGCATCTCTTGGGTGCAAACACTGCTGCAAATTCCTTTTCCACTAGGCCTAATGATTGTACCGATGTCTAAGTTAATTTGTTCATTACTTTCCCCCATGCCTGCTACTGACTAGGATTCCAAAAGGATTTGACATCTTCTTAGTCAACCTAATGGCGTTACGATCTTTGGAAAGTCTTAGCGGCTTCCAACGTATTACTGTTTCGAAGGAACTTATTAGGGTAATTCTCACATTGATCATATGAATTTCCCTTTTTGCAATTCTGCACACTTCAGAATCTTACATATAGCCTCCTTCTGATCCATAGCATTTTCTTCCAGTGCCTCATGCATTCTTCTCCACTCTTTGAGAACTTTAGAACGTCATTTGTCTGCATGCTCAGCCACGAGGTTTCCGGTTGTAGGGGCGTCCGTCATTCCAGTCAACATTACTAAGGACTCATAATGATCCTTTTTACTTCCAAAAAGCCATCCTATTATAGCCTCATTATTATTCCTTTGGTTGGCGCTAATTTGATATTAGATCATCTTTGGGCTGGTTGAATGGTTTGCTGATCTTTGGCACATTGATATCTGCTTCTCATTGACATCTTCTTTATCTTCTTGCAGTCTACGCATATTTTTGGCTTCCGTCCTTCTTGTTGAAAATGTTGGAGCATCCTAAGGCAAGGTATATAATCTAAAGAAATTTCCCTACTTCTAATGGAGATAACTGGTACGATGCTTCCACTTCTGGCGTTGCTTCTGGTATTGCTTTGGGTGTTGCTTCGGGTGTTGCTTCTGGTGTTGAGTTGATTTTGGAACTTCATTTCTTGATCTATTGAGCTGTTCGTTGGATTCTCTGGATACTTCGTTTGGTAATTGACGCGTTACTTGTACGTTCTTCAGCTTCTTGGTTTCACCTCTGAGTCAATGACATACGTTGAGTATGACTTACCTCTTGACCCATAAATTTCCATATCTTAATTACATAAGCAATCGTTACTGCTAAGCCATCACGATCCTTGCATACGAAGTTGAGCTTTCCTCTAGTTACAGATGATTTGCGCGTAGCATTTCGCGGGTCAATTCATTCAACGTCTAAATTTATCTATCGTCATTCCTAGCTTGGCATTGATCTTAAGAAGAGCATTTGTCAAATACTGGTCATTTACTCGCATCGGTGTATCGTACTGTGTGATAATTCCTAATATCGAATTTAGACTTCTAAGTTTGCCATTGTTGAAATTACACTGGATGTAAATTCAGGTTCTATGCCCGCAATACTAAGAGTCCTGACTCCATTCTCCAGAGCTTCGAGTGCTCCATCGGCTTCATGCCTCTTTTTCATCTTCAACAGTTCCCGAGCTTTCCTTCTCCTAGGATAGTCCGCTCCATTTTGTCCTATATTCCCGTATTCGAGACATTCCTTCAGCTTCACACAGATGCAGAAGAAGTGATCGTCCTGACCATAGTTGTAATGACGGTTTGATCTCCACGTGTAATCCCTATGATGACGTTTCTCGCACATCTGACATATCGGCTTTCTTTCTCTAGAAGCTCCCTTAGCCTTCTTGTGGCGTCTGCCATCATTGCCTTCAAGACTTTCTTCATTCTCGGACTGCTTCCATTTGGCGTTTATCGAGAATCTATTTCTACTAGAAGCTTCTTCGGGACTAGCTCAACTCGTGGCAGCTTCATTGGACATTCTTCTTGTCAAAGTCTCCGGAAGTTGATTAGCAATCGCTAATAACGTAATCTTTAATGCCTCTGCCACTATTTCTAATATGGTGGCTTTCATTTCTTTGCTGAAGGTATTCGTCTTTATATTTTTACTGACATCAAATTTAGTATCGGATGTTCTATTCGCATTCCTATCATGACTATGATTTCTAATCGTCTGATCCTATGATCAAAATAGTCTGACGTTTCGGAACTCATGTGACGTGAAGTTTCCAAATTTTGAATTCATGATAATTACATAAGTGCAAGCGCTATACAATTATATAATGATGATGTGTTCAAAACCCAGATACTTTCATCGCAATCATCCTTAATGTCCATACCTTTCCTTTTATTCCTTACCGGAAATTAAAAAAAACCGGTCCTCTGAAACTGTCTTTCTCTAGACATTCTTATAAGTTATTGACCACGTATCTCACAGTCAATTAACCTACCCCTCACTAGGTCACACAACAGTTAGAACCTATGATATGTTCATTTGGGTAAAATACCAAATTGCAGTAGCTAATTGCAATCGGGTATTCCCCGCACTTGCATATCCTAAGTCCTTACCTCCTATGTTCCTGGTGCAACCTTTTTCCTATGGGCATGACTATCCTGATTGGCATTTACATTCCCTATCTTACCTTACTTTGTTTACCAAGAGTCCTAGTTTAAGTGTAGATACCGTGCTAGTATCTAAATCTCTTAAACCAAGGCTCTGATACCAACCTGTGACGCCCACTCCCAGTCATGGCTCCAGGAGGGGTCACGTGTCGGATTTACCCATGAACACATGATACAACAGAGATAACTAGGTAGTGGAAATTAAAAAACTTTTCATTTATATATAAGCCAAGTACAACAGTAAGGAAGATAACAACATAATCTAATAACTAGATCTTATCTATAACTATGCCAGTCTACTTCCGAGTCTTTCCTGATAGCTTGCCCACCTAGTCCGTCCTCACCAAAGCCCTATCCTTGCTACCTTAAACATCGTCATTACCAGACATACATATGTTTTTGGAAAAGTCAGCTTACGCTGGTGAGTTCTATGTTTTTTAAAAAGTGTTACCTTTGCCTCGAAAGTTTATTGAAACGCTTGGGCCTAACGGCCCCCTTTTGTCAAATATTTATGAAGTATAAATCATAAAAGAATTATACTATAACTTTAAAACCATTATTCTTTAAACATTTATAAGGTATAAGCATTATACCAAAATATAACCTTTAAACATTTATCGGGTATAAGACATAACAGAGTTATACCAAAACATTTATTCATTTAACCATTTAACCTTTTAACAGGTATAAACATAACAATATTATACCAAAACGTAACCTTTAAATCATATTAAAAACCGTTTAGTACTCAAAGTACTTTGGGTCCCCTAGACCCTCTCTTGTGCAAATAATCATTAGGTATAAAACATAAAAGAGTTATACGAAATATTATAAGCAGTAATTCATTTACTTACTAAGCATTATCTATTAGAACCATGTTAGTTCCTTTGGCAGCCTTCGTCACCCGAATATCAGTCATAGAGTAACCGTCGCTACCCCGGGGAACCGTCATTCCCCGCTTCTAGTTGTATAACCACAGTCTTCCTTCTTACATAGACAACCTTTGCTTAGATTAAAACCTTTTCAACTTTTTCAAAAGTCCATTCAATAACCTTTGTATTTGGACACATAACTTTTTCAACACCAGCCCATCACCCGTATATGGAAATAAGCGTTTCATAAATATAATGTTATGGGTCTTGTTAAACTTTAGTGAAACTTACACTGGACTGATTCTATAACATTTCCTATTGTATTATGGGTTTTTATATATAGGAACTACCACAGCTTATCCACCACACCTTAAATACAAACGGATATGATATAGAGTCATCCCAGTATAGATTACATCTTACAATCACAACAAGGTTAATAAGTTCATATTTACCTGACGCTTATTCACATACATAAGCTTAGACCAAACATTCAGATTTTCCATTTCTCAAAACTTCATATAAAAGTTTCATCCTTCACATTAACCGTTTATTATAACCTTCCCGAAAATAGTTATAACGGGTCATCATCATTTATAACAGTTATAAGCCTTAAGATATTTCACGTATGTGTATCGACATAAAACATGTAAAAGGCATTTTAACGTATTTCCGTAACATTTCCCATGTATATCATTCCTAAAGCAGTTTAGTAGTTTAAACAGTTTAGGACATTTCACTCGTAAACACTATTATAACCTTTTCACGTATATTTCAAATCAACAGCCATTTAGCTTTTTAATACTTATAAAACATTTCATCAATAATCATTTTCATAATTTTCCATGTAAATATCAGTCAAAACCTTTTAACAATTCTATCAGTTAAAACATGCAATATTTCGGTTTTAAACCATTTGAATATATTTTCATAACATTTGTATGTATATCATCCCGAAAACAGTTAAAACATAAAAAAAAACATTTAAAGAGTGGGCTCATAGAACTCACCTTATTTTCTTAAGCAGTTAATTCAGGCAAAACCTCCGCTATGCCTTCTAATTAAACCTAATCGCGTATTGTATGGCGTTAATGCAAGGTTTAATATAATAAACACTTCCTATGTTTATTTTAACATCTTATTATCTTAATAATATTTAATTATTAAGTTCATTACTTTTTAAAGGTCAAAATGACCAAAATGCCTTTTAGGCAGTTATCCGTTTCTTTTAACGATAATACGAAGACTCGCATTCCTATAAGTAAACGCTCACTCCGGGATCACCCAGTGAGGTATGCTAGTTCCCAGTTGGGATTTATGCGCCACCCTCGCTTTGCCAGAAACTCCAGTGTACAGGCGCTTACACTTCCGGTCCGCACGAACTTTTAAATATCCGATTAACTTGGTATATTCAATACTTTAATATTATTCCATTTTAACTTAATATATACTTATTATATATGTAAACATGGTATTATACCAAAAATCAAGTCCCCATACCCTACAAATTATTTTATATTAAATAATCATATTTGGAAACCCTAATTTCCCGTTATTCTCATTTCTTGATCAAAACTCATTTTTATTCGAAACCAACTTATAATATTATCCATTATAACCATTTATAATATGCTTTAAAATATCAAAGCTTAATTCAAAGCCGTTTACTCGATTTGGGCAGAACAACGTTACGAAAACCTTAATTTTGATCCGTTAACAAAACCTTTACCAAAACTTTTCCAAACGTGAAATAAACTTAGGGCTTTCTTAAAACACATTATTTTAGGATTACCTATAAAAATTCAGACCCTAATTCCGAGCCGATCACCCAATTTTAGAAAACCAAGCTCAAGAACCCTAGTTTTTGTACATTTTTAGAAAACATATTTAGAGGCATTATTAGCAAACACTAAGATAGGTTATTGTTAATCATACCTAATGATGCTTGACTGCAGAAACTCAACTTCAAAGTCCAAACGAGCAGATTAAATTGGGCAGAAGAAGGTTGCGGCTAGAATGAGGGTTTTTCGGGTGTAAATCTGTGAAATTGCGAGTTGTTATGGCCGATCTGGGGTTCCTTTTATAGTGGTCGAGGTCGCATGGGGTTCTTACACGTCGAGGGGTGACTATTATAGCCGGAATCGACAACTAAGCTAGTCAATTTGGTCAAAACGTGAAGAACACATTTATAACAACTTCTAAGCCTTGGGTTCATATAAATACATATAAATGCGTATAATACTCAATATACGTTATGTATTTATTCATTTTTAACCATTATTTCAACGTAAGAATACGTTCTTATTTATTTTTCACATGTTTAACTATTATAACACGTATTCCCACGTATATATTCATCAAATTAATATTTCACATGTATTTAAGCCATTAGAATTTATATATGTATATACTTACACATATATCTAACATAATACAATCGCGTAAAGGTATTTTCCTTCGGTTGTCAGTTATACCTATCATATCAACTTTTAAACACGTATTTCATTTTGATATCATGTATATCAATTATCATGGATATAAAACACGTATTTATTTCATTTTATCTGTTAACACATGCATTATTCCTATGACCCTTACCTTTCATCAATTCATTACCCGTTAACGGGTAAACATGCATTTTTCCATATCAATATACGTTTTAGCTACTTAACACGCATAGCACACGTATATAATTCAAGTTATAAAATTTTGGGGTGTTACAACTCTACCCCCTTAAAATGGTTTCGTCCTCGAAACTTGCTCAAACTGTGATCTAACTCACAATGAGGTCTTTACCTTTTCACCTTTCTTTCCTGGATTAATCTGGGACCTTTTCTCATGCATCTAATGCATCCTTCTCATACAAACCATCTGGTTCCTAGGTTATGATTTTAATATCGCAACAAACTCTTTATGCCAATCTATCATTTATCCCTATTACCTATAAGGTAATACTTTAACTATCCTTTCCACAGAATTTCGTTCCACTTTAGAATGTGGACCGTATTTCCATAAAAGATACTAATTCTTTTAGGAAAGAATTTTTTAATGAACGATCTAGATGACGTTTTGAGAGAAATACGTTTCAGAATAAAGGAACTCTTTCCTTAATCAATCTCACATTAACTAGGTGGTGTCATAACTCTTTAGCTATATGTATAGGGTAGCTGGATTATGAACTCCACCGGGATATGCTTCGAAATTTCGCAAGGTTAAAATTAATCGCGAAACTTCTGCTACTCGGCCCATGCCAGCTCTGTTAGAAGAAACTTGCTCATGAATGTAATTAATCCAAGTAATTGATTTGTTGGTATTATAATTGTTCAAAACTTTAGTATTTATTTATGTATTTGAGGATGTAACCTTGATATTGGTGATGTTTTTTTTTTTGAAATTAAGTTTTAAAGTTTTGTATTTGGAGATGTAATTTTTGTTGTTTTTATTTCTAGAGAAAACTCAAAATTAGAGAATATGTAATTAATGGTTTTAAGAAGGGAAAATATAAAAAAATTAGGTGTCAATTAGTGTGCGTGTTTTGTCCCGGTAGACGCAGGGACAAAAAAAATTAAAATGACCTTAAGATAACGAAAAAGTATCACATATAAGTTAAAAGTTTAAATCAAAAGCGAATCGATCAAATTCTTGAACCAAGGATCTAAAAAAAGATATATATAAAATAATCTTAAAAATTAGACGATGCCACGTGACACTACAACGGGCTGACACTATTCATGGAATTTGTAATTTGTTATTAAAAATAAAGGTAAAATAGTTCTTCAATAAGTTGATTTTAATAAAATAGATAAATGTGTAATATACTTTTTAGGAATAAGAAATATGTAAGTGACTTTTTATCATTTATTACACACGCACACATACTAGATGTAATCATGCGCATATTGCCGAGTGATAACGCGAAGAATACGTAGCAGTTGTATTGATATAACGCTACATAAACAAATCGGGAATATAAAAAAAAAAGTAACGATGTTAAAACTAAAAGATAAAGACTTAAAGTATTGAGAGTACTACATAAAAGTTATGTTACACTACTTTACTCATCACACTACCACCTTAACTAGTAAATTTGCTGCCTTGAATAAATACAAAAAACACGTAGAAACGTTTTGATATAAATTTTACGCGGCTCGATTTTGAAAAAAATATGTTGGTTTGTAGAAAAAAATGAGTATGTTGCAAGGTGTAACCGAAATTTTATAAAACATTATATTTTAAAGTTATAAAAGATAAACAAAATTTAATCAAAACTAATTAAAAATGTATAATATTAGTTAAAATTCAACATTATTAAAAGGAATCATTATATCCTAGGGTGGAATCTATCGTAGGAAATCCAAATTTGAAAATCTAGGTTTGGAAGACGTCTAGATTCATTTGACCATACTCTAGGTTTGGACGACCATACTTTAGGTTCGTTTGATCATACTCTAGGCTCGGAGGATCATAGTTTAGTTTGAGCGACCATAGTACTCAAGGTTCAAATAACTATAGAGAAAGATACATTTTGAGGAAAAAAAAAGTCAAATAAACATATAGGGGTATTTGTTTAGTCAAATGAATATTTTGAAAATATTTTGAAAATTTTTCTTATTTTTACCATTCGCCTAGTTGTTTAGCAAGGAGGTATACAGGAAAAAAAAAAAGATTACAAATACAAATACATTAGAAGGTTGGAGAAACAATTCACCAAATAAAAAGAAAACTTCTGCACTTCGTAAAAGATGAAAGTTCGTTGTTTGTCGCACGACAAGTTGAAAACAGTAGTGTTTCTGAACTTTTATAAGACCCATCAAATAGCCATTATAATTCCTTCGATTACTTGTTTCTTTGTCAAACTAAGGTGTTGAGAGGTAATGAAATCAAGTGACGCTAGAGAGGAGGAATCATCAAGAGAGTAAAAATCAAGTCAAGCCAAAATAAGTTGCCATAGTTTAACCCATAAAACTCGTTAAGCAAAAATCTAAAATATCAAACAAAATTACAAAACCCATAAAACTCGGTTCCAGAAGGAGATGAATAAACACACACAAACTCATACAAAATACACACTCTAATAGAGTCGCGTACCTAAATATGTGTCTCGTGGAATATGATCTTCAACTCAAGCTAACAACTAAATTACTTAATTGAAATATCAAGTAGCCGGCTAAACTTATAACACTTGTTAGTTTTCATGATCCCAAGTTTCGAACAACTTTTTTTTCCAACTTTAAGTTTGTATATATCTCACGGGCTGAGGTTATTGTGAGAAGTTTAATTTGAATAAGAATGATAAGAAGAAATCATAACCATTGGATATTTAATTAAATGAAGATCTATGGCTTAAAATTTTTCTAAATAAATTAGAGAGAAAAACTAAAGAAAATAAAAGATGAAATGACATTTTGGACTTTTTATCATATTCCCCCCCCCCCCATTTTTTAAACATTTATAACTCTTAAATACGACATTATTTTTTTTTAAAAGTTATACCATAAAAACAAGCGTTTTTTTATCTTTAAAACGCATATAGTGTTGTTATATATAAAATAAAATAAAACATTTACTTTTTCGATTGTATCATGAGATCATTGTGTCAAAAATTCGGATCATTATGTCATATTATGTAAAAAATGTTCAGATCATTGTGTCATATTGTGTCAAAATGTTCAGATCATAGTATTATATGGTGTCAAAAACCGAAAGAGTAAATTTTTTTAAATTTTTTTTTATATATAGCAACACTATATATCTTTTTGACACAATGACACAATTATCTGAACATTTTGACACAATGACACAATGAGTTGAATATTGTGCCAAAAATCGAAAGAATAATTTTTTTAATTTTTTATATAGCAACACTTTACGCGTTTTAAAGATTAAAAATACTCGTTTTTATGGTGTAATTTTTTTTAAAAAAATAATGTCGTATGTGAAAATTATGAATGTTTAAAAAAACGAGGGAAGTTGATAAAAAGTCAACAAATGTGGCTAAGACTAAAATACCCACCTTCCTTTTTATTAGATCAAAATCTAATGACTAAAATTCATTCTTATCTTTCTTACCCAAAATAAACTTCTTATTTGAACCTCCCCATATCCCACGATCGACTAGATGACTCAACTCTAAATTATCACGGAAACTCTATACTAAGTAAAAATCTCATTTTTAGAGTTAAACATGAGAAAAACAAAAAAAAAGAATATTGTAGCTGTGACAAGTGTTAATTCCCGGTTGGTTCAAAAGTTAATAAAAAAATTAAAAAACTCTAGGACTCAAAATTTAATATATATTGTGTTTTTTCACTTTGAATATACCATACTGATGCGCTTATTTTTATCGACATTCTAGTATCAGTTTCATTCAAAATTGAGCCGAATCACGTTTTGACAAAACCAAGTCGGTGTGTGTTTCGATGTTAGTTTTATTAAAAACTAATTTTACTTCTTTTTAATACTATGATTTCATGTTGGGTGTGCTATTTGTACCCCCATTTATACTTATTTTTACTTGTTGCACCCCCTCCTCTAAGTATACGATAAATATAATTCATACCTTTTAGTTTTTTTTTAAACAAAACTTTTCTTTTATGAAAAATATTCATCATCTTTATTGAAAACCTTTTTATTTTAATTTATATATGTTTCATAATCAAATCTCAATTTATATTTAAAAAAAAATGCTAATATTCTGAGTTTTTTTTTTCAATTATAAGAATTTTTTATATGAAAAGTTATATGATTACTTTTAAAACACATTTGTAAAAAAACTTATAATACTAATTAAAGAATTTTTTTTTTCAAAATAAGTTTTGAGTATTTAGATAAGGTCTTATTACTTCTTTTAAAAACAATAGCAGTTATAAAAAAGACGATATCTTTTTATTTAAACCTTTAAGTTTTATTTTTATATGTTTTACATAAAAATATTTGTTTCCTATTATTAAACTCGTAATTATTTCAACATAAATTTTTTTTCTTATTTTTTTATAAAGTTAATTTTATTTTTTTTATAAATGGTTCGTTATAGTTATAAGTTTCTTAATAAAATACGCACAAATTTTCTTAACAAAACATTTTTTTGTGTTTTCGTATAGAAAGTGTTTTTATATCTTTTTAAATAATTTCGTTATAGTTATAAGTTTCTTAATAAAATACGCACAAATTTTCTTAACAAAACATTTTTTTGTGTTTTCGTATAGAAAGTGTTTTTATATCTTTTTAAATAAAGTCCTTTTGGTATAAAAAATATTTTCAAAATATTTATTTATGTAAGGGAAAAATATGACAAGATTTGATTTTACAGGGGAGGGGTGCAACAAGTAAGGAATGGGGGTACGAATAGCCACCCCTTTCATGTTTCTTAGCGCTCATCATAAATCCCATTTAAAACTAAGCATTTCTCTTTTTTAATATAAATTTTATTTGAAACCGAATGGTGTCACATATAATAGAAATACCCTTTCGTGGTTTTTTTAACATTTATGTTTATAACGATGTAATTTTTTCTTGACTTCTGAATATACAGTCATAACTTTTCTTCTTTTTTTATCAAAGTTTCAATATTCAAAACCGAGTCATCTTAACCTCGTATGATACTTTTTTACATAGTTAACCACGTATAAAACCCGCAAACAATAGGTGGCTTAAATTGTTTAGATAAATGTTGTTATACTAGATGTTGCGATCCGCGCTACGCGCCGGATGCTATGAGATAAAGACTTAGATGCCTGGCCGTTTCACCACCGCTTAGATTTGTAGGCATTTCCTATTGATTATGTGCTTTGTAATGGTCCTAACATAACTAACTGTAACACATGATCAGTGAATAAACTATAACATAGGTCACCAAGTTAAGTTTATATAGAATATTGATGTTCACGCAAACACATGATACAAAAGCGTTTGTGCAAGTGGATTAAGCTACTAAATTCACTTTACATATTTAACAGCCATGTGAATGTATTCACAAATGACTTCAGATGGTCTGGTTGCACCTCAAATGTAGGTTACAAAAGCAGTTAAGGGCAATCAGTTTCCAACCTGGATATGTTGCAGTGGGAGGTGAAGCGTTATATGCCGCTGAGTAACCAAATTCCTCAAATATAGACATCCAGGCAAAGCATATATGAATCCTAATCAACAAACTTATGAATCAATCTACAAAACGATATATTTAACTTTAATTTAATAGGTCATAGGTTATCAAACTGATCTACAACTGTGGAATGGTGATTTAGGCTGCACTATTCAACATTTATTATATATATTCAACCTTAATCCAAGACAATAACCAATATTCTATATATGCAAGTTATAAACAACCTCTTCAAGACTTCAAGCCACCTACTTTTGGATTTAGTAAGAAATCAGTATATATGATTATTTAAAGAACACCAAATAAGCTTGACAGAAATACCTAAGGTGCAGATAAGTTTCATAGTCCTCAAACAACCTGCACACCTATAAGGTGCAAGAAAATAACAGAAAAAACTCACAACTATAAATTATGATTTAAAAGAAAAAACTTACACATTAAGAATCCCACATAAGATTGTTATAAAATGGAGTGTGCCACTGCAGTCTTTTTCTGGTTTCTATAGTTGGAAGATTTGTCCTTGCTCCTTGATCGCTTTTATTGGCTCTAGTATGACATTCGGGTGTGTGTAACCCGTGTTGCACTATAGGGTCTACACTTTTGATTCCGCATATTAATATTATCAAATTAAAAATAAAATTTGTAAAGCAAACATAAGACCTACAAAAGAGAATGACATCTATTCCAGAATTAGTCGAAAATAAAATAAAATTAAGCTTCTGGTGCCTATTAAAAGGTCAAATATCTCCACTCAATGCATATGTAGGCTTCACATGGATTTCATTTTATGTGATTGATTCAATTCATCTAAATTTACCTTGATATATAGATTTACTTTTACTTTATAGGTTAGAAACAATATTATATGTATATTGTCTTTCTAACTATAGCAGTTGAAAACATAGTGAACAAATATTTTTAATTCAAATAAATGGCTTAAACGTGTCTCAAAACTAAAAGAGGTACGTAAAGAAAATATTAAATTGATCTTTTAAGAAAATTTTAAAGCTATACTGATATAATTCTAAAACAGTCATTCTCATCTTCTTGTTATGATTATAATGTTAAACAAAAACTAAAAAAATTATATTTATTTGGTAAACCATTAAGCAATAGCTTATTAGAGATACCAAACCAAACTCACAAACAAAGGACACTAATACCAAATGGGAATAAATCGTAAGAAGTTATTTAATGAGAAAATATTACCATTGATTTCAAAGTTGAAGTGCAAGTAGATTCTCTAAGCTCAGTTTCAAGCATCTCAATTGCACCCCTGGAAACCAAGAGAAAAATTCAAGATTGATTTCTGCTTTAAAGAATTTAAGAGGACTTCTAGACTATAAACAAACTAAAAATACTCAGAAAAAAAAACATGCCAACCTGCAGATACCAAGAGCTTTCCTCATATCTCCAGATGTTGCAGCTAGTTTCCGCATATATCCGAATGGTGCAGCTTAGAACTTATAATTGCTTTGACTTTTTATTATTTGAAAAAAACATGAACTAAAGCAGCAGCACCAAGTCTTCACTGCCATTCAAACATTATGTCAAATCAATGATAAACATATAGAATTGTGGTGTACTCACTCGTGCACAGAGTTCCAGTGCTTATGGCTGGAAAACGGTGTAAGGAAGTAGCTGATGGAACCAGACACGCATAGTATTATTTCCCTTTTTGCAGAAAATGGATTGTACTTAACAAAGTATCAAGTGAAAGCCATGATATTAAAACTATTTTCTAATTAAGTAGCTACCAGGAGGAATGGTTACCATCAGCCGTTGTTTGAGAATGATGTGATTTGGTCCACGGAGTAGGCTCGAAAAGACACAACCGTTAGCTTACCTATATAAGAAAAATAGAAACATGAAATTAGTATGATGGCATAGAACAACATATGCATTTCGTCTCTTTCCGAAATTAAGATTGAGAAAATTAAGACAATTCTAGATATAACAGAAACCATACTCAGTTTGTGAATGTAGAGTTTATAATGGAGACTAATAAAATACTCATAATTTAAGAAAAACAGTCAAAGTACTTTATAAACCCAGAAACATGTAGAGTAGTTTTATATAATCAGTTAAATCTGAAGGTCATAGAGAGAAATAAAAAGCCATCGCAACAGATGCACACCAAAACAAAGGTTTTAGGAGCTAATGGTTGCTTCTACCATCCAAAAGGCAAAAACTACAACAATACATTCCAAAGCTCCCTTATAGACGTCCCAAGATATCTTTATCTAAAATTTTCAATCATAATAACTTGTTTTAGCCTTCACAATCATCATCAAAGCCGAAATTACTAGTTTAGGTCCACACCAATTTTTTTATTATTAGGTGTTGCTCTAGTACTACACATGGTCAATCTACAAAATCTTAAATGTTAAGGTAATTAGCAAGACATAGAGTGAAATCAACCGAGTACCTGTTACTTAGACCTGAGAACATTACTTGCCAGTTGCCGACTTGTGATAACACGTCGTATCCCAATGAAAAGCCTTATGCATTTTCTGTAAAACATCCAGGGGCAAAGCAAAATGAGTTAAAAATTTTAGCATACAAACAAACTACCATCAACTACATACAAAGCAATCATGAGGAACTCTCCAAGAAACAGAAGAATCGAACATGGACATCTCAATTTGTAATTTCATTAGACATGAAAACACAGATTTTGGATACAATTTTACATCAATATAAACACAAATTCCACACGCAAGCAGATCGAGTAAAAAATCGCAGAGTAACGAAAGTAGAAGTGAGAGGAAGTATCAAACTGATGCGATCGGAAGTTTATCGTCGAACATGAGCGAATAAAAAGAACTAAAGTGATTGGCCACCAATCGAAGCAGGTAATGAAGCGAAATCATATAGTATGCTTTTGTAATCGCCGGTGGAAGGCGGCAATTGTCAACGGTGGCGGCGGCATTAAGAAGGATGTAAATCGTCGGAACCCTAACCTACACCTTCATCCCTCACCGATCCTCGAAATGCCACCGTCTCCCTTCCAAAAGCGACCATCGGAACCTGCGGTTTCTCCCATTGGGGCTGGGACGATGACGACGATAGGGTTTCTGTCCCCTCTCTCGATCATTTGACAACTGAAGAAAGCGATCAGAGACCTAAAGCAAGTTGCGTAAGAATGTGAGGTGAGAGAGGGCAATCAGGAGTCTATCTCCCAGCCACATAAAAAGAGTTGTATATTGCGTTTCATTTGTGTAGAAAAAAGCCAATGCATCAAAAGCTTGTACACTGTGCATTAGAAATATAATATTGAATTCTATTTGATTTAAAAGTTTGAAATTGTTAAGAGTAGAGAATTAAACATAAACTTTGAACAAAAATTATTAATTAGAAACTTATTATAAGAATAGTAAATGCTAAATAATGTTTTATAAAGTAAAACATTAAAGAAAAGGTCAGACTAAATCTTATAAATTTGGTATCTTTACCACAGAAAAGATATAGAAATTAGTTGTATATAGAAAAAGATACTAGATTTAATACTTTGGTCGAAGAAAACTGTTTAATATGAAAGTGCTGTTAAAAAAATAATAATAATAAGATTAAAGTCAACCGCTAGTAAAGTATTTAGGAGACTAGGATTACACTAGATGTTGACAGGAAAAGATTTGAAGGACATGCATGTGAGAGACACAAGAGTCTCTCGTACGTCTCAATTGTTTGAGTTGATGTAAGATTCTTTTTTATCTCAAAATGGAATCGTAGTTTTTTTAAAGTTATTTGATTTAAATAATCTTAATTATCATTAGTTAACTTGTCGATAATAATTTAAAGTGAGAAAATATTTTCTAATGAGTTTAACTTTTTTTAACATATCTTTTTCTGGGAATCCTAAGCAAACAAAATGTCAATACCAATAAGTTTTAATAAGTTTTAATGATGTGGCATGTCTCGATGGCGGTCCATATAGCATTCTAATCCGATGTAACATTCTTTTGATGATGTGGCCATGTAATACAAATACTAAATTATTATTATTATTATTATCATTATTATTATTATTATTATTATTATTATTATTATTATTATTATTATTATTACTATATACAGTTATACACACATAAATATAGTATATTAGGACTACCCCACCACCTCACAGCCCGTTGTCTTCTCCGACCATAACACCATCTGCATCGCTCCGACATCACCACCACTACAGCTCCGACACCATCACCACATCCCCGACATCACCACTAACAAAAACCCCAAACACTGCCGCCGCCACACATCCACCACCACCATTGTCGCCGTCACAACCTGCGGAAACAAGATACACCCATTTAAACACAATCGAACCCTGATGTCGTCGTCTTGAATTTCAGGGTTTTTTGAATCCAGATTTCAATTCCAATACTGTAATCGCGGATGTCGATCGTGTTTACGAAGATTGAAACGTAGAATAACAGATCGGAATCAAACCCTAGTGATTTGATAGAGTGGAGGAGAAGGTGAGAGGTTTCCGGTGGATCGCCTAATTTGTGATGTAGGTGATTAGCGCTACGCTGACGATAGTGGGAAGGACGACGAAGCAGGTAATGGCGAGGGCGGTAGTTAGGGTTTTGACAGTGAGTATGGTTAAATAATATTTACGTCTTGGACGACAATTAACGAATTAATTTACTATTATTCGTTAAGTCTTGGCTTGTGACTAAATAGTTAATACGATTAAAGATTAGTCACAAAAGGTTAAAAGGTTCTATCATGGATTAATTTAAATCGAGGGACCTAACGGAAAAATAAGCAGATATATATATCTGATTAAGGGAGACGAAACCTTAATCATCCACAGAGAATTTTCGGCCCCTCCCTCCCTCTCTCTCTCGAATCCGACGCCGACCACCACCCTTGGCCGCCGTCTCCCTCTTGTTCTTCGGCGATCCGATCTTTCGATCGCTAGAAATTTTAGTCCATAGACCATCGTTGGCCGTGTGTTTATTTATTCGTTGAACCGTCGCCACGAAGCCGAGAAACCCTAGTCGCCGCCGTGCTGCCTCCGTGAGTCCGCCGCCGCCGCCCGAGTCGTCCGCCACCGCCACCGCTGTAGCCGCGATCACCGCCGCAGCCCCAAGCCGAGCCGCCGCAGCAACCGCGACCACCGCCGCTACTCCTGTCGCACAGCCGCTGCCGCCTGAGCCGGCCTCCGCTTCTCCTCGCTGTCGCCCGTTCCCGGCCGACACCCTCTCTGCGAATCGCCGTCGCACGGTGAGTTCGCCCGTCGTCCGCGAACTCCAATTCGCGCCCAATCCGACGTACGTGATTTTCTCGGTGCTCGAGTCACCGTGTAGTAAATCCGTAACTACGAGGATTGTTCGATTCGCCCCACAAATCGTCACCTACGAAACCCTAGCGTCACCCGTTGACTTTCGGTGTCTCAAGCTTCTGTTTGAATCACCGCTCAGGTATATCTAAACTCGTCATTAGTTTAGATTTATTCATTTATTTTATGATTGTATCACGTTCTTGTTTTAACGTGATTGGTGTTTGCGCATTTTTGGTGATTGTCGAATACTGTTGAATATGGTTTACATTAATAAACTGGTTTTTGCGTGTTGTATATTAAATCATTTTTCCGCTGCGTATTAAATTAAATGTTAATTTAATTATCTAAATGATTTAATAATTATTTGTCGTAAATAATTATTCGATTAAAAAAAATTTATCATTACTGGGGACCGAATATAATTGTCGTAACCCAACAACTACATCATAAAAATTTAACGTCGTTACAAATCAGTTAGTTTGGGATTGCCAGAGGAAAATAGTTGAAAGTTTGGCTCGTTAAAAAACATTTTCTGAGTTGGGATTATTATTGGCCAATTATTGATAGTTAGGATTATTTAAATCCAAACACCCATTTTTTTAACATCACTTCCATTAAAACAAGGCAAAATCTCTAGCAAGGAGCTAGAGGCAGCCACAATTACAGGGAAAACGAAATCCAGGCATTCCAATCAATGGCCTGGTTATTACAACAATTTACATACCAAAGAAAACTCTAATACTTAATTTCAAGCATCACCCGATGATTAGCCGGGGATCCCCCTCTAAACACGACCTAGTTACGCTCTTTCCAAATGCTCTAACAAGCAGAGAGGATCACCACATTAAAAGCCTTCGATTTCTTCTCCGAGCATAACATCCAGCTCTATTTGAAGAAATTTACACCATTGCCTAATCAAAGTCCACACTTTATTTGCAAATTCACAACTAGTCAAGAGATGTTCAAAAGTTTCGTCCTCACTGTTACACAAAACACAAGTCGTAGATCCCACCTGCACATTACGATACACAAGAGCAGCCTTTATTGAGATTTATCGAGTGACATCCGCCATGCGAGGATGTTAACCTTGCCCGGGATAGCCCTGCGCCATCGGAAATCCACCTGAGAACCAGACCCCATGACCGACTGCACCAAAGCCCGGATAGATTTGACGGTAAAGAGACCGTCACTTTCCTTAGTCCATCGCCACCTCCCTCCGTCCAAAACACAAAAATCCTGCAAAACAACACCTGAACTAATCATATCTTCTTTAACCTTTGCCATCGCGCCAAAGCCACTGGAGGATAATCTCTTAGGGATGAGGGACACCGATGATAAGTGTAGATGGAGGCTATCAATTACCCTTCTCCAAAGCCGATGGGGTTCCATTTTATACCGCCAAAACCACTTGGAAAGGAGGCATTTGTTAGCATAAGTCCAACGACACCAAACCCAATCCACCTTCGTTTTTGGGCTTGAGAATTTGTCCCTCGACACCAATGAATTTTCCTTCCCGTATCACTCTGTCCCCAAAGAAAATCGAATCGGATCTTTTCAAGCTCAACGAGAACTTTCTTAGGAGCCCTATAAAGGGAAAAGTTGTAGGTTGGAAGACAATCGAACACCGCTTTCACAAGCACCAACCGCCCACCGAATGAAAAATGCCTAGCTTTCCATTGAGAAATACGCTTATGAAAGGTTTCCACCACTTTACTCCAATACTTATAATGATTCATATTACCCCCCACAATCAAGCCTAAATATTCAAATGGGAAATCACAAACCCGACACCCAAGAAACAAAGCCCGCCTAGCAATCTCATTCCTCTCAACATTGACCCCATAATACCACACTTATTAAGATTAATCCGAAGCCCAGAAACCAAGAGAAAACACCAAAGAAGCCGGAAAAGATTTATAAAGTTTAAACCTGACCACGAACCCAAAACCATTATGTTTTCCGCAAAGAGTAAGTGGGTGAGGATCGAGCCCCCCCCCTCGGTGTAGGGATACCATGAAAAATACCCCTGGAGGCCGCCTTGTCCATCATCCAATTAAAGGCTTCCATGGCAACAATAAAAGGGTACGGGGAGAGGGGGTCACCTTGACGAACTTCCTTATAACAATTAAACTCGGCGGTGGGAGACCCATTGACAAGGATGGAGGCTCTCGAAGCACTTAGAACACCAGACAGCCATTTTCTCTAAGTTGGCGGAAAATTCATTTGGAGAAGGATCGAATCCAAAAACTCCCAATTGAGAGAATCATAGGCTTTGTTGAAATCAACTTTAAAGAATAAGGCTTCGATTTTAGATCTTTTCAACCAAGATAAGACCTCGTTGATTATAAGGGGGCCATCAAATATGTTTCTATTCTCAACAAAAGCCATTTAGGCTTCCGAAATTAATAGCATACATCTCTTTCTTCATACGATTAGCTAAAACTTTCGAAATCACCTTCGATATACACCCAAGAAAACTAATGGGTCGGAAGTCACCAAACTGTTGGGGGTCCGCCACCTTAGGGATGAGAGAAATAAAAGAGGACCCACACCCAATACTAATCACACCATCCTTATGAAACTCCTCCAAAACTGCTAAAAATTCGGGTCCTAACAAATCCCAAAAACACTTTATAAAAATTAAAATTGAATCCGTCAAGCCCTGGAGCCTTGTCATCCCCACACAACCAAACCCCCTCTTTGAGCTCCTCTATAAAAAAGGCTCTATGAACATCTCGTCATCCAACTCAGATATTCTCCTAATTCCTTAGCAACACATTTTGAGCTTAACAAAATTATCTTTACAAAATTTTGATTTAAAGAAATTGACAGCCTCTAATTTAATAGCAATTGGATCTGAAACCCACAGATTGTTCACCAAAACACCATTAATCTGACCGACTGCCATGTTAGCATTAATTACCCCATGAAAGAAAAACGTATTCTCGTCCCCGTCGACCGCCCACTTTACTCTAGCCTTTTGTAACATGTCCGCTCTTTCGACTTTTTGCAATTTAGCGAGATGGGATTTTCGCTCCATCCATATTTCAACTTCAGCTTCAGAGAGCCGACGAAGCTCCGACACCAACTCCCACCTATTGCAAGCATTCAAAAACTCCAGGTTGGTTTCCCCCTCAAACCTTTTATTCTCCTGAACCTAATCACAACACAAACATTAATGGCTTTAAGCTTGTACAATAACTTTTTATCCGCACGCCCATTGAACACCCCATTCTCAATAGCGGTGATCACCGCAGCTCTTAAGTCTGGTTTAGATAACCAAGAAGAAAAAAAAAACCGAAAGGGGATGGGACCAAAATTTGACACAGAGGCTTTGAGAAGTAACGGGTTGTGATCTGACCAAAGGCGGGGCAGAGCAATAAGTGACGCGTTCGGTCAGCACCTGTAAAAAAATCACCACAAACCACAAATCTATCAATCTTTCTAAAGTTAACTTGGTCATAAGCGAACGTGAATCTCGAACCCTCCATCCTGTATTCACATAGCCCACCTCAGAAATAAACGAGTTGAATATCCCAGCCTCGCTGGGATTGAACTCCGAGTGAAGACGATCCTCCGTGACTCGGACCTCATTAAAGTCTCCAACAAAGACCCACAATCCACGTTTTGATTCCATAACCAGCAACATCTCCTCCCATAGGGATCTTTTCTCCCGTTGAGCCTGAGACGCGTAGACATTCATTATATTGATCTCAGATTGCATCCTAATGATAATACAAGAAACCAGAAGGTAATTTTTGTGTTTCATCGAAGACCGGAAGGAGAAAATAGAAGGGTTCCATATGATAATAATACTGCCTGACCTGCCATAGGCCTCAACCCAATCCCATCCGCAATTACCGCCTCCCCACAGCCTCCGAATGGGAATCCTTTCAGCCTCCAATATCTTGGATTCTTGGAGTACATAAAACCCATCCGATGTTCCCGTCGAATAAAAGAAATCAAGTCGATCTTGTCCGGATTGGCTAGACCCCTGCAATTAAGGCTCAAGATATCCATTAAATAATGTCGACGACAACTGAACTCCTGATAACTTCTTCAAGCCCATCTTCACAACCATCGAAATTGATCCCCACACTCTCTTCGATAGCCATCGTATTCTTGGCCTCCTCCCTTATGACCCCTTCGCTACTCTTGCAAACAGGGGACGAAGGACCAGAACAGGAATTGCCTTCCTGCGATTTGGAATCCGATGAACCCGACCCCTCCAAATAAATTTTGGACGAAGCGCCACGTCCTTTTGCCAAGGTCCCAAAGAAAACCATCTTACCACCCCCACGATGCACCCAAGTCTAATTGGAGCCCTTAGTGTTTTTTTCCTTTTTATCTTTTTTACTGTTCAAGGGATAGGCCTCAGCACCACTTTGAGTCCCCTCTTCAGAAATAGAACATTCCCTAGCTCCACTGTTCAAGTCCAGAGACTCGGAATGAGGCCCATCAACATTCTCCCCAACCTGGCCCAAAATCGGATTAATAGGCCCAGGGTTAGAAAAAGTAGTAGGACCACCCGCCATGCAATCAAATCCCCTATTCACATGCGTCGAATTTGGGGAAAGGTCCACGTTATCCCCTCCAACCTCGTGGTCATCAAACCAATCATATTCCACCACATTTCCGCCACCAAGGCCATCCAATGGCACTGTCTCCTCGACTTCCCATGCAGACTCATCATCATCATCTTCCCAATACTCACCGTCCTTTTCCGGCGACCCAACCGCTAATCTTTCTGGCGCTGGAAAACTCTCTTCTTCCGTAAAGGTAGGTTTCCACATCCCCGACTCTTCTTTAACCATAACCTATACTTATTGTCCTTCCAAGAAATTAATACGGCCTCGTCAATCGTTTTCCATACATCAGTAAGGACATACACCAACCCTGCCGAGCAATCCTCCGTTAACCACGAAGATTGGGCCGGCCAAATAATCCTATAAAAACCTCGACCAATCGTGTCATAGGTAATGTCATCTCTGAGATGCAGATGGACACCAACAAGCTTAATACCGACAATGCCAAATCTTGGAAAGGCCTGCCCAAACCATGTTTCCAACAAAGCGAAATACTCACTCCATTATTCACGCGATTTTGTATATATTCTTTGTCTAAAATAATTGATGCGATTTTGTATATATTCTTAGTCTAAAATACTTATTATTATTACTTCTTTAGTTCTTTGTATTTTGATAGTTATTAGTATAAGATTAGAATATAGAAATTAATAGATTCGACACAACATAGTAATGTGATACCTAATCCGGTCTTGGTTTTAAATTGCGCGATGCACTCCAAGGCATTTGGTCCAAACATCTGATGCACTATGCTAGAACATCATGTATATGGAGATACATTTTTATTAAAAAAATAATAAAAAGTTAATTGTACATAACAACTTATAGAACATACTTAAACGGAAAAAAACACATGTAGTAAGAAAATATCAACTATAGACTAGATATGCAAACCCGCGCGTTGTGGACTTGTAGTGGGTATAATGCGGGCATACAAAATAGTTGCACTGTTATAATGTTATGTAAAGAAAACAAAAGTAAAAAATACGTAACGACCAAATGCTTAAAATATTGAGCCTATGATCTAAAAGCTTGTTAGACCATCCACAATATATGCATGCATTTAGACAATGCATTTGTGACATGGAAGCTAAGGTGTAAGAGGGAGAGAGATGATAGAAATAGGAGAGAGCATCCTTGGGTAAGTGCATGCACTTAAGGAGGGAGAAATTGATTGTGAGAGGAAAAAAAGAGAGAGAAAATGAAGAGAAAAATAAATAGAGGAAAGAGAACATAAAAAATAATCCATGTAGTATGTATTTACACGACTGTACCTATTATAGAATCAAATCTTGTGCTAAATTCAATGAAATTTGTCACACCTGGCCATCACCTCCCTTGTACCCAGGGCGAGGAGGACGGGTGTTGAGCGGTTGTACGTATCAGATCTCGTGGAAACAGAAAGATAACATATCCTTGTGCACAGACCAACTGTTCTAGCTTGAAAAATGTAACCAACCCATGCGTAAACCCATGCGTAATCTTCATGTCTCTAGCTCTTCTCGCGATTGTTACATTATCCTCATTAAGGCCCTGAATGACCCTAAGACTGAAACTTAATAGAAATACATCTATTACAATCATTTGTGTCATTCATAGAGAAATAGATTAACTAGACCGCAACCTAAAACTATCCTCGGATGCTAGGATACTAAGCCTCTTACCCTGTCTTAGCGTGTAGGGCCTCTTACCCTATCCAACATACAAAGCCTCTTACCCTGTCTAACATATAGAGCCTCTTACCCTATCTAACAAAACATAATCTCTAGGTTTCACCTGATGCCGCCTCGCAAGGCCACTCCCTTTTTATAACATGTAAAATGAGTTAAAAGACGTCAATAACATAATTTGTTGGTGAGTCGTAGCTAGTGACTCAAATCATATCATCTTTTTTTAAATTCAAAATACATGTGAAAATAGAAGTCTGATTCCCGCCTTAAGGTCAAGTCTCAATCCAGCCAAACACGGGCGTGTGCCCCCATGCCACCTTCATGTCCATTAACATATAAGCCATATAAACTAGAATATCTACATAAGGGCCTTTGGATGGTATACGAACCTTGTCTACTTAATCAGCTGTGAAGATGCTTATATGCCTCGAGGCCACATAAGGACCCTAATGACCCCCGTATAACCTCCCTAAGAGGTTTCCTAACGGTTCACAAACCTCGTCCTTCTATGAATACACACATGTATTTGTCACAATATTTATCATTATAAACACATTTTATACATGTCATTTACAACCCCAGAACCTAAAGTAAAAATGGGAAGCGAACAGTACTCACCTTTTCTGTAATTGGTAGAGTAAGCATGTAAACCTAAAGAATTGCTCGATACCATGTCAAGCCAATCATATCGTAACCTAAACATGACATATAAGTATTGTCATCATCGTATGCTAAAAATAGTGCAACTATATTTAGAATTTATCATGGGTGTTCATATCATTACCCATTAGTTTAGCACAGTATTGTTACTGGCTAGACCCGGTTCCTTACAAAGCCCAAACAATACGACATGTTCGCAGGTTGAAGTCCTTTTACGACCAGATGTCCCGATACAGTTGTATGACTTAACCCGGATACGTTCGTACACTAATCCTTAATCCTGCTCAAAACAGTTAATGCCTGGTATGGTCGTATGCCGTCGGGCCTCAATACGACCGTACGACCTGTTTTGACATATTATATCTTAAGTCTTTAATTAATTTTTACATAAAATATAACCAATATAATTTAAATCACCATTAGCGTTTCGTTATCATAACTCTTAGTTATGTTACACGATAATAAACATAACACAATATACCTTCCGGTCGGTTTGCAAACCCGGACCCGGTTAACCGTGAAAACTGTAACGTTATCAAATTCAACACATGAGTAGTCTATTCCACTCAGATTTTTTCCACTAACAAATATTTAATGTTCGATTCTTGGTTTGACCAGCTTTAACACGTTGACCGTTTGACAAAAAATTTAACCGGGTTTGACCCGACACCCAAACTCATCCAAAACCGTTCGAAAACATAATAATCAAGCTTTCTAGTCAAAATACATAATCATCATCAACTACCGAAATTGTCCCGGTCGCTGGAGGCCATGGCCGCTACCGTCACGCCTTAGAACCATCGTGAAACATCTCCAAAATCTCATCTCATCATTATCTAACATCACAAGTTGCTCAGATCTGTACATGCAAGAAAGAAATCAAGCTTAGCAGAATCATATGATCAATAATGAGGAAAGAAACGAGTGAAATCACTCGATGCCTTCCCACGGTCTCACTACCTAGTGGAGTTACATGTCATTAGCATTGTCCTATTATCACTTGGTACTTGACAGTTCATCTACGGGTCCCGATATTTCATCATGTGGTATTAACTATCACTAGGTCTTGATACGGGGTCCGCATATCATACTATAACCGCAACCAAGGCAATACTATTACAATTCTAGTGACCTCGTCACCACGTAGTACAGATATCGCCTGGTCTTAAATTTCCAAGCTGCCCCTCTGGCTCATCTTCAAAAGTCCAATCCATCGTCTTGCCATTGGATTTCATAGTCTTACCTTTAGTGGTTCGTTGGCTGCACCTTCAAACATCCTATATACCAATCAGTGATTTATTCACTATCACATGGACTTACACACCACTTCATATTCTTACGAAAAGAGAATAGTCTGTCTGTTGACATCCATCGGTCAGACTTTGTCATAAAATCATAGGGACATCTGTCACTATCCGATCAATCTTTCTTTCCCCATTATTTTATCTCGGTGGAAATACTGAATTGACCAGTCTCACCTTCTCAGTTTAAGTGATAACTCCAATCTACTAACTAATCCCTCTCACTGTGCCAAGTCACTAAATAGACGAGTCTAATCCCAATCTAGAGAAAATAATGGCGAACAAAATACAAATTCCTTGCGTTCGACTTCTCATACAAGCTAATCGGCTACACTAGCAAAAGATATCACATACCTTGCTAGACTGGACCGGTGCCATTGGTTAAGTTAAACTATCATAATCATAATCATAATCATAATCATAATCATAATCATAATCATAATTATAATCATAATCATAATCATAATCATAATCATAATCATAATCATAATCATAATCATAATCATAATCATAATCATAATCATAATCATAATCATAATCATAATCATAATCATAATCATAATCATAATCATAATCATAATCATATACTAAAAATAGTAGAACCATAATTAGACTTCATACATGGGTGAAAATCTCACTCCCGTTCAAATACATTTGACTAACATTGACAACATAGGGATCTCGAGTTTTCTTTTTCATACAGACATTTCCCCTCCGTAATGAGGTTCAACTGTCCCAACCCTCACCCATGACCCCATTACAGATCTTAGTTAAAACTCTCATGTCAAAATACTTCAATACGTCTGAATAAGCTTATTCCTAATACGGGCGCATGTCCCTTGTCAACTCCGGAAATCCTAAAAGAAATAACGGATATTTCATGAAAGGAAACCAAAAAACAACATTCCCCCTGACGAATCTGGATGTACGGCAGAGAATTAAGTCACCACATAGAGTTTAAGCCACCTAATCAGGTTTTCATACATAGTCATGCGACCATAGGATCACAAAAAATTCATCACCCAGACTGAACATAGGTGCTTAACACAAGTAACTCTAAAACAACTAACCATACATAACATTAACACATAAGTGTCTTACAGTTGGTTCCACATCGTAAAAAAAAAACGCAAGCCTCACATTTTTCTGGCTTCTAAAGGCTATTTGTACATTGAATTAACTAGAATCCTTGAGCACCAATTTCCCTTCATCGACTAGAGTACACGCTTTATCGGCATTTCCTGCAACTTTATTTAATTTCCAAACTTTTCTTAACTTTTCCTCTCTTTGAGTTTGGAATAAGTACTCTCTCGCTCTAGTGAGAAATACCAAATATTCATTCCCTTTGCTTCTAGAGTACAAACTCTAGTCTAATTTGACTCTTGTCAAAATTTCTAGGGTAATTATCCTCATATAGTATCACACTTCTCCTAATCAGCTCCGCTGATCGTAACCAATCTATTCTAATCATCATGATTATCTTTAATCCAGTGTTCCTGATAATGTCTTCCTGGCATACCTCTAGGCAACTCTTTTGCCTTTACCTTGGCACTTTTAACTATGGAATATAACCCGGACCTAGCTTAACCAAAAGCATATTAGTCCTCATCCATGTGCAATCTGAGTGACTACCGTCCTCACCTACCCGGCTTGAGTGTCGTGAACCATTATGCCAAAAGTGTTTATATATAGGGCTTACCACAGCCATCCCACCACACCTCGGACACAACGCTAAATGCACCAGCTATCAGGTCAGTGCAGGCCCTACTATACGTGTTTTAACCCTTGGTCCACTGCCCTTCCGTAGTGTATATACAATACACATATCTAAAACAAATATTCATCCTCATACATTCCAGTGCGTCTGCTACTATTGCTTGTCCTTGCATACCTCTTTGCATCACCAAGGTCCAACCCATGGTTACGTCGTAAGCCTTTTTCCTATATTCTTGGTAAGGCTCAAACCTTCATCTTCCTTAGGTCTCACATTGTAGTAATTTGATGTGCATAAACTTATATATGTTTCTACATCAAATATTCTCACATTTCAGGATTATTCTGATTAATTATTCATAAAACAGTTTGATTTAGTTTTATTTGTAGGTTTTCAGTTTATCCAGGTCAATATAATGAAAGAAGTCAAATATGCTGGAAAATAGAAGAAAAATGAAGACTTTACATTGTTTGGCCTTGGGCAGGACACGTGTCATGCAGATGAAAGGACGAAGTAGTTTACTTTGGCTCCTAACAAGCATGACCTGTGCCTTGACTAACACAACTCATCCCTGCTGACAGGCATGACCCGTGCCAAGTCAGAAAAATATTTCTAGAGATTCACTGTACGACACAACCCATGCCGACCCCACGATCTGCCTATAAATACCAGCCTCCTGCAATTATTCCAATTGCTCAATTCTTCTCTTCAAGATTTTAAGTACCTAAGCGTAATTAGAATTTGATTAATGTTTTGTATGAACTTGTCACTTTCATTTAAGCAAATCACTAAAGCAATGAGTGGCTAAACTCTTATACTCACTTGGGGGAAAAAAACTTTTGGTGGGTTGGTAAAATGAGTTTATAAACTAACCTTAAGGTGTGTGTTAATGACTTCGAGAAAAACTATTTATATTGAAAGTGTATTGTTGATCTTTAAAAACAAACGTGCCTTGTATATTACGGACCACTTGTGCCCTCGAATGCACATTAGTCAGTGAGTGACACCCGACTAGAGGATGATGAATGATTTGCATTAATAATGACTTGCACCTCATGGAAAGTAAAGCATTCATGTGTTTTGTCTCTATGTAAACAAAATACAAGATTCACGCGAGAGCGGTTTTAAGGTACTGGTTGGAATTATGGATTGGTAATACTTTGCCACTTCATAAAGTGCAAGAGCGGTGTGTTTGTGGACTTGAATTTGGCTACGACTAATTGTGTGCGCGCGAGAGTAGTGGATGGGAGGAACGAGTCCTTGCTCCCTATAAAAAGTTTATACTCAACAATATAATCTGGTGTGTGGGTTATTCCCTTGCTGATTCATGATAACGTATCTGAGAGTAACGATGCTTTAACCATAAGGTCCTACGATTAAATGGCATTAATACACATTGTATTTGTTACCTAACAGAACGGTCCTCACGAGAGTCATCCCTGTAGGTGAAATACGGTAGTAATGTATGATTAGATTGCTTGAGATGGGGTCTTTTCTACCTTCGTGTAACAATGTTAAGGGAAATTAATAAACAACACGATTACCAGTTTTGCAATTGGTGAGTCCACCCAAGTGATATTATCCTTGACTGAATTAACTTAAAAACTCGTTTATCTTATTTTTCTGTCTTTATTTATTTTTCAAAATATCAAATTTTAGTTTGGTTAGACGTTAATGACGGTTTAGTTTCAAGAGCCCTCACACATGTGTCCTTGGACGACCTCGGTATCTTACCATCACTATATTACGCTAACGATGGGTGCACTTGCCCTAACGTGTGGTGTTTGGTGATAGTTTGTTCACATGTTTTATAAATTTAAAACTTGCATACCAGTGGTGTTAATTTGACCCATAATTGTCATAATTTCTATATACATCGCACACACGTTAAGTTTTTGGTGCAACTGCCTGGGACACCCGGGGATTTTGAGAAAGATCCAAGTTGATGACCTAACCTTTACATTTCATATTTGTAACATATTTATAAACATTTTTTATTTTCTAGTTTTATGCCTCATCAACATGAATTTGTACTTACCTACAATTTTCTCTTTTTTTATAGAATGTACATCAACATAGGAATTGTCCTGATCAAACACGGAGTAAGTTGATATTTATACTTTTTCTTATTTTTTTTAAAAACCTAGTTACTCCTCACTACTATCTCTTTCTGATTTCATGTAGTGCTGAAGAAATTCAAGTACCACTGCCTGAACCAAAACATTTCGTACATCAAAGACTTTGAAATCGAACAAGAGCTGTAGCTGTTGCCATTTAGAACGATCAACCCATGGCTAAACAAAGAACCACTATGGATTTTCTTAGACCTAATGCAGTGAAATTTGGAGCTATCATTTATCCTCCTTGTTTTGAAGCTAAAACATTTGAAATACGACCTCAGTTTGTGCAAATGCTCCAAAACTCTGCTACTTTCTATAGCCTGCCTAATGAAGACCCCCATCTCCACATCACTAATTTCCTCAAAGTTTGTGAAACCTTCAAAACCAACGGAGCCTCTAACGACGCCGTTAGACTTTGCATGTTCCTTTTTTTCGTCAAGGACTGAGCCAAAGCTTGGTTAAAAACCCACCCATATGGTTCCATTACCACTTGAGACGAACTAGTCCAAATGTTAATACACAAATACTTCCCACCTGCCAAAACAACCAAACTCATAACCTACTTCAAGTGCTACACTTAAGAAGATGGTGAGTCATTGTACGACACTTGGGAGCATTTCTAGGAGCTGATGAGGAAATGTCCACACCATGGATGTAGTTGCAACAAATTTTAATATTCTATAATGGTTTTCCCCCACAAACATGCCAAATCCTCGATTCCAACTCTGGTGACATTTTAGGAAACAGAAGGCTAAATGAGGTGGTCAACAAACTTAAAGAAATTGTTTAAACTAGTTTTAGTGGCACAAACACGTACATAAGAAGATGGTGAGTCGTTGTACGACACTTAGGAGCATTTCATGGAGCTTGTAAGGAATAATTTCTCTCTAAGTATGGTGTTATCTCGGCTAGTTAAAGTTAACTCGGAAGGCTTAGAAGTCCCGAGGTAACAAGTTATCTCGGACGAGCAAACTGTCCGAGGTAACTTAAATTACCTCGGGATGCAACTTTATCTTGGAAGCATAGTTTTACCCCAGGCAGTGGATGTGCCCGAGATAACTCAAGTTACCTCGCTAAGGCGAGTTATCTCAGACAAGTTGACTTCTCTACTTGTCTTGACACAATTGCTTTTCGTCAGAGACATAAGCTGCTCTGCTCTTAGCCTATCGGAAGTCGTCATTTTATCCTTTAGACTAGTTTAATATATTCTAGTTCATGTATCTCTGTTTGACGGTCCAGATGATCGTTAGAGAAATCAAGGGCTCTCCTTGATTTCTTAGGCACTACATATAGTTACTTATATTCTATAATTCTGTGCAAGCTCATAGATGTATGCTTTTTGAATTATCAAGTTATAACAATATAGTGCCCAGTATTATTCACATCTGTGTTATTCTTGCGCTACATTCGATCTTCATCTTATTTATTAATACAAAGCAAACAGTCTAACTTGTTTCCGCCTGGTTAAACCTTAAGTAAATCCTTGTAATTGTTTAACTCTTTAACCGGAATCGATCCTACAGAGCTGATGAGGAAATGTCCACACCATGGACTCGAGATTTAGCAACAAATTTCAATAGTCTATAATGGTTTGCACCCGCAAACACGGAAAATCCTTGATTATAACTCTGGTGGCATTTTGGGAAACAAAAGGCCAGAGGAGGTGTTCAGCAAAGTTGAAGAAATTGTTCAAACTAGTTTTCAGTTACACACTTCAAGGAGTGCTAAGTATAAAGTCCATAAGCATTCTTTGTTGATGACTTGACCAAATTGAAAGCCCAAATTGAGGCCTTAACCTCAAATAACAAGAAGCTCGAGACCAGCAAGTTCGTAACGACTATCTTGGACTGTGAAGGGTGTGAAGGCCCGCATGAAAACTGAAGCTCCATGACTGGCAACAAAGGCCCGTCTGAAATGGTGAGCTTTTACAACAACCAACCTCCAGGTGCGTTCAGCTAGACCTACAACCGAGACTGGAGAAACCATCCAAACTTCGTATAGAAAATGGAGGAAACAACCAACGGTCTTTGGGAGTCTAGCAACAAAACAACTATGAGCAACAATCGAGGAACAATCAGCAATTTACCCCCTTCAAAACTACCAAGGGGGAGATTCATCAAGTGGACTATCCCACCTTGAAGAGTCTATCACAAGGATGTCGGGTGAAGCTGATAAAAGAATAGAAGAGAGATTTAGAAGCAACGAAGCAGAGATGCGCAACCAGCAAGCCTCCATCAAGACCCTAGAAAAGCAACTAGGGTAACTTGAAAAAATTGTGGGTGAAAGGCCAGCCGACTCTCTTCCAAGTAACGTAGAAGCCAACACCAAAGATCAAGTACATGCCATCACACTCAGGAGCAGAAAGGTTGGACCAGAAGAAGAAGCCCCAAAATGTGAAGATATTGGTCCACCCTGTGAAAATAAAAAATCTTTCACCCATGTGCCTGTGGAATACGTCCTAAAGAATTCTAAGGTCTCCTATCCGAGTAGATTCACAAAAATCAACTTTGATGAATAAGTCTCCAGATTCATCAACCTTCTGAAGTAGTTGCATATTAACCTCCCTTTTGTTAAAGTTCTTTCTCATATGCCTATATTACCAAATTTATGAAGGACTTTGTCACATGTAGAAGGAAAGATCGCTCAACTAAAACTTGTCAGCATGGGGAGGAACGTTCTGCTGTTCTCTTTAGAAAGCTCCCTTAAAAGGAACTGGATCCTGGTAGCTTCACCATCCCATGTTCTATCAGTGGGATCTACGTCGGTAATCCATTAGAAGATATTGGAGCTAGCATCAAACTCATGTCTTCCTCTATGTATCCGAAATTGAAATTTGGAGCACCCATGCCTACCAGGATGAGCATCCAGCTAGGTAAACGATCTATCGAGTTTCCTTCAACAATTGCTGAGAACCTCCTAGTTAAGGTAGGAAAGTTCGTCTTCCTTGTTTATTTTGTTATTTTGGATACGGAAGAAGATGCAGAGGTACCACTCACCCTAGGAAGGTCATTCCTAGCAACCTCCTAAGCAGTTGTTGACATGAGCAGTGGTGTTCTCACATTCAAGTTTGGTGAGAAAGAAGCAAAATTTGAAGTAGGAAGGAAGGCATGGGGTAACCTCGAACTAGTGGATTGTATTGACTAAGGTTATGACTTTGCCTACCCACGTATGGAAGGAGCCTTGGCCTCCACCAACAAACCCAAGACTCAAGACTGCGGGTCCAGCCAGCCGACCCGTAAATAAGCAAGGTGCACTCCATGGCAGCTTACCATGGACGTCTGAAATAGAAGCTTACTTGGATCGCTATACAGAAACGAAGATATCTAAAGGAAAGTTAGCATCCCATCCCACCTTTTCATTTAAACTTTTAGTTTGAGAATTATAATAGTATTATGTTAGTTTTACTTTTATTAAGTAGTATTCTCGGAGGTCTTGGTTCATCTTGTGTAAATTTGAAACCTCAAATCTGCATGGATAAACCTATCCTTGTAGAAACACGGGTAGATTTACTAGGTCTCCATCATATTTTTATATTTTCTTTCAAGTATGTAGGTACTGTTTACCATAATAAATTAGAGGACGGATGGTGTTATTAACTGACTTCTTTTCAGATGTCAGAATGGCATAATTTGTGGCGCCACGCCACGGGTCAATGTCAAGAATATAAAGAAAAACATGTCTAAATTTTCCTATCCCTTAACTCTTTAATTTTCATATTACTTTCCAATTTCAATGCACTTGGGCACATTAAGAGCAATGTTCAATTAAGTGTGAGGATGGGGATTCCACACTTGTGAACTTATCGGTTGTCCATTTCTCAGGCCCTACACAAAATTATCTTTGAAAACGACCTCTATACTACCAAAAAAAAATCGAAATTTTAATAAAAATCCATTGTGTTCCACAACCTTGTAAATAGAAACAGTGTCTCCAAATAGACTCAAAATATTCACATAAAAATTGAGAGATTTTTTACTACAGAGTATTTCTCTAGAACAAGCAAAGGCAAGTGTGGGGATGTTTGATGTGCAAAAATTATACATGTTTTTACATCAAATATTCATCACATTTCAGAATTATTCATAAAACAGTTTGATATTGTTTTATTTGTAGTTTTTCACTTTAATCTAGGTCAAAATAATAAAAGAAGTCAAATATGGTGAAAAATAAAAGGAAAATGAAGGCTTTACATTTTTTTGGCCTTGGGCACGACCCGTGCGACCATGCTCAACCTAGGCACGACTCGTGCCATGCTGCTGGAAGGACGAAATAGTGACTTTGGCTCCTGACAAGTACCACCCGTCCCCTTACCAACACGAACCATGCCCTGCTGACAGGCACGACCCGTGCCTTGGCAAGCACGACCCATGCCAAGTCAAAAGAAGATTTCTGGAGATTCAATACACGACACGACCCATGCCGACCCCACAATTCGGCCT
This sequence comes from Deinandra increscens subsp. villosa, assembly GCA_039602395.1. Classification (NCBI taxonomy): domain Eukaryota; kingdom Viridiplantae; phylum Streptophyta; class Magnoliopsida; order Asterales; family Asteraceae; genus Deinandra; species Deinandra increscens. The sequence continues at coordinate 92,803,971 of JBCNJP010000017.1, forward strand.
ATAAATACCAGCCTCCTCCCATTGTTTCAATTTCTCAATTCTTCTCTTCTCTTGTAGTGTTTAGATATGATTTTCCATTTTGAGCCATTGTTTTGGTGTTTTCAAGTTATTTCTTCAAGATTGTAAGACCTTAAGCTTGATCAGAATTTGATTGATGTTTGTCTATGAACTTGTCACATTATTTTAAGAAAATCACTAAAGCTATGAGTGGCTAAATCTTATACTCACTTTAGGGAAAACAAACCTTTGGTGGGTTGGTACAATGAGTTGTGTGTAAATGAATTTGAGAAAGACTCTTTATGTTAAAAGTGTATTATTGATCTTTAACAACAAACGTGCCTTGAATATTATGGACCATTTGTGCCCTCGAATGCACAATAGTTGGTGAGTGACACCCGACTAGAGGAAGATGAATGATTTGTATTAACAGTGGTGACTCATACCTCATGAAAAGTAATGCATTCGTGTGTTTTATGTCTATGTAAACAAACATGGGATTCACATGAGAGCGGTTTTAAGGTAGTGGTTGGGATTCTGGGTTTGTAATATTTTGTCACTTCACATGCGCGAAAGCAGTGTGTTTGTGGACTTGGCTTTGGCTACGACTAACTGTGTACACGCAAGCACGGTGATCAGGAGGAAACGAGCCCTTGATCCTTATAAAATGTTTTTACTCAATACTATAATTCAGTGCATGGGTTGTTCCCTTGATGGTTTATGATAACTTATCCGAGCGTAACGATGCTTTGACCATAAGGTCGTACCATTAAGTTGCATTAATATTGTTAGAAGACTTCCATTTGTAATAGAAATAGTCAAGTATTAGAAGAAAAGATAAGAAACGTCTCCAAAAGGGAAAGGAGAACATAATCTGTAGAAATATCAGATTCTGTATTGTCACAGATACACTTCGAAAATTCCGAAGTAGATATGTGAAATCCTCTTTTCATAGAAATCTTCGTTTCTGTGAAAGGCTTCTAATGGGAAGCATTCCTAGTCTTCAGTGAAGAGTCTTAAAGGAGTTTAAGACTATTAGAAGATAAAGATTGCGAGAAGTAAAGAAAAGATACGAATGAAGAACAAGTAAAGATAAAGACCCACTTGATATTTAATGCAAAGACAATCGAAAAGAGATAAATTAAATATCCTCAATTTATCTCTATGTACTCTGACACACTCCAAATTCAACTGTCTCAACCACATTATTCCTTAACAACTTGGTATAAATAGCAAACGTCGTTCACCAACAAAAGCAAGAGAATCCCTCACAATTCACAGGATTCTCAAAGAACATATAACATACTCTTGTATAAAAGTTCTTGCTGTTGATTCATTGCTATCGCATAAACTCGTGAAAACCATTATTTACATTTGAGATATACAGAAAAAAACCTTTTTATGAATTGTAGTCTCCCAACTTGATTTATTTCCGCAACTTACATATTATTGTTTTTAAATCAAACAATACCTATATCAAAGTAGATTGAATAACTCATATTCAAAGATCTTTCTACTATGATTTCAAATCCTTATTTAATCATTCACTTAAAATGTCTACTAGTTGGAACAATGTTAAGTCTCTTGGCTCATTAGCAAAACCCCATATGCTAGCTAGGGAGAAATATCTGCAGTGGAAAATAAGGATTACCAACTTTCTAAAAGAAGTTGACAATTCCCTGTTGGATTGCATAGCCAAAGGACCTCATTGCCCCACCGTTGACATTCCTGAGATAAAGGGAACTGAAACTTCAGCCGGTGTTTCCACTCGTTCCATTCCTAAAGAAAGAAAATGGTGGAGCGAGGAGGACAAAGCCAAAACAGTTCTCATCATGGCTCTTTCCCATGACATATTATGTCAAGTTGACTGAAATACCTCAGCCAAGGGCATATGGGATGCCCTTGAAAAGTTATTTGCCGGGGGGGGGGGGGAATGAAAAGAAACAGGAGAACCAAAGCACTAAACGAGTATGCATCCTTTAAATCACTTCCAAATGAGTCACTTATTAATTCATACAACCGCTTTGCAACTATCATTAATAACTTAAAAAATGCAATATTTCTAAATCAAATGAGGAGACAAACATAAAATTCATCAAAAGTCTCCCTCATGAATGGAGAAGTCTAACCATTACTCTTCAATCTACCTTGGATTTGGAAGAGAAAAGTCTAAATGACCTCTTCTGCATCCTAGGTTCACAAGAATATGAGATTCTGGCTATTTCCAAATCGAAGGTAGATCCCCTGGCTCTTTACTCTGAAAGAGAAAAAGAAATATCAAACAAGAGCCATATTAATTTAAAAGAAAAGACCAAAGTGAGTCTGAAAGTGAATGTTCTGGTAGTGAAACAGAACATCAATCACTAGAAAAATCACTTGCACTCTTGACCAGACAATTTGGAAGATTCAATAAAAGGATTCTCATCTGGTTAAACAAAAGAGTCTTCACAAAAGATGAAGACATCAAAAGACAAACCTCAGACTTTAATAAGCCTAATATTGACAAATCAGAAATAAAATTCTTCAAATGTGGAATCTTGGGCCATTATGCATTAGAATGAAAAGTTTAAAAGCTCAAAGAAGCTGCCTACTAGAAGAAAAAATACGAGCAAGCCATGCTGAGGGAAAATGGCCTTAATGGCTGAAGTAGAAAACTGGGACTCAGACTCATCTGATGCGGGAGACTGCCATGAAACTTGATGTCATATGGCTGATCATGAGTTCTATCTCTCCGACATCTCTGAACCTCACAATGAGGACCAAGTAAGTATCTCTCGCACTGACCTCGTCTATCAATTCAACAACATGTCAGTAAACTATAAAATCTTTAAGAAAGTTCCAAAAGAAACAAATTGATAAATGAAAATAAATTCGAAACTTTTAAGGAAGAAATGAACACTCTCCTAGCTGAACTGCATTAATTAAAAGGAGAAAGAGAAAATGAATTGATAAAACTAAGACAACATGAGACTCAGAATTTGAGTAACGAAGCAAAAATTGACCATTATGAGACAGAACGTGCAACTTTAAACCACGGTTTGCAAGTGGATACCAAGAAAATAAAAGGTCTCAAGATTTGCTCATGACCAACTTGACGACATGTCAAATATCCCAAGAAATCATGGTCAAGGGATTGGGTATATTCATGGAACTAAAAGTTCTAAGACTGTATTTGTAAGAAGCAACAGTCAATCATTCCCACAATCGGACAATAATCTCAAAAATAAAATTCCGGTCACTGATCAACCCAACTTCCCACAGATCTTAATGACTATAATAAATACATATCTGAGTCAACTACTTTAACTAGCTCTTAAAGTCAAAACTTTAACAATTTTGGTGAGGCCACCATATACAAACATTGTATGTGCACTGATTTGGTAAAATTGGTTGGAAAACACTACAATTTGAAAAATATCAATCCAACCCAAACAAGCACATCTATGAACATTTCTTCTAAACCCATGAAAATCAAAAGGATGAAAGAAATTATTGAAAACTCGGGCAAAACAACATTTAAAAGGAAGCCCAAGAACATATTGATTCGCAAAACCATCTAATTTGTGTCATCTGATGTTGAATTCCACATATTTACTAAGGAAATTTCGTAGCTTATTTATAAACTTAAAGAAAATCTCCTCAAAACCTAATCTTTGGTTGAGGGACTATCATTCTTTTAATAAAAACCCCTTATAAACATCTCAACCACCTTGTCATAGGGGTATCATAGCCGGCAATTTCCAAAGATATTCACTGCAAAATCTTCAGAACTCTACAGTCTTCCGGGCTACAAATAGACGGGCATCACTATCATCTTCCTCATCCCTTCTTTTCAACTCCGTTGTCAAATAAGACATCATTTCTCTCATAATGGATCTCAATTCTTTGATTCAAAGGAAAATTCATCAAAATATGTGCCTTTTTACCCCTAACAATCATCAGGTCTTCCATAAATTGATGAGGTTCCTTTAAACCTGCATAATCGGCTTGGCCCTCATTTTTAATTCTCCTATCAACTATGAACTCCTCAGAGAATTTTGGGTAAATGCCACATCTGATCCTTACACTCTAGGGAACCCCATCAAAACAAGAGTCAAAGGTCTGACCTTTCAGATTATTGAGGACTCCATCCGTTCTACCCTCAACAGAACCTAAGTCCTTGACACACTCCTTGACATTGGTTATGTTGGATAGTTTATGGATGAATAAGCTAACAGACTTCATCTACCTCCTGATTTGGCAGTACTTCTTTGCTCAAATTCAACTATGCTTCTCTCTGAGCATTGCCAACCATAATCTTGCATTCCATGACACTCAAATGGTCATGCATGCACTGATCCAGGGTCTTAACATGACCTTCTCTCACTATGTAATGTAGAATATGAAAGCAAACTGCCATGTTCCTATGGAAGAAAGGATAATTGATGTACACACAGATTTTACATATTTATATACCAAAATATTCCCACCTTTCGGGAAAAAACCTAGCTACTAACATCAAAACAAAGCAATTTTGTTTTCTTTTTAGTTTTTTAGGTTTTCTAAAGCCAAAATGTCAAAAGGAGTATACTCTAGCAGAAAAGTGAAGAAATGTGCAAGTTTTGGGATTTCACGACTTTAGCACGGCCTGTTCCTAGCCCAGCACGCCTCGTGCCCAGCCCAGCACGCCTTGTGCCCGACAGGGATCTACAGAAATCTTCCACTGACTCAGCACACCCCGTGTCTCTGAACCACCACGCCCGGTGTTGAAGCCTTCTGACATGGCACGGCCCGTGCCCCTAAAGACAGAAGATTTCGAATCCTCTCTCTGACATAGCACAGCCCGTGCCACTATAAGCACGACCCGTGCCAAACTCTAGACTTTGCCTATAAAATCCGGCCTTCTCCCACTTCATAACTAGCTCAATTTTTCTCTCTACCCCCTACTTTTAGATTAGCTAGTCGAGCTACTTGGCATTTTCGTGTCTTTAAGTATGTCGGAGTCTGGAAGAACTTCAACCAGTTTTAGTTATTGAAAGTATTTTGTCTATGAAATCTTACTTTACTTGCTGGAAAATCTTTAAGCTATGATTAGCTAAATTCTTACACTTGATTGGAAATAATAAACCCTTAACAAGTTTTCAAGTTGTCTTTATAAAGTTGGTTTAAGGTGTGTCTTATGACTTCATGAAAACCCTTTTTTATTGAAAGTGAATTATTGATTTTCTGAACCAAACGTGCTCTACGTATCACAGACCATTTGGGGAGTCGAAATTCCAAAGGCCGGACCTGTAACACCCAGTCGGGGGACGATGCATGATCCGAAAGGTGACTCGCGTCGCATGCTACATGATACGTTCGAGGTCCTTATGTCTATGTAAGCAAACTCGGCTGACCACGTAAGTGCGGGCTGAAAGAACTTGGTTGGAAATGGGAGTTGGTAATATTTTATCACTTCACGGAAGCCGAGATGGTACGTGTTTGCGAACTTGGCTCTGGTCACGTTGGACGTGCATGCGCGAGAGCGGTGCATGAAAGAAACGGGCCTTAGTCCCTTAAAAACATCATTTTCACAATAATATAATTAGGCACGCAAGGTTGTTCCCCTGCTGGTTCACGAGGGTGTGTCGAGTACGGTAAGTCGGCCGGTTTGAGGGACCCCGAAACTAAGTGGAATTATACCACTATATTTGTCTATTGACAGCACCGTTCCCCAGGGTTCGTACTCCTAGTAGACGATCACCTGGGAGAGTAATGATACTAGATTTGAGGCTGAGAGGCGGTCTAGTTGCCTGCCAATAAGACAATTTTTACCCAAAGTTATAAATAAACTACTTGTCTATGAGTTACTGGTACGATTATTCCAATCAATATTGACCACGACTGCTTGAATCCGAAAACCCATTATATATATATATATATATTTATATATATAACTTATTTTCCTTTAAAACTAAAGATAGAGCTTGGTTCAACGTTGGCAAAGATTAAGTATTGGGAGCCCTCATTTTCCATTGTGTCTTGATCGACCTCGATCCAACGTACCACTATTATACTGCCCAAGATAGGTATACTTTCTCGTGTAATGTGGTGAAATGGTAGTTGTTAAGTAAATCAGGTATTATAAATTTAAAAGCTTAAAGCTGCTATAAAGGTTAGAAATTTTGCCATATTTTATGAACACCTCAGCACACACCAAGCTTTTTGGCGCCGTTGGCGAGGATACAAACGAGGATTCCAGGAAAAATTCGAGTTAACGGCTTAACCATAATTTTCCTATTTTATTTCTATATGATTTATTAATATATTTTATTAACCTAATATATAGTATATATATTATAAAAAAAACCTTTCACTTTTTTATCACCCACCTACACTGCACCTTCAGAAAAATATGTCTGGCCAACAATCATTCCTCTCAGGCACAGGAAGGATCCACGGGAAGGAACAAGCAATCAAGAAGGAAAGAAGAAATCATCAAAGGCCAGGGAAGTTATTGTCATAAATTTTATGAAAGTAATTATCCTCGGCCCAGGTAAGTGTTTTGATCTATTTCAACTTATTTTGATAAATCTGAAAAAAAAAAAAATACTATCAGAATTTCCCGCCTGATAGAATTAAATAAGATTTCAATCAAAACTAAGTCTCTGAAATGTATCAAAACGTTAATAAGCCAGGTCTAACCTCCGACCTGTAAATAAACCAAGCTGTTTTTTTATCGCTAAATAATTTTTGAAGAAAATTTGAGGTTTCAAGTTTCTTACTTAACCACCACATCACCAGAGAAACCTGTAACTCGACACGTTCGAAATATGACATCCTTTTAAATAGTAAATAATTAAATAATTTTTCTTTATTAATAAAAGTCACTTTATTTTAAAGAGAAATTATTTATAAAAAACGGTTGAAAAACAGTTTAGCACGCCCCCGTGTCTAACCAAGCACGGGCCGTGCTAATCTCAATAGAAGCCGGACAAAAGGGTGAAACACCCCTTTGTGATGTCATTTAGCATAGGACATGTTACAAAATTTCCTCTGGTCAAAAATCCTCTACGTGGTCACGAAATTTCATTTTCCTCCACACCATTTCCATGTAAGTACCCAGAAACCTTCAAATCTTCTTCAATTTCTTATCTTGGTTAAACTTTTACCCAATTTGGGGCTAAATCCAAATCTGCGATTTCTGGCCTGAATTGGATGAAATTAACTGTAGGATTGTGTTTAATAAGTGTCATATAATCATACATGTTGATAATCCATGTCAAAACACACGAATTAGAGCAGTTTTTGACAATTTTCTCCAAGAACTATAGTTTAGAAAAATCTAGATCTTGGATAAACGAATTAAGTTTTGGTAAAAATGTTGGTAGGGTTGTTAAAATCGGAGGATTACGAACTATACACATAATAATCTTTAATTTTCGTAAAAGTCCTAATTTTCTGGATTGATTGGGATGAACACCAAGAACAACACGGGTCGTGCCAAGCTAAGCACGCCACCGTGCTATTCTTTCGATGAACAACACCGGTCGTGCCCAGTAAAGCACGCCCCGTGCTGTTCCTCATGGATAAATAATGAACAAATGTGAAAAACACGGTACGTGTTGGGGTGAGCACGCCCCGTGCTGTTCTTCGATGATGCACCTGTTCGTTCCCAGCCAGCACAAATCGTGCCATACTCGGCACGCCCCCGTGCCAAACCCACTGATCACTAAAAACTGCATTTTTCTTCATGTGATTTGCACTAATATCTTCGTGTTTTCCATTTCAGGGCAGATTGGACCACATTCAGCTCAAGAAACAAAAAATACTACCACAAGCGACTCCGAAGGCTCATCCCTCGGGATGATAGCCAGGCCATGATTCCCCATGCTGACACGCTAGAGCAACTAAACCAGCTCCACCGCTACACGGAGTTCATCTCGGCTCTGATGAGGAGGCTCTTTGACATGTTCATGCCGGCCGGGGTCAGGGACTGCATCGTTGAGTTCCTGGCTTCGTTTACGTTCCACAAGGTTGTCACGGATATAAACGAGCCCAGAGCTGTTCTCAGATTAGGAAGATATTGGTATTCAAGGTCCTTGACGGAGTTTATGATAGAGATAGGAGTCTACCATCAGCACGAGCAGCCTGCTTTGGTCGCATCTTGTTGGTGCCTTCAACACGAGGAGACTAGATCCGAGCCAGCCCACGGGGTAGCCCGTTAGGACTTTGGGAGAGGATTGGCTCTAGACCCACCAGGTACAACCTAAGAAACACGAAGAGCACCAAGCTGAAGGACCCGCTGCACCGTTACATCCACCGCTTCTTTGCTAAATCCAGTGTTTGCCAGGGGCGAGTCGGGTGGTGTGGTTAACCTGAAGGATACGCTAGCATTCTACTGTTTCACCGTGGGGGAGCCCATGAACCTCGCCCACGCCTTATGTAGCCGACTCCTTCACGTTGCAAACACTAACGACCGTAGCCCATTGTTGTATGGAGGCCTCGTTCTTAGCATCTACAGGGCCAACGACACTGCCATCCCTCCAGAGCTCGTCAGATCCCCCGCCACTCTCTATGCAGACATGGACTATACCCGCCACCTCGTCACGATCACTCTGCATCCTCCTTTCAGGATGATGAATAGCTTACGCTGGGTATGGGATCCTCTTCCGATCGAGCCGATAGATGCAGAGCAGCAGCAGTACCAGCCAGACCCACAGGGCACATGATTCCCCACTATGATGGACCTCTACCAATCCCTCTAACGGACCCACACTACCATCAAGCGATTGACGACCGCACCCAGAGCATGCAGACGGAGCTGTGGGGTCTGCATGATGAGGTCACTGACCTCTGGGGACGAGGTTGTGGCTATGGTGGTAGTGTCTCGGCTTTTGATCATGACTCCGATTAGCAGGTATGACTTCCTGATCTATGGTTGCACGATGATGTTTTCCGTGAATTTAACACTTAACATTTGGATTTGATACATTTTATCTTTATGTTTGTGATGATGGGTACACTTTTATTTTTATTTTTGTATGGATTATGACACTGTATGTAGTTAGTTAGTTTGTTTTTTTATTTTGACCATGTTGTGGATTGAGTAGTTTAGAAGCAGGTACATGGCTAGCCCTACAGCTGACTGGACCGGGAGGTCAAAAATACATGGCGTGGTAACCATCCCATGGGTAAAACAACATGTTTACAGGGGAAACTCTGCCAAATTTTCCCTAGTCCTTTACTTTTCTTTTACATTTTCCCTAGAATACGTTTTGACACATTGAGGACAATGTGCAATTTGAGTGTGGGGATGGAACGGTTTGGGTAAATCCGGGAACCAAAAATAATTGCTTCGTCCAATTCAAGCTTTACACAAAACTTCCTTGGAAAACAGGCTTCTGTACTGCCCAAATTTTTCAAAAATTTGTTGTTTATAAAAGAAATGTGTCTAAATTTTTTTTCTCCTCCCATTTATCAACCTATAATCCATTAATTTGTAAATACCTCAAAGTTTTGAAGTAAAATTTTTATTGACAAGAGGAAACAAAATTTATTTAATTATCAACTTACATTTTCCCTTTTCCATTGACAGTGAGAATTTGAGCCCTTATAGCATGATCAACTATAAAATGTGCTATTTTTCTTTTCTTTGAGAGAAACCAGGTAAATGCGATAGAGGTAGAACTTGACACGGCAATACGTCCCAAGACGGACAAAATCAGTAGCCACGGTATTAAAGGATTGAGGCAATTAGGATTTCTTCTCCTCACCTCGCTCTCTACCAAAAACATCCCCCTAGTAATCCCCTTTGAGCCTAAAACCCTTTTCATTTCTTAACCCCTTTCATATTTGCAGAATAAACCCCCTTTGAGAAATGCCCCCAAAACCCCTTAACCTTTTCATTTTACACCCCCTTTGTTTGGGTAAATAAACGGTTATTTCAAAAAGTTTTCAAAGACAAATTTTCATTATTTTATCAAAAGCTAATAACAAGGCATGAAGTCGAGACGGACGTTAGACTTTATACCCGTTGTCTATAAAAATGGTCGAATAAAGGGAAAACCCCCCTTAGAGGCAATAGCAAAGTGCCTCTAGAAGATTTGTTCAGAAAATAGTGAAAAACATAAACTTTTTGAAAATCAATAAAAAGATCATTTTATTTACGCCTTTTTACCCTTTTCAAATAAAACTATCTTACCCCTACCCCAAGCCTACCCTTTTCAAAGACCTCATGATGATCCTATGACTTTTGGTGAGATCGGTGGAGGTGCGTTTCCGTGTCAAGCATATTCTCTCTATTTCATTTTACCTTGGTACGAGTGTCCACACCGAAAATGAAAATCTCTAACCCGAGAGACGAGTGACCACTTGTGAGGTGTGTAAGTACATAGTTAAGTAAATTTCTAAGTAGGCTTGTCATAAATAACTTACTTCAATAAAAAAAGGTAAAAAAAATAAATTAATGGAATAAAATGTGAAAAATGGAGGAGGTATAGCTTTTAACAACGCGAGTCTTGACAAAAACACAAAAATAAAAATTTGGGATGTGTCAAGGCCCCTAATTATGAAGTTTTGTTTGAGGACAAGCAAATGTTTAAGTGTGGGGATATTTGATGCACACAAATCATACATACTTTTATACCAAAATATTCCCACCTTTCGGGACAAAACCTAGCTACTAACATCAAAACAAAACGATTTTTTTTCTTTTTAGTTTTTCAGGTTTTCTAAAGCCAAAATGCCAAAAGGAGCATAATCTAGCAGAAAAGTGAAGAAAAGTGCAAGTTTTGGGATTTCACGACTTTAACACGGCCCGTGCCCAGCCCAGCATGCCCCGTGCCCGACCCGGATCTACAGAAATCTTCCTCTAACTCAGCACACCCTGTGTCTCTGAACCACCACGCCCCGTGTTGAGGCCTCCTGACATGGCACGGCTCGTACTCTGACAAACACGGCCCGTGCCCCTGAAGATAGAAGATTTCGAATCCTCTCTCTGACATAGCACGTCCCGTGCCACTCTAAGCAAGGCGTGTGCAAAAATCCAGACTTTGCCTATAAAAGACGGCCTCTCCCACTTCACAACTCGCTCAATTCTTCTCTCTTCCCCCTACTTTTAGATTAGCTAGTCGAGCCACTTGGCGTTTTTGTGTCTTTAAGTATGATGGAGTCTGTAAGAACTTCAACCAGTTTTAGTAATTGAAAGTATTTTGTCTATGAAATCTTTCTCTACTTGCTGGCAAATCCTTAAGCTATGGTTAGCTAAATTCTTACACTTGATTGGAAATTATAAACCCTTATCGAGTTTTCAAGTTGTCTTTATAAAGTTGGTTTAAGGTGTGTCTAATGACTTTGTGAAAACCCTTTTTATTATTATTGATTTTCTGAACAAAACGTGCTCTATGTATCACAGACCATTTGGGGAGTCGAAATCATAAAGGCCGGACCTGTGACACCCGGTCAGGGGACGATGCATGATCCAAAAGGTGACGCGCCCCCATGCTCCATGTACGTTCGAGATCCTTATGTCTATGTAAGCAAACTCGGTTGACCACACAAGTGCGGGCTGTAAGTATTTGGTTGTGAATGGGGGTTGGTAATATTTTGTCACTTCACGAAAGCCGAGATGGTACGTGTTTGTGAACTTGGCTCTGGTCACGCCGAACGTGCATGGGCAAGAGCATTGCATGAAAGAAACGGGTCTTAGTCCCTTAAAAAGATCGTTTTCACAATAATATAATCCGGCACGCAAGGTTGTTCCCCTGCTGGTTCATGATGACATGTCGAGTACGGTAAGTCGGCCGGTTTGAGGGACCCCGTAAGTAAGTGGCATTATACCGCTATATTTGTCTATTGGTAGCACCATTCCCTGGGGTTCGTACTCCTAGTAGACGATCACGTGGGAGAGTAGTGATACTAGATTTCAGGTTGAGAGGCCGTCTATTTGCCTGCCAATAAGACAATCTCAACCCAAAGTTATAAATAAACAACTTGTCTATGAGTTACTGGTACGATTATTCCAAAGAATATTGAACATGATTGCTTGAGCCCGAAAACCCATTTTATCTATATATCTATCTATCTATATATATATATATATATATATATATATATATATATATATAGGGGATGGTTATGGTGAAAACCACTCCGAGTTGGGAAAACTTTCAAAACTCTTTAAAAACGGGGTCAAAAAGTTTTTTTTTCATTCAATTTTTTTATGGTGATTCTTTAGGTTATAGGCTACCCCTAGGTGGAAAAAAATAAAAAAAATGTCCCGGCAATTTTTTTTAAAAAAAATCTCAAAAAACGGTTGTTACATATGTAACCAATATATGTATACAATGTTACATATGTAACAAGACCGTTTTTTGACATTTTAAAAAAAAAATCCCCGAGGCGTTTTTTTATTTTTTCCACCTAGGGGTAGCGTATAACCTAAAGAATCACCATAAAAAAATTGAATAAAAAAAAACTTTTTGACCCCGTTTTTGAAGAGTTTTGAAAGTTTTCCCAACTCGGAGTGGTTTTCATTTTACCCTTCCTATATATATATATATATATATATACATATATAGGGTTAGGTTCAAATGAGAACTTTTTGTTTTGAGAACTTTTGAGAACTAAATCTCCACCACTAATTTCAGTTGGGGACCACTACAATTCATGGAAGGGGGTATACGTAAATACAACCAGTGACTTAAAATGGTTCTCAAAAGTTCTCTCAACCAATTAGTTCCCAAATGATCCTCTCCCTACATATATATATATATATATATATATATATATATATATATATATATATATATATATATATATATATATATATATAAGGGAAGGATCCTATGAAAACCCTTTATTTTGTGAAAACGTGAAAACCACTTTAAAACCTACATAACTTCTTTATACGTTAATGTTTATTCATGAAATTTGCGCCAAATGTCTTAGAATTACGTTATCTATAACTCTGGAAAACAATATTTATAAAAAAAAAACGTAAAAAAAAAACGTTTTTTTTTTTTCTGTTTTTGGTACACATGTGTACCATCATCACTACTACTACACAAAAACGAATTATAAAGTATAAAAACACTCCTTATGTTAAAAATATATTAAAAACATACTAAAAACAATAAAACATTTATGTTACGAATGATAATTAAACATAGTACACATGTGTAGCAATACTTAAAAAATCATAAAATGTTATTTTTTTTTAGATATAAAGATAATAAAACTATAATAATTAGGGTGCAATTTCCTTTTAAAACTATTAGTAACTCATATTAAATTTTGAGTTTTTTTTATTGTGGTACACATGTGTACCAAAAACGAAAAAAAAATAAAAAAAATAAAAAAACGCTTGTTTTTTTGTTTTTGGTTTTTATAGAATTAAAGATAACGTAATTCTAAGACTTTTGGCGCAAATTTCATGAAAAAACATTAACGTATGAAAAAGTTATAAAGGTTTTAAAGTGGTTTTCACGTTTTCACAAAATAAATGGGTTTTCACACGATCCTAATCCTAGAGTTTGGTTAAAAGTTGGCAAAGATTAAGTATTGGGAGCTCTTATTTTTCATTGTGTCCTGATCGACCCCGATTCAACTTACCACTACTATACTGCCCTCGATGGGTATACTCGCCCGTGTAATGTGGTGAAATGGTAGTTGTCAAGTAAATCATGTATTATAAATTTAAAAGCTTAAAGCTGCTAAAAAGTTTTGAAAAATTGTCATATTTTATGAACACCTGAGCACACACCAATAATTCTTTATCCTAGATTTGTGATGAGAATGATCTGTCAGGCTAAATAATGTGAATGAATCCCCCCCAGAGGTTATGCAATCCGTCTCCTACCATATCAGAGAGCCTTTAGAATAAATAGCTATCCCCTCACTGGTCTTCCCTTAGAAGAATGGAAGATGAAGAGGACCTCATAACCATCTCTCACAATCCTGTCCCTCTGTAGCTTGAAGCAAAGGCTTATCCACCCATCCCTACTAGAATAATAAAGTCATGTGACTGTGCTTCCCCCTGTGGTCACTTAAATATGTCTCACAAATAAAGTAGAGTAGTCAAATACATTCTGTATTTGCATCTGTATTTTTTTAATATATGTGAAAAATCTAACCTTTGTGTTTTGAAATATATCAAAAAATAAACAGTCTAGTCTTATAAATTATTGAAAAGAAAAATCTGTGAAAGTTCCTTAACTTTGAAGATTAACTTCTTTTCATAGATCAAGTTCGGAAATTCTGGAACACATCTGTAAATTCCTGTTCTGTGCTAATACTCATCTCACTCACACACACCCACACACACACCAAAAAAGGGGGAAGTCCAAAAGCAGATCAAGTTTATCTCAAATAAGAAGATGAAGGAGAAAAAAGATCAATACGATCTGTCAAAAATCTCTGAAGATAAATCGGCCACCAGATCATATATGCCTTAAAGAAATCATTTGTGATAGATCTCCATTAGATAGAAACGGTAACTTTTTAGTTACCATGCAATGGGGATTTAATCACCCAACGGCTATCCGTTTCACCTCCCAATTTAACCAATCAGTGAAAACTAACCGTTAGAACCATAGTCTCACTCGCCACTATAAAGACCCTTTCCTATCAACACACAAAAATTTTGATTTTTCTCAACTACCTCAATCATCAAGCAGCAAAAATGGCCTCATCGTCCCAAGCTGATATTCAAGCACCTGTTTTCATAAACTATAACATCGAGCACAACAATGAACATGCCAACCTAAACCCTTCGGCCTATGCCAAGGATGTGCAAATCATCATTTAAGCACTCAGATTTTCTCGGATTCTAATTGCTCTAATGGCCGAAACGACGATACCAAAACAACTCATGATGAACGTCATGTCCATCATCACAATCTCATCAGAAGTAATACAAAGGAAGGAAGTAGAAAGAATCAAAGCCTTAATAAAATGACTCCCCAACCAAACTGAAGTTTCAAGAAGAAGATCTAAGAGAAATTCTCGATCTTTAAGCACCAGAGAAACCAGAAACATCACCCTCTAAGACAGAAATTTTGAAGTTATCAATGAGCTAATCAGAGAAACCAACTTCTACTGTCTCAGCTATAAACATTAACCATTTAGAAAGAAAGTGGAAACTGGTGATTCATATACTCAACAATTGCCTGACTGTAAAAATAGGATCATCAGATCAGTCAAATGAATCACTATTCTCCATAATGACTGGATTAATTCTTAACAAAAGAATGCATTATGGAGTGATACTATGGAAGAATCTGGTAAGAAGAGTTGAGGCCAATAATAAAGAAAATAAATATAAACTCCACATACCCTACATCAGATTTCCTGCATTGCTGATTCATAAGAAATTCCAAGGGATCACAACTGTACGAACTGGAGAAACCTACAAGTCAGCTCCTCCGAAAATACTACACAAATTTAACTTAGGTAACTCTAAACCTTCTCTTCAGTACCTTCCAGTTTATTGTCATACATCCCATCTGCATCGCCACTCCTAATGAAATACAAAGAAGGATTGGAAAAGCAACAACAAACCCCACCAAATCCAAACCATCCAACCAATGTTCACAGCCCACAGATGTCTCACTTTTCTTAATCTGTGAATATATACAAAGAAACACCAAATTCACCATCCTCAACCCATTCAGCCCCTCTATTAAAAAACTCTAACACCCACCAAACTCCCTCTCTACCAGAAATATCCATTCCCAATATCACCACCAAGCCTTACCTGCTCGATGACTCAGAAGGTCATCAGCATGCAACAACAAGTGGAGACTCTCTAAGTCAAGGACACTTAGAAATAGATCTCAGGGATTGGTTCCCTGAGGACACAACAAAGAGATCTCTCAATGTTAGAGCATATTCCTATGCTACCGTTGTGTCTCGTGCATTTTATCTAGACTAGAGCGTCTTTGTGAGTCATATAGTCAACATACCAAGATGGCCGTACCATATGGTCCGCCGTACCAGGTGGTATGGACGTACCCACTGGTACGTAGGGTGGTACGCCAGCCTATATGGTAAGACTATAAATAGTTCGTTAGAGAGAGAGCTAGTTACCAGTTCTGTCATTCTCTATCTCTTAACTGTGTGTTTGAGTGTGTTTCTCTCTCTCTACATTGTATCTCTTTGTGAATCATTAAAGCTTTGCTTTATTTACATCGTGTGCATTCTCGTATTACCGAATCTAGCAGTAGTAAGATCCGTCAGTGGTTTTACACTCAAAGGGAAATATCCAAAACACAAGTGATAGATTCATCAAAGGAAATAACAATGATTGGGGAAGACCTAGGCATACTTAACCAAGCTGGTCCCTCAGGCACTAACAGATCTCCTGCTAGAGTTTCCATCAGTCAAATGGTACGACATGTATTGTCTCCCGGTCAGTTAGCTAAAGAGAAATCATTTGTTGATTTGTCTTTAAACTAACCCAACATTCTTCTCAAGTCTGATCTACTAAGATTCTCAAACTCATTCAGAGAGAATATAACCAAGCTTAAGAAAGATCAGAACAAACCTTTATTTGATCTTGGGAAATCTTAAGACAATGATTCTCGAAAAATTGATGAAGTTAAGAAATCATTGACTCAAGAGAGATAGTTTATCATCTCTTAAAAAAGAGTTAATTTCTAGGAAAGAAGACTTTAATACTGAACCTCTTAACATCTCTTAAAAAATCAAGGAATCTCTTCAGTAAGAAACTTCTTTAATTTCCATAAGCGAATAAAACAAACTAAAGATTCTAACCCAAGATCTGATAAAAAAAAGAAAAGCCTTGCAAGAAAAAGAAGAGAGTCAAATGTAAGAAGTTAAAACATACTTAATTATGTCAAGGCCATTTTCATAATATATCAGCTGACTTGGACCAATTTAGAGATCAAACACTCCTTCCAAGAAGAAGAGGTAAAAGAGCTCGAGAAAGAATGGGAACATAAAATGAGTAGACAAAACCTCAAACGAAGAATAAAGATTCCTCTCACTCAACCACCAACAAAAAGGTCAAAAGTCAAGAAGAAAACCCCTCAAAGGTAGAAGAAAAGGAACAACCACTAAAAGGAAAGAACCTGAAAGGATGCAAACCTCCAACTGTAATACCTGAAGACATGCATCCTCCCCCCCCCCCCCCTCCTCCTCCTCCTCCTCCTCCATATTCATTGTTCAAGAGACAATCAGCTACTCCAACTTCCAAAAAACCCACAACCACTGAAGCAACAAAACAACCTTCTCAGATTAAAAAGCAGAAACATAAACAATCGTCATCACTAGCAGGGTCATTTATAGCTGCATCAGCCTTTGAGGATGATTATACTGAGAAGCAGAATATACAACAAAGGATTGGGGAGGAAATGATAGAATTACAAAAAAAAAATTTGAAAAGAGAAGAAGATTAACCTCCAATGAGTCCTATCTCTAAGAAAACATATGACAGAGTCTATCCCAGATAAAAGAATTTATCAAACCAAGGCTTTTCCCATGCCAAAACATATGTGGGTAGATCACTTCAACACGAATAATGTCAAAATACTAAATGAAAGCAATAGAGAATTTACAGACAAAGATCTAGAAAAGATGAATCTTATTCAGTTAATCTCATTCCTTAGATACTTCTCAAATTCTAAATCAAAAACTGAAAGGATCTGCACGACCCTTTATCAAGGTATGGAAGCCGAAAAAAGAATCTTTAGAAGACAAGCAAAGGTAGACTTACAGCTAGCTAAAGAAGTGGACCTGCCTTAATTATATTTAACAAAAACCAAATGAAGATCTCCCCTCTGGAGTCTTCTGGAGAGGATCAGGGACAATCGCTATAGGTCAAGTCTCCGCCATATGCTTTAGAGACATAAAGAAGAAAGAAGATTCTTTAAAATATGCGAAAAGCATAAATACATTGCCAAGCACTAAACTTCTTTCTATTTCTTCTAAATAATTGCAAGACTAATGATGAAGGTGCGAGAGAAAACATCAAGACAGAAATAACAACCCTATAAAGGGAAATAATTATTTTTCGAACTAACCTCCAAGAATGCAGCAAACCATTCAAATTCAAGATAAACTCATTCACGGGTAGGGCTACCCTAGAAAAGGATATATAAATTATCATCCCTGCTGGTGAACAATGGGAGGAACGTATGATTGGATTGCCTGAGAGGGTGTCCTTTCTACCTTCGTATAATAATCTTAAGGGAAGTCCGCCATTGGCGAGTCCTCCCAAGTGATATTATCCTTGACTGAATTAACTTAAAAACCTGTTTATCTTATTTTTCTATCTTTATTTAATTTTCAAAACATCATCTTTTGGTTTGGTTAGACGTTAATGACGGTTTAGTATCAAGAGCCCTCACACGTGTCCTTGGACAACCTTGGTATCTTACCATCACTACATTACACTAACGATGGGTGCACTTTCCTTAAAGTGTGGTGTTTGGAGAAGTTTGTTATCTTGTTTTATAAATATAAAACTTGCATAACAGTGGTGTTAATTTGAACCATAATTTTCTTAATTTTTATATACATCGCACACACGTCATTATCATACTACCAGACCTTGCTATCAAGTATCATGACTCACCATTTGAAATGTTGAACGAGTCATCACGAATAGGTCTCACGAAGATTTAAGTCTATCCATGACAGTCATTTTAAAATGCTTTAAACTGTAACATCCCGAAAATTTTGTTTCGTGTAACATTATTATTGTATGGTGGCCTTATTTGGGTAAGTGTGATAATTAAATAACCTGAACTAATTGTAGAAAATATTAGTTAGTTAGTTAGGTTTTGGAGGCTAATAAAATAAAGAATGAAAGCTGAAGGACTATTGGTGTAAATTGCTATTTGGTTAAATTTATAAAGGTACCATTTTAGGGGGGGGGGGGGGGGGCTGAGTGTAACAGTTTTAGTAAAAGAAATTTTGAGGTTTGGGACTTGTCCTATACGTGGAATTCGCGAACCAGCGAGGGAGAAGGGAAGAGGAACCAAGTTCTTAAGGAAATTCTTCTAATTAAACCCGTGGTTATGTAAATTGAAAGGGGAGATAGCAATTATAAGCATAGGAAGCCATCATTATCGCGATTTCACCCTTGTTTCTGGGAGTTATTGCCAAGTAAGTGAATCCTTGAGTTGAATGAAATCGTGGACCTCAATTAGGAGTGAAATTAATGAAGGAATTTGGTTAGATATATGTTTTTATGCTGGGTATATGTTAGAGTTTCTAATGCATGTGTGTAAAATTGAATTTTTGATACAAATTGTATTGGGTTTAAACTCATCTCATGGAAACCGAATTCCATATATATGGTTGGGGGATTGGGTTAGTTTTGAGACCACAATGCTTGTATTGTTGCTGAAATTGTGAAGTTATGCATAAACTGAGAATGTGTTAGGTAAATGATTCTTGATGGGTTGGATTGGTAGCTTGTATACTTCATAGTTCATACTAGCAAGAATACTATGGTTTCCCACAAGGTGTTTGTGGAAATGCCTAAAAGAAATTGAATGATAGTTTTGGTTGATTGAATTAATTCTTTTGGTGTGGTTTTGTGTATAATGTGAGATATGATGGTTAGAATGGTTAATCTACATAATCATGCAATATAGGTGGTGAAAGAGAATGTTCAGAAGCTCAACATGAAGGAAAAGCTAAAGCCTAAATCTTGAGCTAACATAGGAGTGTTATTTGAATGTTATAGGAATGTGAGATTGGCCAAATACTATTTAGAAGTAATTGTATATGTTAATGACATATGATTTATGGATTCATTACGAATGAATGGCAGATGTGAAAGAGTGAGATGACCCATTTGGGTTAGATGGAAAATTGACCCATATGGGTTAATTTAGGAAATTGAAGAAATCCAAGGAAACTTGGGATGGGTTGTGTCACACCCCAAGCGACGACGGAAACATCAGGGCATGATTAGATTGCCCATAAGCTCATGACAACTAATTTAGTGACAATAGTTAAATAATAAATTTCATTGATAACATTAAAAAAATACAACGATGCACCACATATTGATAACAAATACAATTTATTTATTAAACTAGGTCCAAAAGCCCTATGTGATAGTATCTTGAAATATCGACACCTTAGCCTGCAACATGTATAAAATAAAGGGGGGTCAACTATAAATAGTTGGTGAGTAACCACAAGTTTGATACATAACATATATTTAAAAACATGCGTTACGTGTCATATGATAGAATAAGTGAAATATAACATGCTAGAAGATATTGACAACATGAAAGACTAGGCATAACCAAAATTTCTAGTATAAAATGACAACATGAAAGACTAAGCATAAACAAACCTCAATGACATATGATAGATTCCCTAACCCGCGGGTTAGACTATATGAAATAATGAAATAGGATCCAAACACTCAACGCCGTACTGGTTAAATTGAGTGGGTTGTCAACCGATAGATTTACCATTGTTACCCCAGACCTTACGTTAATGTTTATACCAAATGAAAGACATGACAGACATGACAACCAATGACAGACATGACATCCAATGACACACATGACATCCAATGATAAACATGTAGACCTTTGATAAACATGAAAGCCATTGTAAATCACATATTGACAAATCATGCTAGAAGTCACATAACACATATTCACACATAGATCACATACGCATGGTAAATGATAAACTTGAAAGACAACACTTTGAATAGGATACATGTTGCAACCCCAAAAATGAGAAAATGAGAAAAGGGGCAAGGATTACTCACTTGGATTAGAAGTTAAGTCCACAAAGCGAAAACTGAAAGTTGAAAGGATTAGTCCCTGAAGATTGACATCCTAAAAGAATAGAAGGGGGACTATGTGGATTTATGCGTACACTTATCCTTTGACAAAGACCCCGACTACCGATGTTTTCATCCTTCCAGTTACTACATGTCATTCATGTCTCAAGTACTATCACTAATTATGTTTGATAAACAATAGGTTTGGTTCTAAGGGTTTTAAAATCCTAAAATGACATTTATGTTCAAAACCTGAATTACATATTAGAACGATTAAGAATTAGTTTAATTGTTAATTTGTGAAAAACAAGCCTAAATCACCAATTTTTCATGCATAAAAACGTTAACTTTTGGATTTAGAAAAATATAGATGAAACCGGTCATGATAGGTTGGACTCGTTGGGCCTAACGAGCCTCTACAAAGCTACACCAAGCCTAAAGGCGGCCTAAGCAAAGCAACACATCCTAATGACGTGCCTTTGCAAAGCTAGGTCATCCATAGGACGAGCCTTAACAATGCTAGGCGTTCTTAGAACGAGCATTAGCAAGGCTACCTAAACAAGCCTAAAGCATCTAACTAAGAACCTAAATTAAACTAACTAAACTAAGAAAGCGATAGATAAACAAATAAGAAAAAGAACAAAAGAAAGAAAGAAAAGAAGAAGAATTACCTCAAAGAAGATTTTCAAACAAGACAAGCTCGAAGGGAAGCACCTCGCCAAGAGCTTAAAAAAACTACTACGCACGACACCTAACGGAGTATTGTGCTTGTGGAACCACCAAAATTTGGTTATTCCACTTGTTTATACTCAAACTAGAAGTTGGGAAACTATGAGGGACCTAGAAGAGGTACTTATAGGTGTGTAAGGGATGAAAATTTTGTTGAAGAGGCAATGTGGGACGAAATTCGCGTCTTGCAACTCAACAACAAACATCAAACTTGTTTTCGCAATTCCCGCTTCGTTATAGCTCGGTTGCGCGTGCGGTTTTCACACACGTTCATCATTTTCAGAGTATTATCACATGGAATAGAGTAATCCAACATTCATGGTGTCGAGAAATTGGTTTAAACCTTGGATCTTGATGTGGGTCGAGTTTTTGAAACATACGGATGTTACAGGTTGTGGATTAACTAACCAAACTATGATTGCATCTTCATTTTAGAGTGATATCTTGGCACAATTATATGTGCCAATAGGAGGTTTTTAATCCTAAATGAAGTTATCTTAGTAGAATATGAAATGTGTGAATGTGTGGTTATATCATGTTCATAGAGGAATAACTCATGATTTGCATGTGAAATACTATTCTTATGTATAATGGATTGCGTTGAACCATTAGAACTCATAGCATTGGAATTTACATAAGAATGGAGCTTAACGGGTCAACGGGTTGGCCTTTATAATTTGAATGATGTAGTTTCCAAATCGTGAATCATGATGTAGTTATTCTTCTGAATTTTGGCTCTTATTGATAGTAGAATTGCATGAAATAAAGGATTGCTCTATTAGAGGTGGTATGGTGATCTTAGTAGAAAATATAAAAATGTGTAGAAACTGGCTAAGTGTGGAAAATGTGAAAAATTAGCTGGATCCCTAGGAATGTGGCTCTAAGCGTATAGCTTGGAGCATCACATTAAGCAAGTGATATGCTTGCCAAAACTAGCGTATCGCTTGGACTGACTAATATTCCAAGCGATATGTCAGTCCAAGCGATATGCTTGGAACTAAAAGTTATAGTTTTGTTGTTTTTCTTACAATTGAAGGCCTAGTAGTGTGTAGAATTGTAATGTGTCATTAATACTAATGTGTTACTGGTGTTAATGACAGATAATGAATAGGTGAAACCAAATCATGATCGAGCATGAAGTTTTCGAGAACACCAAACTAAATTGGAGAGTTGACATTTTGAATGTATATGTTGTAGTGTCATGTTCCATTGCAAACTCTGATAAATGATGTCGGTTAGCTGGTTAATTTTTGTTAAATGAATGTATACTGACTAGTTAGTAAGTATTGAATGTGAAATTTTCTGGCCCGTATTTTCAAGAAGCTAAAATATGTCGTTTTAACGGGTAGGGTGTTACACATAAACCCTATCGATTTAAGTAATAGATTTGAGAAAGATAATTTCAATCTTGGACAATCCACATCTCCACCAAGGAAACTAGCCGAATGGTTCTCGCTAACTAATAGCTCTAGGATTCTCATACATATTTTGAATAATAGCACACTTCACAGTCGGCAAAAAACGCACGAAGTTAATGTTCCGTCTCATCACCCGAGATCACTCGCTTAAGTGTGTGATAATTCTTCACGAGAATCAAAACAATCACTTGTCTAAGTTTCGAGTCTTTGCACTCTATGTGTCATCACACGAGTATGGAGATGGTAAAGCAAAATACCATACATTATGATAAACACAGAGCACACTCACCGATACTGCCGCTATCTGCTGAATAAAATTTTCAAGACCAAGCATGAATGGTCGTGCAACAAATGAAATATATAACGAGCTATACAAATTTTTATAGAACGCAAAGGATTAGATCATGAATCCAAAGCACCATGAGTGTAATCACATTACACGAGAAAGATTTAGGTTGATCTTAAATCAAAAGATCGACTGAATCGTAAAGAGAGGAAGAAGAATAAGAAGAATGATTCTCCATAGTCAACTACCATTCTACTTTTTCTCATAATTTAGTATGATTTGTTGAATCCCTTGCTTTGCCACGAGGAGTAGAATAAATAAAACCTTTGTCGTGGCTAGAAGGGCATCCTCTGTTGAATCCCGTTGCTCTCTAGAAATATTTGTTACATCCATCTTTATTGTCCTGATCTTCATTCATTATTCATTCCCTCCCTCACCGCCCATGTACCCTGGGAGGGGAGGACGGGTTTGGAGTGGCCCTCCGTATAGGACTTCGCGGAAGCAAACATATAACATATGTTGTACATGGACCAACCGTTCCAGCTTGAATAATATGACCAACCCAT
>JBCNJP010000017.1:92828206-92850522 GCA_039602395.1 Deinandra increscens subsp. villosa
CGATTCGGTTGGTTTCTTCAACTTTGTGTCATTTTGCTTGTCGATGTAACAAATAGAGATGTTTATGTTCTTGAACTTTGGATTTTTGTGTTTGATATGGTCACACAAAAAGAAAAAGGAGGTATGAGTTTGTATGAACTCATCACAAAGTTCATGAAAACTTTGGTTTCCCAGGTTCTCTTCTGTGGAAGATGATTATTTTGATTTTTGCTTGATTAAAATAAAGGGAAACTAAAATAAAAAACCAAAAAGGTGAATAGTGAAAGGGTTGTAGGCTTACCCACTTTACTGACTTTGTGTAAAGTAGCAACCTTTTCTTCACCTTTAGTCAACCACCCTACTTTTCTCTCACATCACCTAAACACTCAACCTTATTCAACTAAAAAGCAGATTTTGTCTTGTTGATTATTAGTGTTTATGTTAATCTATTTTAACAAGTGATGAGGATCAAAAATCACGAGACTGCAGCTCGGTATATCGGTTTTTACGGTTCTTATTTTTAAGAGAAAATAGGTTATATCACATTGGTTGTTTTCTGGGTTATCGTTGTTCGGCTGCTGTTCGAGATTGTTTACGGGTTAACATCTTCGACATGTTATGGGTTCTGGTGGTTGCTGGTTCGATATAGGTTCACATGTTCTGGGTTTTTATCAGCGTGTTCGGGAGTCAAGCTTAGGGTTTCTGTCAAGCATTTGACGAGGGTGACGGTGTTGTATGGATTGAAGACATCTAGGTTATCAACGCTAGAAAACGTTTGAATCTGGGGTTCTGTTAACTTTGAAGACATTGAAGGCGACAGGCCTTTATTAGGGTCTTCAGGTTACAAACCCTAAAGCTCACCGGAAAAGTCCACCGGAAAAACGTTTTTCCGAATCAACCCTCAGTTCCGAGGGAACTCATGTTTGTTCCGAGAGAAACCCTCCGACTGAAATCCAGTTCCGGAGTAAATACTGAGTTCCGAGGGAACTCCTTCGTTCCGGAGTAAAACTGAACCTCTGGAGGAACCGTAAACCACAACTCGTAACTTCCGGAGTAACCGGAAAAGTTCCGGAGGAACTAAAATAGTTCCGGACTAACCCCTTGGTCTCGAATCTGCGCAACAAAAGTGTTCCGGAGTAACTTGTTCCGGAGGAACATCTCGAGTGTAAAACTTCCGGAGGAACTCCAAATGAAAGGAAAGCTTGAAGTTCAATGTTCCGGAGTAACCGGAAAAGTTCCGGAGGAACTAAAATAGTTCCGGACTAACCCGAAAGTTCCGGAGGAACACTTGGTTCGCCTCTCGTGTCTTTTGGTTTCGAGCATGTTCACGTTTTAGGTCGCCGGAAAAGGTTCAGCTCGCCGGAATTCTTCCAAAGCCGTCGATGACTGCTGCTCCTGTTTCTTCTGTGTTCTGCGTAATCTATTTAGGGCACAAAAGTGGAGCAGTTTTAATGCAAATCGACTTGGGCCTGGGCATCTCTTCAGATTGGGCTGCTGTGCATTTAATTCAATTTGGGCCTGCTCCCCTCTTTTAATGTTCTGCTGGGCTGATATTTCATTTAAATCAATTAGGCCAGATCAGAATTGAAGACATTTTTGAGCAGAAAGTTAACGGTAAAGCTACTGTTAAAATTTGAAGGAAATTACTACAAGTCTAACGGGATGCAAGCCGTTAAATCCAATGCGACAAATTGATGTACAACTAAGGTACATTAGTAGATTACAAATTATTTTTCTATTTAAGACTCTCTTCGTTATAAGCAGACGTGTTTAGAAGTGGGTTAATTATTGAAGAATGTGCGCAAATTTGGGATTATCTACATTGAAGAATTTGTTGGCGATTGTTGGAATAAGCTCTAATTCTCGAAGAGTCCTTGAGCCATCGTTGTTATGGTAAAAACAAAGGCAAGATTAGAAGCATATGACTTGTTGAGGTAATTTACTTGAAGTGGTATTATCTTTGGGTGATGCATCGGTTTGGTATTCTTGGCAAGTATTTTCAAGACGGTTGAATTATGGGATTAATTCTCTAATTTTTCTTTGATCCTTTATCTTGTTTACCTTTAACTACACTGAGGATGATGGTGGCATCCTTAAACATAGTGTGCATGTTATAAGTGGTAAACACCCTATAGTGCCTCGCGGAAAAGGCCGGAAGAATCAAAACTCTTCATCGTAGGGGGAGCTTCAAAAAGGGGAGAAGAAAAGTGAAAGATTTGAAATCGTTTGAAGATTGTTTTGAAGTCATGTTGCTAGAATACAAGGGAACCGATTGTCACAAGAGTTGAGTTGTTTATCCGCTTGTTCATCAACCAAATAGGGGGAGATTGTTGGGAATTCCCGAGACCGACGAGTTCGAGATTTGGTGTGATGAAACTCAACGTACCACTTACCGTTTGACCGTTTGCACAACATGCGGTGAAGTTCATGACTCGAGACTCTCATTAACCGAAGACATGGCAAAGTGACTTTATTATTTATTGTAACATTATGTATTTGTCACTAGTTACTAGTTGTTGGTTATTTACTAGTTTGCCATTGTTAGGTTAGTATATATAGTCTTTCTCATGTGAAAGACTAAGTATGTATGTATGCATGAGTGAGAGAGCTTAGACATGATACTTTGAAGTTGTGTGGGTTCATGAACTCTTGTTCATGAACCTATAGCATGAGTGGTGTAGGTAAACTTGTAATCGTTCAACTTCATCAATGATTATTTCTACATTATCTCGTTTATCACTACTTCTATATTATCCTCATCATCATCATCATCACATCTCACAACACCATTGTTGAAGATCCGGTCCCTTATGTTCTTCCGAGTGTTTATTTGTTCTACAAAGACGAAGCTCACAAAGTCACCGATCCGCTTCCGCTGTGCCATCGGGGTTTGGCTTGGCTCACCGACCCCGGTTTCTACACATATTACTTTAAATATTTTGTTTTGTAGATGCTAAGCGTTTAAATGTTTTGTTGTGTAGATGCTAAGTGTTTGTATTATATTTATGTACTGCTGTTGCAGGTTTCTATTAGCATACCTTATATGTTGTTCTTATTTCTCTGGACTCCATTTAGCAGATTTGTTTTCCATAGCTCTTTACCTTTAACTTTGTTAGTACATTTTATGAATATGTTTGTTTTATAGGAAGTCCTACGTTCTGGCTTAACATAGTGCTTCTAGGTTGTAAAAGTTTTATAGAAAGTCCATTGAGCAGATATGTATTTTTGTTATAATCGTGTGAACTTTGGATTAATGGATAGGCATTTGATTTCTGTTGCTATATTAGACTTTCAAATTGATAGGCATTTGATTTCTATTTTTTAGGTGTTATTACTAAACTACAATTCATGTGGTTAGCTTCAGCTACACAGTTTTTTTGCATTGTCCTTACTGCTGCTGATATACAAGAGTATTTGACTGACTTTTCATGACTAATGCGTGCAGTTCTAGCCGCTGTGGGTTTCGTTTGTTCGTGGTAACATTGTTTCAGAGGTTAGTTTCCTTTAGTTGTTTACATTTTTATAGTTTAAAAAGGTAATGTAGTTGTTTTCTTATGGCAACAGAAGTGGTCGTAAATTGATAGGCATTTGGTTTCCATTTCTCAAGTGTTATTAATAATATTACTAAATAGAGCTGCATGCTTCCAATGGTGAATAGTTATTGTTATTGTTTTATTTATCAGTTTCATTTTGATGATTTAAGAAGAAATTTTGCCTATAAACTTATAACAATGGATGTCCACTAAAATCAAACTTAATAAAAATATGCATAATAAGAGGTAGGCATTCAGGTGATAATTAAATGTATGAAAACTTGAAGTATGGTAACGATGGGTTTGCATGTACTTATAACCTAGGATTAGAGCCTCCAAGATATATGGGATTGGTTGGGTTTGCATGTCAAAAATAAAATTGTCATACATTCAAAATAAAAAATGCCCCCTTTTGCCATTTAGGTTGGTTGGTTGGTTTTTTATTAAACACTTTAAAGTTAGAAAGGCCTTCATGAAAAAAAACACGAGCATGAAAGTCGTTAAGACGCCGAGTCCCAAACTCAGCAGGTAAAAGTTTAAAACCTTTCCCATCACAACCACAAAACATACCAATAACCTATACAATAACAAAGATATTTATGAATACAGATGAGAAGGAGCCACCTTTCAAGAAAACAAAAGACAAACAAGATTAAGATGGAGCATTAGTGTTGGTTGCTGTGAAAAAGGGCTCTTTTTGGATATCAATGGCTTTGGCGAGAAGATATAGTTAACCAAACAATATAGTCAAAGTGAATGCAATCACTCCATTTTGGTAATGTATAAATGTAGGACCCATAGCAATCAGTAGCAACATACATAAACCTTCACCTTTTTGTAAATGGGTTACTACAACTAAAATGCACTTTTGATGCTGATTTGCTTAATGATATTTGCAGATGTGCTAGCAATGCCTACACACATGTAGTTGTTTAATGGTTCTTACATTCACTTTAACTACTTGCTAAAATAAAGAATGAGGGTGGCCCGCTGCAACGCTTTACAAAAAATAGGCCGAAGTTCATGTAGATCTTCAATAGGCGCAATCTGTTTTTGAATGTGCCTATTGAAGATCTGCATTACTATAAAGCATTTGCATTATCGTTTACACAGCTCTAACTAATCCAAATAAAAAACAATTACATATTTAAAAACAAACTCCCCGCCGCAACGCGCGAGGGTATCCAACTTGTATATATACAAATGACAAAGTTGCTTATGGAATTGTGCCAATAAGGAAAAAAAAACATATTGTATATATATTTGTTTGTAGAGAAAATAATCGATGCTTATGAATATGGAAGTTATTCATTCTTAGTGGAACGTAGAATAACTATTCAGCGTCAGATATGAATATGGTGTTGTGATGATAGTCATATCTGATTCTAAGTTTCTGATCAGTCTTGTAAAACACGTATGGATCGTTTCCAGATCATAGAATGATAGAGACGGAAGTTTGTCATTAATCGATGTCGAATGATTACAAGAACCGAATGGAGTATACATCGATTTGAGCTCTGGAGGAGGTTTGGACAGAACCTCCTCTCTCACTAAGATCACACAGAGAAATGAACAAACTTAGAGATGATCAACATACTAACACCTATTTATAGGTTGGATGGTCAGCGTACCACATAGGCTCCGTACCAACTAGTACGGGCGGACCACCCAGCGTACCATCTGGTACGCTGGTTAGTATGTTGACCCTCTCACATACAATAAACCCTATGCATTCAATCTATTCTATTTGTACAGTAACGGCCACACACAGAAACTTGTCCTAACAAGTCTTGATGTTGTATTTTCTAGCAAATGATTTCCAATCTTTAATGCCGAATCTGGGATAAATGTAAAGATATTAAGTTTGTAAAAAACTTTATCCTACTCTTATACAGAACAATGTTTTCTGTTATCTGAATAATTATTGTACATTCGATTTTAGTTTCTAAAAAACATAATCTTACTCTTATCCACAACAATGTTTTATGTTATCTTTGACTAACAAATGATATGCTTATTTACATAAAACCTTAGATACCGCAGCAACACACGGTCGATTTCTAGTTAGTTAAACAAAGGGTTTGTGTTCGTCGATAAAAAAAGAACTTGCAACATGCTATGAGTAAAAGCGTTTTTTATAATATTATATCCAATTATATATGCTAAAATATTTTAAATAAAACTTGACAAGATTAAATAACAATAACTTTTATACACAAGTATAAAGTTCATTCTTTCTACTGATAAAACACTATATTTTCTAGTAGCATTCACAGTTTATTCTTTATAGATATGTGAGTGTAAACCTTAAAATTTGAGGTTTAGCTGTAAGCCTGTAAGTGATTATAAGTAGATGAGAGGAAAAAAATTATTATTCATCCCTATATTTAAGGAAAAAATTATTGAATCCTTAAAGTTTAAAGTTTGAAAAAGAGAAAAAATAATGATAAATGTATAAAAAATTATTATTTAACCGTGGTTGTGAGTGGAAAAGAAAGAAAAAAGAATATCTTTCTATACTATATAATAAATAAAAAGTTTGTTCATATTTTAATTAGTAAAAAAGACACATGTCATCACCACAAAATTTTGGATTAAGTCAAAATTTTAATAAATAATTATCCAAATACTAAATTTCCATATTAGGGTTTATTTAGTTTAAACTTTTAATAAGTAATTATCCAATAAGTAATTAGTCAAATACAAATTTTTATATTAAAGTTAGTAATTATCCAAATACTAAATTTTAGTATTAAGGTTAATATTTTATTCAAGATAATATTTTTATTGCATATATATTATATTTTTATTAAAATAATATATTTTATTGCATATACTTTAATACTTCAATATAATGCTTGATGAATAGATGAGGTTGTCGGATGTGTGTCCACATCCGACCATCGCGCATCTAAGTCCTCGGGCTAGTGGTAACGGTTTTGCAGGAGTATGCAAGGTGAGGATCTGGGACAAGATTCGAGCTAAGGATCAGGAGGACGTGATCGAGAGCCTATAAATACTCAAGATTAGACATAGTTTAGGGATCTTCTCCAATTTACTTGTATCGTTATCAGAATTAATAAACACTTTCTCTCTCTAAATTCAAATCTCATTCACTTCTTATTTCTTCTCTCTGATTTGGCGGCAAAGGTGTTCCATTAGACACTTTTTCCTTTTTCAGTGGCGCCATCCATTAGTTGACTGGATCCTTTGTGATTGAGTGTTGAATTTGACGATGAGTGATTTGGAGAAAACTTTTTCAGTTACGGCTTCGAATGAAAAATTGAAGTCGAGTTCTTCTTTTCGGCAGAATTCGGGTTTTTCTGTTGATGAATCACCACTTAAGACTACTTCGGTTTTCACAACTTCATTTATGGATCCGAAGACGTTGATTGCTGAGAATGCTGACGGATCAAAGAAGCCTATGGTTAAGGATGTTTCTGATAAACAAGATATGGTTGTTTTCGATAACGATGCCGGTATAAAGAACAGGAAATCGCCGGAGAAGGAGTCGGATGACGATGAATTGTCAGAATTGGATATTGATTTTTTGCGAAGAAATAAAGAATTGTTGATACTTTATTCATAATAATATTTAAATGAAATATTATGCATGTAATATAAAATATTTTATTATATTTAATTTTATATTTTTTTTTTACTTTAGTTGAGTTTAAATTCAAATTTATCAAATATTTCATTTCAATATAATAAACAAAATTCTTATTTTCCATGACTATTTTTTTTAACTGCAAACATCCGGTTATCCGGGGGTCTCATCATGGCAAACAATGTTACCCACGACACGTTTCCGTACGAGTAACCAAGACCCTCTGTGTTGCACATCCATCCTTGAGGAAACCCACCGCCTAAATGTCCACTGTCGTAAAACCTCTGACCCACCTATAATTACTGAGAAATTTTTAGATAGATATAAAAAGGATGAGGATTAGTGATACAAACGGGTGTGGGTAAGGCCATACTCGTGCCCGACCCGTCCCCGCTTCAGGTTTTAAAGATAATACCCGTCCCCGCCCCATTACCTGTTAAGACGGGTAATATCCGCCCCATTCGGGTCGGGTAACCGCTTTCACGGGTAAAATTTGCATCCATAATGAGGATAGAGATGTAACATTTGCAAATTACCCGATTGAGAAATCCAACCCATTTTAAAAATACACGATTTACCGATATGCAAATTATAGAAAACCGAACGAATTTTTGGGTGTTTATACCCCAATTAATGGATCTAAAAGATTTATAATCGTTTTTTAAAACCAAAACTTAATTACAATCAATTGGAATCAAATTAGATGTCTCGAATTGAAAATAAAGCAATTTCCGGTTTTTACGTGATTTCGGTACGCGATTCGTTGTTTACCAGGAATCTCGTTTGGTCATCGTATGTCAATTTAAATATAATTATGAGTCTAATAATCAATTACCATGTCACGAGTCATCAAATACTTGATCGAATCGCGAAACGTTGGTGAATTACCCAAAATCGATACGTACGTTAGAACCGACCAAAATCGCCTATTATGACCTAATTTGTGCATCATTTTGAGTTACATGACGTATTTATATTTATTTTGAGTGGATTATACTTGGTAATCATGATGGGGGGTTTTGAGAGAAAACGGAACTCGAAAACCTCGAAAACGAAAAAAGAAGCACGCAAAATAACAAAACAACAAAATTCTGGTTCGTGTGAGTGTTAGCCGTTAGGCGTATTGCCTGGCACAGCCCTGTGCCCCAGGCGATACGCCTGGAAGGTAAATTTCAGCAAAACACTAAATGCCCACTATTTATGGGGATTAAGCCTCCATACTCCTCATTCTCAGCCCCCATCAATGGCGGATCTAGGGGAGGGTACGGGGGGTCCGTTGACCCTCCGGCGAAGCTAGGTTTCTATAGTGATTGAGATAACCAAAGAGGTTTTTTCTTTAAGTTGACCGTGTAAATTGTGTATTGTAGAGCTTTTAAAGTGATGAGATGAAAATAAAAAAGAGAAAAGTGAAGATAGAAATCAAAATTGTGTGTTTCTTTTTTAATCTCCGACGACCTGGTTTTGGTGTGAGGAGAAAGACCATGGAGAGAGAGAGAAAAATAATATTAAATATGATTAAGATAAAATAAATAAATAATTAAAATAATAAAAAAAATATGTACGAGTAGTAGTGAGTACAGGTCTACTTCCGTGAGTTCCAGACAAATGACAATTCATTATTTGAGTAATTGTTTTCTCATTTTCTTAAGGTATTTATATTAAGGAAGATTTACATATATCCCTTTACTAACCCTTTTATTTATTATTTTATTTTATGATCATTTTTATTTTTAATAAGTTTTTGAAAGTATCTGTAAAACAAAAGTATAGAAATAAATTTATATAATCAATTAAAAAAAATTATAAAAACATAAATAACTAGTGAATATTTTAAAAAACAAACTTTTATTAAACTTAAATCAGGTATTGAAATTTCGTAAAGTTATTCAAAAGTTTTTAAATTTAACTAGGTTGTAAATAAAGCGAACTCGAGTCAAGACTAGTTAGTTCTTCGAGTCATCTAAAGCAAATCCAAATTTTAATGTTTATAAATTATAACCTAAATAGAAGTCTTTTTTGATATTTTTAAAATAAGTTTTACATTAGTTAATCTCATTGGCCAAAAGGTAAAATATGTAATGATTAGGAATCAACCAAAAAAATATAAATAATGAACAATGACGAATATAAAACAAAACGTTGACCCTCCAAACAAAAAGGTCTGGTTCCGCCACTGGCCCCCATCTCCTCCTAAACGGCCATTGACCTCTGCAAATCACTTTTCAAACCCTAATAACCTATTTGGAGTTGGAAGATTAAAGATTGAAGCTTGGATCCTCTCTTCTTATCCTTTTTCTTCATCTTTTTGGTTTACCGGTAAGTGATCATCTCCACCTCGCTTCATCAAGATCAGACATTTATGGGTTTTTTTTTTCGGTTAGATCCATATTCTAAATGATGATCACCCCTTTCTAGATCTAGTGATTTCTTGAGCCAAGATTGAAACTTTATCATGGTTTTTGCCTAGATCTATGCTCTTGCATGTTTATATGATGTAGATCTAGGATTGTAACTATCAAGACTTGATTTTTATGTTTGGAATTGTTGTGATCTTGGCCATGCATGCTTCTTAGAAGTAGATCCATGAATTTTGACATCAAGATTGTATTTTTATGATAGATCTAGGCTAGATCTATGTTTTGCATGTGGAATATGACCTAGATCTAGGGATTTGCTCATCAAGACTGTGTTTTTATGCTCCAAATAACTAGATCTCCTACGTGCATGGCATTTTAGGCTAGATCTATATGTTAGACCCATCAAGCTTGAAACTTTATGAACCAAAACGGCTAGATCTACAACTTGTGTTACATTTAGGGTTATACCTATGCATGATGATCATTAAAGTTGAATTTCTATGCCCTAAAATGGTTAGATCTTCAAAGTGCATGACACATAGGTTTAGATCTATGTTCCTTGATGATCAAGTTTATGTTTGCATGCCATAAAATGTTAGGTCTAGTATATTGCATGTCATTAGGGCTATATCTATACTTGTTATCACCCAAAGATGTGATGATTATGTTATAAGGGACTAGATCCATGCTAGGTTAATTATATATGAAAAACTCTAAGATTAATATTGATTAGAATTAGGATTTGCATGTTAAGACTAGCATCACCTTGTTATAATTGCTATGATTGTGTTAATGATTGCCTATGTTGACGTAGGTTTGACCATGTCTGACTTTTCATATAAATAGTCAAATTATGACTCTTTGATCTTACCCTTAGCTTAGTATTGAACCCATCTATCATAACGTGCGTATCACGTCACCAAATCACCATTGAGTCGTCGAGTCGGTCGTTTCGTGAAACTAAGCTATTTAATTAATTAATTAATTAATTATTTCCTCCATATCATCTAGTTGTCGAGGTCGCCTTCGGGTCTAATCATATTCGTGTGTTATTGTCTATTCGTATCTCCTTCATCAGGTGAGTATTCTAAGCCTTCTTTATTTTAAAGGAGTTGGGTGCAACATTTTCGTATTCAAAACCCTTACTCGGCAGGGGCGCAACTTTTAGGCGGTGGCGCCCCCCCAATTTTTTTTGTGTAGGGGATATAATTTCGTGTAAAATTTTTGATATACTTCGGTTTGACGCCCATTTACCCAAAAATTGACGTTGGAAAAAATTATCCGACCCCCAATTGATATTTTCAAGCTTCGCACTTTACTCGGTATTCTTTACTAAAAAACTACATGCGAATTCTATGTTGTTATATGTACTCTTGTATGTGGACTTGTGTGTTTATTTGTGACTGGTTGTGATCAAGCTCATTCTCATGTTCGCACTCCCATGACATTAGCTGTAAAAGGTCGGGGTTACGCTGATAGATCTGTAGGCTTGACAAGCCCACTTGGCCTGTCTCGCGTGTGGTGCCTTGTGACTGGAAACCTTATTGTCAAGGTTAGCTCATGCATCCCTATTTGCTCTATATCATCATGGTTTATCATACTTGATCACACTTAATTCATTGGCTCGCATGTTTTAATCTATGTAGTACATTAAACATATGTTTACTCACCAACAATTCGTAGTTGACCTTTATTTTATACATGTTGCAGGTTATGTTGTTTGATGATGTTTAGCCTTGTTGATAACTAAGCGTGACCTAATTAATTAAGTTAATTTGTCTTGCTTTGTTGAATTATATTTTGTATTGTTATGAATATTTATGTTATATGAAATAGGTTGATTAAGAATATCTACAACATTAAATAGTGTTGTGTGCATCTGGACAATAATCGCGCCCCGACATCTTCCGCCGTCGGTTGGGGTGTGACAAGAGAATGGGCTCTGAATGCTCTAAGTATCATTATTATGTTCATTCTCGCCATAATTTTTATATTTCTCCCTCCTCTTAAATACCAATTTTCTCATATTAAATACTAATGATTTTAAATAATTAAAATAAATAATTAAATACAAAATATATAAATATTCTTATTAATAATTTACTAAACAAATAATAATTTTTTAATTATTTCTTATATTAAAATATAAATTTATTATTCTTGAATCTTTATTTTTTGTTATTTTCAATTTTTAAAAATTTATTACTTTTTAGTTAATCATCAGCTCATGAAACCTAAAGTATAAATCTTTATAAAAATTATGATTTACAACATGTATTTATTTAACACATATAATACATGGGTTTCTAAACTATTATATCTAATAATTACTTTGGCGCAATCTCTTAGGGTACATGATGTGGCACAAGCTACGACGATAGTGGTTTGGAGATTATACTATCAACCAAATCAAATATGTTGTAGTTGACGTCAAGATGTGAGTTCGGACATATGCGTTGATAGATTTGTAAATATAATTGTAAGTTTTTAATTTTTTTATTATATGAATTTTCAAACATAAGAATAACTTATATATTTATAAATATATTGACTTTTAAATTATAATTTTAAGTTTTTATTATTCATTATTATGCACAATATATAAGTTTAATTATAAGAATTAATTAAAAGTTTATAAATCATATCATTTTGTTTCTCATCCCGTATAATATATCCCCGTATAGGTATGTTTGGAGTGCTTATTTGAGTGAAAAATGTTTTTTGTAAGCTGCTATCGTTTGGTTACTTAAAGATTACTTATATGAGCTTATTAAGATTAATTTTAATCCAATATAATGTTATTTTTTGTTAATCAATAGTTTGGATCGATATGTACTTCCCGTTACGAGTGCACGATAATAACCTGTGACTGAAATGGGTTAAGGCTTGGATATAAAATAATCGATTAAAAAGTGGTTATGTGGTTATAAGATTAGATGAATATAAGACTAAGGTTAAATGAATATACATTAGTAATTTTCTTTTTAAAAAGCCAAAAAAGGATTAAAAAGCCATGTTTTCTTGGCTATTAAAACGTGGTTACGTGGTTATAAGATTAGATGAATATAAGGTTAAATCAAAAGTACTTTTGGTTTACTCAAACGATATATTTTAACTTATTAACTTTTTTAAATGCAATAAGTCAATAAGCACTTTTTTTAATGAAATT
The DNA here is from genome assembly GCA_039602395.1 of Deinandra increscens subsp. villosa. Classification (NCBI taxonomy): domain Eukaryota; kingdom Viridiplantae; phylum Streptophyta; class Magnoliopsida; order Asterales; family Asteraceae; genus Deinandra; species Deinandra increscens. Next base: position 92,840,855 of record JBCNJP010000017.1, read on the forward strand.
TTCAAACATGTTCTAATATATGGTTTGTATTCTATATTTCTTTAAATGTTGTTCACAAATTTAAAACGATACAAACCATTATCAAAATGGCTAAAAGTGGAAATGGGAGAATTGAGTCCATTGTTAGTGCTTTCTTATCTGAGTCATTTGGCTTCTTTAGGTATGACCTATATAATTAAATAATGCTAGGAGTTGAAATATTTTGTTTATGTTCATCCCTATATAATTAAATAATGCTAGGAGTTGTCAATACTTGTTTGAAATATTTTGTTTATGTTCATTCGTCTATGATGCAAGTAAACTATATCCTTATAAGCTACAAATAGGTTAGAATGTAATATTTTTTTTTAATTTACAAATAGGTTAGAATGTAAATATAATGACTTTCTCGCTAAGAACAAAATAACAAGCTCAACACTATTTTAAGTTAGGTAATTACATGGAGAGGTTCAAATGAGAAGTTTGATTTGAATAAGAAGGATAACAAAGAATTTTAGTCATTGGATCTTAATCTAATAAAAAAGGAATGAGGGGTATTTTAGTTTTAGCCATCTTTGTTGAATTTTTACCTACTTCTTTCATTTTTTAAACATTCATAATTTTCACATACGACATTTTTTTTTTTTAAATTACACCATAAAAATGAACATGTTTTTATCTTTAAAACGCGTATAGTGTTGCTATAGAAAAAACTCTTTCGATTTTTGACACAATGTTCAGATCATTGTGTCATTGTGTCATTGTGTCAAAAGTATATATAGTGTTGCTATATATAAAATTAAATACTCTTTCGGTTTTTGACACCATATGACACAATGATCTAAACATTTTGACACAATATGACACAACGATCTAAACATTTTTTACACAATATGATCTTCATTTAATTGAAGATCTAATGACTATGATTTCTTCTTATCCAAACTAAACTTCTCATAATAACTCCACCCTTACTATTTATACCTTTACTATTTATACCCATGGCTTAATATTTAAACCCCTTAACAGTTCTACAATTTATATAGTAGTTATATATTGGAATTTTGGGAGAAAACTAGTGAAAAATATATTTTTTCCATAATTTTTTTCTTCATTAATTTCATCTCAACCACTGATTAGATAATTTAATGGCTCAAATCTTTCTTAGTTATTTTTAGATTTAACATATTTCTTAAGATAACCTTCACTCGTATAATATAAAACTGTTATTTTTATAATCAAATTAAGAAGTCATCGTATCGAATGTTATATATAAAAGTTCTTAACACACTCCCTTTCATCCCTTCCATTCTTAGACATTTTTCCATAAAATAATCCAAAATATACAAGTCGTCAACATCATACCTTGGTTGGAGATGTTTTTGGCTTTCCCCTCATTGAAGGCAGCCTGGCCCCGGCCCCAATTTAATCCGTCCAGACTTTTTGTCAAGGTTAATATTCACCCACCCTTTACACTATGTTTAATAAATAAAAGAACAGAAAAGAAATGAAGGAAATTATGATGAGAAAAGAAAGGAAGAGAGCATTGGCGGATAATCTTAATAAATAAGGAATGGGGGACGGGAACCCCGTAGCCACAGAAATCCTCCGCCATTTCTTCATAAAATCTCAATTCATTTTCTAAGTTTACCAAAAAAAATGAGTAATTATGAGGGCATTTTTATTTGGATGAGAGAACTATTATTTCTTAGAGTGGCACATATAACAATAAAAAAGACTCATAAAGTGTTTCCATTTCACCTTTTCCCCTACAAAAATATATAAATTTCGTTTTCCCTTGGAATTTTTTAGTTTTACGTACCCTTTTAATTATTTTTTACCGAACCTATAATTTACCTGAATCATTTTCACTCGATCTATATCTCGTCCCCAATACCAAAAAACCCTGGATTCGCCACTGGAAGAGAGTAGAAATATCTAATTTTATTTTATGATTCTAGGTTGGAAAGAAAAGAAATCTTTTATGTGTCCTCGAGTTGAAGAGAAAAGAAAAAGGTTGGACAATTTTATATGTATACTGTTATTTTTAGATATATGGTTTTATAATAGATTAGGCAGAATGATAAAATAGTAAATATGAAACATTTTTTTTGCTTCCCTTTCTTTCATTTCTTTATAATTAAGAAGGAAAGCCAAGAGGGAAAATATTAGAAAATTTTTCCTTCTAATTCCTTACTTTTTTTCTTTAAAAAATTCGGATACACAAATATTTTGCATTTTCTTTAATTCCTTTCATTTTCTTTCCTACGTTAAATAAAACTCTGGAAATAGAGGAATTACGAAAGGAAAATGAAAACCTGAAAGGAAAACGAGTGTAAAGAACCAAAGAATTTTGGGAAGAATGGACTCCCCCATTCTAGGCTAATGGATATTTTTTTTTATTAAGTGGGCTTATAATTTTCAATATATTCTCTTTTATACGACTAAGTTGTATATGTTTTGGTTTGTATAAAATCCAATAATAATCATGCGCGAATAATTACATATAACAACACTTGCAAGACCATAGCCACCGTACAATTTTTTCATTGGGTCACGTGACGCTTATTTTCTGGTCAGAGAAAGGTTCAAATGAGAAGTTGGTTTTGAATAAGAAGGATAAGAATAATTTATATGATGACATGTGGCATTCTTATTAAAAAGGTAGACGGGGTATTTTGGGCAAAGAGTTAATTAGATATGATTGATTAAAATAATCCTTTCTTATTCAAAGAAGTTGGTTCCTCGATCCAGATTATCAAGCGGTTCAATAGATCTCCATCTCGAAATCCACATTCAAATCACATTCAAATCGATCTCCAATAGACTGTGATTCAATAGATCTCGATTCAATCCGCGATTTCATTCAATTTGTGATTCAAGGATACATGCGACGTTAATCAATTTATGATTGAAGCATACATGCAATTCATCTGTGATTGGAAGATTACAACCAGTTCTTCACTCTTGAGATGTCGATTATAGATAGTACAAACTTCTCCACCTCTTTTTCTTAATTTTTATTGTTTTGCTTCAATTATGTACAGATTGGCATTAATACAGATTTGACACAATGATGCATCTATGACACAATGATGAAGATTGTCTATGCATCTATGACACAATGATGCATTCAGTAGCAAAACAGAGTATGAAACAGTTTGGCATATTTAATATGAACAAGAACAATGACACAATGATACATCTCAAAGATGTTTTTTTTGTCATTGTGTCATTGTGTCAATGTGTCATATTGTAGCACCTAGCAAAGACAGTAATAGAATAAGTGTTTTCCATTGTGTCATATTGTGTATTTATCCTGCGTTCACTAATCACATATTTACATATTTTTTTGTGATTGTTGTATATTATTCATGTAGGTGTCTCAATTTACCATGAAGTTGGTGTACAGCGTGTATCACCAATGTCTGGGAAGAAATATTACATCCCTGTTGTTACTAGTTTAATATAACACGTCGTTGGTATGGTGTTTGATAATGTTGATGAAGCATTTTCCTTTTATCAAACATATGCTCTTTCAAGTGGGTTCTCAGTTAGGAAGCATACAGATTACAAACATGGAGGTGTTACAAACATGGAGGTTCTATATAGAAAGTGTTCAAGAAAAAGAAAGGGCAAGTGGTTCAGGAGTATATAAGGCAACATAATATTACATTGATTGCTATAAACATTTAGAGATTCATTGTTTCTTAAGAGATTCTTAATATTACAGAATATAGTTTGGCATTCAGTTTAACATTGTGTCTCATTGTGTCTCACTGTGTCTCATTGTGTCTCATTGTTTCTTAATGTTATAGAATATAGTTTAACATTTGCCTATGTTGTGTCTCATTGAAATTGGTTCTCCAAGCCATCTCCAATCTTTCCAAAGTTGATTTTTTATATTTTTTTGGCTTTTGGATGAGATATGGATTCCAGATACATCTCAAAGATGTTTTTCTGCATAAAACAGTGTCATTGTGCATAAAATAGTGTCATGATTCAAACTAGATGAATATTTTATGAACTTATAATTTTTCTTGGATGCCATGATACTTGTGTCTTATTGTCTCTCATTGTATCTCATTGTGTCAAAGTGACATTTTCCTATATTGTATATTTATGTCCTATTGTGTCACAACATAATGCACTCCTTGTGTAATATAAAATACATTGTCTATTGTGGCTATTTAGTGTGATATTATGTTGTGTAATAAGAATATAGCAATGTCAACCATAGATCTTCAAAATAAGTAAATTTACACATAACATTTATTGTGTCAACCAAAAGCTTATATTTGTATCTAACAACAGATTGTGTCAACCAAAAGCTTAAACCACAACCGACATTGTATCTAGCATTCATTGCATCAACCAAAAAAAGCTTAAAACACAATCGAAGTCTAATTTGATCCAAACTTAATCTAATTCAAGTTCCACCATCTCTCCAATTCTTTTTAGTGAAGAACTTTGAAGTTTTCAATATATCTGTTGAAGCATCATATTTGAGTATGAAGTATTCGAATGATGTAGGAATTGAGTGAATTGATAGATTCAACAGATTTCCAAAGCCCATATCTTTCACAGTCTTCTTCTGGTTATTTGATAAGCCATTAATAATAGTTGTAAGGTTTCCAGGTGAACACCTTAGGTTTGCTCTTTTACCATTGTACTTAAAAAATTGAGTTTCTTCTTCTTGTACATCATACGTCTTCGTTTTTTTCTTTTTTCATAATGAAAACTTCCTTCTCTTCTTCAGTCTGAAGTTAATAGACATCCCCAATTCATCAGAATCATCTATAAATAATATGAAACAATATGAAACAGTTTGGCATATTTAATATATAAAAGAACAATGACACAATAATACATCTCAAAGATGTTTTTTCCGTGTCATTATGTCAATGTGTCATATTGTAGCACTTAGCAAAGTCAGTAATAAAATCAGTATTAGCAAAGACAAAATGATGCATCTATGACACAATGATGCAAGATCAATGACACAATGACACAATTTTAAGACTGATTTATAATATGAACAAGATCAATGACACATTGACAGTTTGAGATGTATCATTGTGACGTTGTTCTTGTTCATATTAAATATGCTAAACTGTTTCATACTCTGTTTTGCTACTGAATGCATCATTGTGTCATAGATGCATAAACAATCTTCATCATTGTGTCATAGATGCCTCATTGTGTCAAATCTGTATTAATGCCAATCTGTACATAATTAAAGAAAAACAATAAAAATTAAGAAAAAGAGATGAAGAAGCTTGTACTATCTGTTATCGGCATCTCAAGAGTGAAGAACTGGTTGTGATCTTCCAATCACAGATGAATCGCCTGTATGCTTCGATCACAAATTGGATTGACAATATGAAACAATCCTAGAAACCCTAACCTCTCTGAAAATCGCCGATGAAACACCATGCTTTTCTAATCGGAAGTTTGTGTTGGGGTTTTGTGGTTTTGAGAGGGGTCTATGACAATTTCCTTTTTTACCCCTCCGTGCTTTTCATATTATAAAGTTTAATCACTAATTTAAAGGGTTTAATGACAGCCATAAATCTTCATTTAAATAAAGATCTAAGGGCTGTAAATCCTTCTTATCCTTCTTATTTAAAACCAACTTCACATTATAACCTCACCCAAACCTTATTATCATATTATTATTTTCACTTATTTTTTTGTTGTTTATAGAACCGTAATGGATTTAACACGAGTCTATGATGTAATGGATCGTGTAACATAACTTGTAGGTCCTAGGCTCAATATATTTTTAGTTTTAATTTTTTATTTTTAATGTCATTAAACATTTTTTTATGTTTTTATTTACCTTACGTGGCGTTATACTAATTACTAATGCAATTGTTTTACGTATCCGCTTTATCCCCGTGACATCGTGCGAGTTATAATCTAGTTTAAAGACATTTAAGCTTTTTAACGTTAAATTATGGAAAATTGGATTTAAATAATCTCAACTTTTACCTATTGGCCGGTAATAATCCCACATTTAAAAATCCTTCCCAGTAGTCCCAACTGTCACCCAATTTCTTTTTAATGGACCCCCCATTAACTTATTTTAACACCGTTAAAATGATGCTGATGTGGCATGCTGACATGTAAAAATCCTTTTATTTTTTTACTTCTTTTTCCATGTCATCTTCTCAACCAGATTTTCCCTTCATTCTCAATTACAAATACATCCAGCTATCCTTAAATAAACATTAAATACGAAATCGAGAATCATGATCGCTAAATTCAACAAAACTAATCGGAATTCATTACCACACACAGATCCAATATAAAACCTCTCTCTAAAATACGAAACACATTAGGTCCGACTGAATCAAACAAAGATAATCGGAACTCAATCCGTACACACCGATTCGGATTGAAACTTCCGACTGAATGAAACAAAACCCATGAAAATTGAACCGAATTAAATGCATTGAACATGCGTTATCGAAATTAGTACGAATTAAGTGATGGACAATAATTGGAGAGGTTGTAATCTGTGGAAAAAAGTAAGTTACCTAGTGAATTAAACGAACGATGAATTGAATTGGCGGTAAATTAGGCCAGTTTGTTGGTGATGTAAAACTAAATGTGGCAACGGATTGACATTGAGATTGATATACAAAAACTCCCAACGCCGATGAACTCGTCGAAACCTTCAGAAAACAAAAACCCACGATCGCTATATTCGCTACGGCGGCCGGAAACTGAGGAATTGAAACATTAAAATTGGAAATCGTTTTGGGGTTTAAGAGGAGTAACAATTGCAGAAGAGGAAACGACCAGAGTTTATGTCCGATTGATCTGTTATCTCGAAGCAATTTTTTTACTCAGGGATGGCTGGATATATTTTTTTAATTGAGAATGAAGGGAAAATTGAGTTAGAAGATGACATGGAATAAGGATTAAAAAAATAAAATGATAATTACATGTCAGCATGCCACATAAGCATCATTTTAACGGTGTTAAAAAAGTTAACGGCGGGTCCATTAAAAATAAATTGGGTGAAAGTTAGGACCGCTGGGAATGATTTTAAAATGTGGGATTATTGTCGGCCAATAGATAAAAGTTGGGATTATTTAAATCCAATTTTCCTTAAATTATTTATGTTATTAACAAAATTAAAGAGAATATCAGTCGAATTTGGTATAAATAAAATGAAACTCATACTTAAGAACATATAAAATTAAGAAAATATAGATATGTACGTATACATTATTCTTTTTTAATAGTAATAATATATTATTATATGAGGACAAAATAACAACAATAATAACATTAAGAAAATAGGAGATGTGGATATGAAAATGAAAGATGGACGGTTTGTCTTGTTTCAGCATAATGTAAATAAGTGTACTTCATGCTTTCATGTCTCTTATAGATCGACTTATAAATATACTACTAATACGTTATTCTGGTAATAAGAAAAATATGCATGAATTATCAGTTATATATATATATATATATATATTTAATGATTCAACCCGTATAACATACGGGTTCTATCCTAGTATACTACTAAAAGAGTGGTAAATATTTAAAATCTAGCGAATGTAAAGTTGGTATTATTAATAAAATAAATAAAAGAACAGAGTAACATGTATAGTATTGGAAGCTGAACTTTTCAAGGGGTTCGTATGCGTAATTTGAACGATAAACTTAGGAAGTTTCGTTAGTTTAGCGTGCTGTGTTGAAAGGTATTCCGTCTTTAGATGAGGTTAATGAGGTAGTTTGGTCATGGGAGAGCTCTAAATCCCCGGGCCCAGATGGTTTTTCGTTTGGCTTTGTGAAGAAACATTGGGAGATGCTCAAAATCGAGGTTCATTCTTTATGGTGGAATTTTTCAAGACTTCTTACATTCCTAAAGGTTGTAAATCTTCATTTTTATGCTTATTCGTAAAACGTTAGATCCGGTGGTGATAAATGACTTTCGTCTGATTAGTCTGGTTTGCATCCAATATAAAATTATTGTCGAGTTACTAGCTAACAGACTGGCCCGCGTGGTCGACTTGCTTATTAGTCTAGAGCAGTCGACTTTTATTAAAGGTAGACAGATTTTGGACGGTACCCTCTTTTTAAATGAACTGACTGATTGGTATAAAAAAGAAGAAAAACAAAATGATGTTTTTCAAAATCGATTTTGCAAAAGCATATGACTCATTAAGCTGGAATTATTTGTTCTATATTATGGCGTATATGGGATTTGGACCGAAATGGATTGGTTGGATTAAGGCGTTTCAGGTTTCCTTGCGTGCTTCGATCTTGATTAATGGAAGCCCGCCTAAGGAATTCCAAATGGAACATGGGCTCAGACAATGAGATCCTATGGCTCATTTTTTATTTATCTTAGCCATGGATGGTCTTCATATGGCGATATCAGAAGTGGTCTCAGCTGGCCCGTTTCATGGGGTTAAGATTGATAATTTATCTATTTTCACCTCGTTTATGCGGACGATGTTATCATTCTTGGAGATTGGAAGGATGTTAACCTAATCAATATGGTTAATGTTATGTGGAAGTCTGTAATTTATGGTCCCACTATTCCTATAGCAAAATTGGCCACTGTGCCGAGTGTCGACATAGTAAAAGCTGTTGTAGATTATTCCGATGACGACCACGAGATGGTTGAGGGAGATCAGGAAGCACTATGGGCATTACATGCTACACTTCCAAATTCGGTACTCGTAGGTTTCAAATATTGTAAAACTGCTTTTGATTTATGGAAAACTTTAAACGAAATGTACGAAGGAACTGATAAAGTCAAAGAAAACAAGAAAAATGTTTTAACAAAGATATGAGAACTTCTCTCACAAAAGTGGTGAGAGTATGAATGCTCAGCATCTCCATTTTGTTCAACTTCTTGATTAACTATAGGGAAATGACGTGAAGATGAAAAATTGGCGATGTTATCAGAAAGTTCCTGAGATCACTTCCTGATGTTTGGACTGTATACACTGTAAGCGTCAAGTACAATAAGGATCTTAAGACTTTAAAGCTGAGCGAGCTTCATGGGATGCTAAGTGCCCATGAGATGGACATAAGTGAGAAATCAGGTTCTGAACAAACCTGCAAATTTGACACTTCCAACCTCCACTGCACTTATCACCGCTCATGTAGACATAAGTCATTTCAGTGATCAAGCTCCTATGATCACTTATCCGACATCATCAAGAGGTAATGAAATCATGCCTCATTTTTATAACAATTTTGCTCATGTTGCAGAGAGCAGTCATGGTGGGTTTACTAGATATGAATTATAATGCTTTAGTGCTACTGACCTGAAAAAATGGACATCAACACACAGCTGGCAATGATCTACATACGCGAGCACATGTTCTACAAGAGAACTAGTAGAAAGTTTAATGGAGATAGAAGTTCCCAAATTGGCTTTGACAAGATTAAAGCTAAATGCTACATCTGTCGCCAATTAGGACACTTTGCTAGGGAATGCATGCAACCCAGAAGGGAGAACACAAACCATGATGGAGGAAACAAATACCAGAGACCTAATAATGCATACACAAAGCCTCAAACCTCCCTCTGCTCATTCATGATGAAGACACCCGATCATACGCAGTTTCCGTATAAAAATCATCGGGCATAAATGATGGCGGTTTGTTGGAACTACTATTTCATGAATCACCCATAGTTAAAGATGTAGGATG
>JBCNJP010000017.1:92851022-92896712 GCA_039602395.1 Deinandra increscens subsp. villosa
ACACTTTTAGTGTGTGTTTTGTTCTCTACATTCTGAACTTGTACACAATGAATTCAATCGATAAAATACCTTCGTGATTCCTAATTCTCTCCTATTTCTTTTCATAAATTCAATAGTGAGGTCTAGAATTTCATTCTACGTGCGAGTGGGATTTTATTCTTCATCAGGTACTGTAGTTTCATCAATCTTTTCTGCAGACAACTCCAAACCGGAAAAAACTCTTCAAACCCAGGGCATTATACAACTCCATTTCTAAAAGAAAAAGAAAATGGTTATGTCAGTACACACAAGCTATCATTAAGAGGATTGCAAGTGTAAAACTTACCCCTCTGGTGATACTGTAAAATAGGCCATAATTCCGGCTCAAACCAAGCCTTGCTAATCCTAGAAATAAGCAATATGCATTCTGGAAGTTCACGAATGGGGATAGCCACAATAACCAACCGATCAAAGTTCACTTATGAATACTCGTTCTCTTCGGGGGTAACATCATGAACAATGTCATCGATTTCCCTCCATCTCATGGTGGGAGGGATACATCGATCATCCACATAAAAGAACTGGTTCTTCCAAGACCTAGGGTTTGGGGGAAGAATAGTACTAATCCTAGATACCCAACGACGGTGTTCGAAAGTATACCAGTCACCAGCCATGGTTATTCGATAAAAAGCCCTAAATAGTGCAACACTTGGGGATACACCTACTGCTCTACTAGAAACTTCAAAATGACTTAAGCGAGAAAGTCCTTGAGGGTGCATCTGGGAAACGTGCACTCCAAAGTACGATAGGGCTCGAATTAAAAACTTAGTGAAAGGAAGCCTATAATTCCCAAGTCGAAACATGTCGGCATACACACCGATTTTACCATCTTGGAAAGAAAAAATCGATAAATTGGGTTTTGGCAAAACAGGGTGAAGAGATAATGGGATGTGATACTTTTCATTTAAATTATCTAAATCGCTCGGACTTAAAGTGGAAAAAGATGAATGCATATTATGTTTCGATGATTCTTCATCAATTTTGACAACAGGAGAAGCCATCGTTGAAGGAAATTAAAAAGAAAGTTATGAAAACTAACCTTAAGAAGGTAAAGCGAAGAAGGCGATGGAGAGAGAATGCCGGAAGAAAATTTGGGGAAAATATGGAAAAGTGTGTGGAAATTTATGAGGGAAAAAGAGGATATAAACCTCATTGAAACGGTTTAAATCCATTATTTGAAATTTGAAAAAGAATAATTGTCCCGTCAGTAAACCTCGTGAAGACACGTGTTCTGAAAACTGACAAAAAGTACCATCACGACTTAATGACTTCCTGACAAATGCTTACGCATGCCGTTTGCATTTGCAATAACCAACAGTCGGTTATTCTAACACTTGCGGTTGCAAATATCTACCAAAAATTGCGTTTCCAATACTGTAATTACTAAAGTCCTCAAGTTATAGTATCTATAACATAAAGGACTAGGGGGACTGGAGGACCCTTGCGGCAAAATGAAGAAAAACTGTAACAGAAAAAAAGACTACGTAAGTAAAACAGAGTTTTAAAAACATTTCGAAAGAAAATCTTTTAAAACAAGAGCCAAGACTCTGATACCACTTGTAGGATCGAATCTAGTTATAGAGTTTAACCAATTACAAGATTTTACTTAAGGTTAACCAGGCGAAAACAAGTTAAACCTTTTACTCTGTTTCAGTTAGACAAGATGGAAATCGAATACAAACCAAGTAGAACACTGATAGGAATACAACAGGGCACTATATTTATTACTTGATGATTCGAAAAAGCATACATGAGCGACCTTACACACACTTGGAAATTAACGAATACAAGTAACTATATATAGTGCCTAAGAAATCAAGGAGAGCCCTTGAATTCTCTAACGACCATCTGGATCGTCGAACAGAGATACATGAACTAGAATAATAATAAACTAGTCTAAAGATAAAGTGTCAGCATTTGTTAGGAGAAGAGCAGCTTGCGTTTCTGAAGTAAAGCAGACATGTCAGGGACAAGTAGATGAAATCAAGTTGTCCGAGATAACTCGCCTTACCGAGGTAACTTGAGTTATCTCGGATACATCCACTTTCCGAGGTAAACCTGAGCTTCCGAGATAAAGTAGTCTCCCGAGGTAACTTAAGTTATCTCGGGCAATTTGCTTATCCGAGATAACTAGTTACATCGGGTCTTCTAACCTTTCCGAGATAACTTTGCTTCGCCAATAAAACATCACTCTTTAGGAGAAATAATACCTTACAAACATGTAATTTCATCATTTTAAATACCCCTTTCGGGCTAAAATTCGAATTAGATTCGGTTAACGAATCTGCCCAAAACCATCCCCTTTGACCCATTAAGCTTCACTATCAAGTAGTGAACCTATTTCCTGCATATATAGGACTAAATACCTTCCTTTATTACTATTGTACAGATCTAAGGACCTATTTTGTTTCACTTACAACACAGTAAACAAGTAGGATCATCAAACAATCATAACATGTTGCATATTAACAATCTTAGTAATTATGCATACATGAATTATAGACTACCTCTATTCCAATGATTCATCAGTCATGACTCTTAGGAGTTGTTTACCACATTTCCCTACACCACAGGTATTGCCATGGTCTTCAATAACCATTTCCACCCATGATCTATGGTTCCTATGACCAATTTGCGGTCATTTATCACATGATACATGGTAATGGTTTCCTTGAACCATTTTCCTCCATGTAGCCATGCTTGACTATTTTAATGGTTCCTAAGGACCATTTATAGTCAATCATCATAATCTGTATTTCCATGATTCCTGGGAATCATTTAGCCTCTTTTGTAACACAATTCACTATAAATCATTACTTCACTTTGATGAGTTATTCCAACTCCCATTTATAATTGTAGCATAATTCCCACATGTGCACAATCAATAATAGTAATGTGTTACGTCTTGAGCTAGATCCACCACTACCTTCGGTGTCACCTTGAAAACCTCCTTCACCTCCTTGATTGCGTAAGGGCTCACTAACCAAGTTAGGACCATTACATGACCATTATCATAACACAATTATCCATTATTATGGATCCAATATGGCACATAGTCTAGATTTCACACAACCAACTAAATAAGCATTTCATCATGATTTTCACTTAGGTTGGTTCATACATTTAGGCATGGTATTTTCTATATGCATACAAGCTTAATTCTAGCAATTTGGCCATAATCTAAGTAGCACTTCGGTCAAACCATTTGTAAAAAACCTGACCCGTTTCTATCATGGTTGATAATCAATAAAGAATCATTTCGCATTTGATATTGTATTTCATTTACTCTATGATTAAATCCTTTTAATCACAATCTTCGTCACTTTCGATATTTTAATTTATCACAAATCGGATCTCTAACTCGCTCGATTTTGTTATTTATATAAAACCGGAAAACTCGAGCATTCCAAATATATATGATACTTGTGGGTAATACTAGTCATGCACGCAAGTAAATATATGTAAGGTTTCGCAAAAGTTTGATTTTTTGTGCGATTTCGGTATTAACCGAGAGTTCGTACATTTTTGGAATTCACATTTTGTTGTTCCATAATAATATATTCCATATCCCAAATCAATATGAGGAATTTCGATAAATTTTGATGGTTTTTCTTATTTTAAACAAATAAGGTACGAATAAATATAACTAAAATACATGTTTTTATACCTCGTTACGTGTGTTTCGGGACTTATAAATTCATGAGAAATTATTCTAAACTAATTTTGGGCATAAAATAATAATTACAGAAAAGTTTAGGGGGTAAAAGTGTAAACTATCAAAGTATAAGGACTAAAAAGAAAAGAAAAACAAAAATCTGCTGCCCCCCCTCCTCGCGTATCGCGAGGGGTTATATGAGGCTGTGCGCGATACGTGACGCCTGTGTGCAGGTAGAAACATGATCAGGTCGAGAAAAAGCCACGTTTTACAACTTGTTGCTTAAGATTAAGCCCCCTACGTGTCGTTTTTGGCCGATTTATCACCATACATCATGTCTACACCTAAAGGCGCATCAAAGCCCTATGAATAGCACGTCCAATTCCTCAAAATCACTCACCAATTCCTCAATTTCTCTTCCAAAAACCCTAGTTCATATCCGAACCTTGTTCTTCAAAATTCTCTCGATCCAGAAGCTCTTTGAAGCTGAAATTCTGCAGTTGCACGTTATTAGGTATGCTTAACAATAACCTATCTTAGTTTTTAATAATATTATGTTTGAGTATGGTTTAATTTTTGAAATTATATAAAAATTAGGGTTCTTGAGCTTGTTTTGCTAAAATTAGGTGATCGGGTTGGAATTAGGGTCTGAATTTTTGTAGGTAATCCTAAAATAATATATTTTAAGAAAGTCCTAAGTTAATTTCAAGTTTTGATAAGGTTTGGTATTTTATCTAAAAATTAGTCAAAACTAGGGTTTTCACATCGTTGTTATGCCAAAATTAGATAAACGGGGTTGAATTAAGGTTTGATATTTTGAGGAATATTATAATATATTATAATAAATAAAACCCTAAGTTTATTTCAAATTCTAAAGAGTTTTGATAATTATTTAATAATTATGTTGAAATTTAGGGTTTTAAAATATAAATAGTTAATACTAAACTATCCGGGAGGTATTGGGACTTGATTTTTGGTATTAGATCATACTTATATATATAATAAGTGTTTATGAGTCCAAAGATAAATAATAAAGTATTAAAAATACCGATTTAATCGGATACTTATGTGCGGACCGGAAGGGTAGGCACTTGTACTCTGGGGTTTCTGGCAAAGCGGGGGGTGTCGCATAAATCCGAACTGGGAACTGGCATAACTCACTGGGATCCCGGGGTGAGTTTTACTTATATGAATGCGCGTCTTCATGTTATCACTAAACTCTAATTTACCTATAAAAGGGTAAAACGGTAATTTTGACCTAATCAAATATGACACTCCTTGAATACTTAAAACTTGGTTCATTTTGATTTCCCATATTCATATAACTTATTTGATTCACTAGGATAACCTCCGAGTTACTTATCTTTCACAAATCGGCGTTATCTTTATTTCTTATTTCCTTATCAAGCGAGTATTCATAGCCCCTTTCTCTTTCACTACTTTGGGGTGCAACATGTATCTCTATCTCAAACTCCAACACTATAATTATTTCTCTAAAATAACATGCGAATCCTATGCTTGTTACGTGTGTTCTAGATGTGTTAAACTTGTTTGGATTATTGCTGTTGTTGTGCTCAAGCTCGAACTCTAAGCGTACTCATTAACACACCGAGCCGGGGTAATAATAATAGATCTATTGGTATGACAACCCACCCGGTAAATTGAAACGTATTTTCAATGGGTGATTGGAAACCTAATTGTTAAGGGTTTGATACGCTCTTATTTGCTCTATTCCATTACTTGTTTATAATATTCTTTGAATGTTCACTTAATACATAGATCACATGCTTTATACTAATATCATATATTAAACCTGTGTTTACTCACCAACTACTTTAGTAGTTGACATTTTATCTTATACATGTTGCAGGAAATCATGTTTGAGCCAGTAGGTGCTCATATAGGATGCTGGACCTAGATAATAGACGTTTAATTTCAGTACTTGTGTTTGACTGTTTCCTACTTGTAAGATATTTCAAATAAATGAATAAAAATGCATGTTTAAGTATATCTCAACTTTAATTTAGTTGTCATGAGCATCTGGACAGTCATAATGCCCCGACATATTCCGCCGTTGGTTGGGGTGTGACAGATTGGTATTAGAGCGTTGGCTGTTGGGATATAGGTTATTAGAACTGGATAACCTAGACTATGCCTTAGGTGTCCCACATGATTGACTCATGTTTGCATGCCTATTATATTATATGATGTCCTTATATGCTACTTAAGTATGCCTTTCTCAGAATCCCGTCTTCCTGTTAAAACACTTGACACACACGGAATCTTCTAGGCTTCCTAGCCCATTTCCTTAGTAATGGTGCCTTACGTACCATTTTAGGAAATTGATTTCTGATTTTAAATCCGTCGGGGTTAGTTTCCTGTCAGTAGACATGTAGTAACTGGAAGGGGGAAGATGCCGGTAGCTGGGGGTCTATCTAGATAGGCATTGCGTATAAATCTGGATCAGCCGTATGGAACTGGTTGTCTATTTAGAAGCCCTTGGTGAGAGTATCAGAACCTATTAGGCCAAAGCATGTCACATACTGCCAAGAACCATTAATAACTCTGATTAGTCACGGTTGTAATTTCCTAATCGGGAAACGAGAACAACTCCATTATATTTTATCAAAGACAACGCGATTCTATGTTTTACAAAGATCCTCGATATTTTATGATTCTCTAATAATTTACCTAACAATCACTCGTATGCCAATTGATTATTAATCATGTCTTATCACTGGTCTCACCAACGTTTTTTTCTCTTTAGCATGTCGACTCATTTTCGTGGTCATCGCAAGGGCAACAAGGACCGTAAGATGGCCTCCTTAATTGCCACCCAGATAGCAACCGTCATTCCTAATATGATGGTTCAACTTCAACAAGGTCTGAATACTAATCACAACAATCATGATGCCGCTACTAATTGCTCATTCAAACATTTCAACTCATGTAATCCTCCCAAGTTCTCTGGATCTGAAGGCCCTACCGTTCTACTCCAATGGTTCGAAGGCATGGAAAATACCTTCACCAATAGCGAGTGCCCTGAAAACTTGAAAGTCTGCCGTGCTAGCAGTTCTTTGACCATGAAAGCTCTTACTTGGTGGAATGGCAAGAAACGACTCCGCGGGTCTGATAACGCTCTGGCTTTACCTTGGAGTCAATTCAAGAATATAATCAAGGAAAAATTCTGCCCCCCGTAGTGAAATGAAGATGCTCGAAGATGAATTTCATGATTTGGAACAAGACAGTGGAGAAAGTCAAGCTTATATGGACCGTTTTCAAGAACTAAAACTTTTGTTGCCTGATATGGCCTTTCCTAAATATCGATGCATTGAAAATTACATTGGTGGTCTGCCTATGATCATCCAAAATGCTCTCTGGACAAGTAAACCCCCAACTCTCGACGAAGCCATGCGTCTCGCTGGAAGGTTGACTGATAACCATGTTAAAGCCGGAAACTTGACTCAGAAAGGGTGCAAGAAGGAAGTGAAAACCAAGTAAAAGGGGAAGGAAAAGGAGGTTAAAGCTGAGTCCTCGTCTACAAAATCAAACAAAAGAAAGAGGAATGCTAAAACTTTGCTGTAACCACCACTTCTACCACTGCTACTCCTTCCAAACCTGCTGCTCCTCCAGCCAAGAAACCCTATACTGGACCCCATCCTCAATGCAACACTTGTAAACGCCATCACCCTACCACTGTTGCTTGCTGTAAATGTTTCAATTGTGGACGTTTTGGTCATCTGATCAACACTTGTCGTCTTCCGATTCAAGCTCAACCTTTGATGGCCCAGCCCGTGGCTCAACGACCTGCTCAACTTCTAGATGCTCAATTTCCAAACATCCGAGCCTGCTACAATTGTGGAGACCCTGGTCATTTCCGCAATACCTGTCCCAGACTTGCAATCACCAACCCTCCGATCAACAATAATCGTGGAGCACCCGCGCGTGCTTTCAACATCAATGCCAACCAAGCTCAGGTTAACCAAGAAGTTGTTAACAGTACGTTCTTAGTCAATAATCGTTATGCTTCTGTTTTATTTGATTTGGGTGCCGATAGGAGTTTTGTTTCTTTGGACTTTGAACCCTTACTTTCTATGCCACGTACTATTCTTAATCCTTCCATTTCGGTCAAAGTCACGAACGGAAAGCCAGTCACTCTCAATTCCATTATTCGTAACTGCACTTTAAACTTCAAAGATCACACCTACTCTATCGATCTAATACCTATGATTCTCGGGAGCTTTGATATTATCATTGGCATGGATTGGTTATCTCGACATCACGCGAAACTCGTTTGCTTTGACAAAATCATCCGTCTCCCTCCTCCGGATAATCAAATCCTAGTCGTTCATGGCGATAAACCATGTAGAGACCGTAATTTTGTAAGGCTTTTGCATTAGAAAGTATTTTGGGCTATGTAAATGTGATTGGGCTAATTAGTATGTGTGATGATGTGGGCTTTAGGATCCGGTCGTAATTAGGCCATGTGGGCCAAATTTTCTATCTTGTTTACCAAGATTAGTTTGCACTATATAAGGAATAGCTAGGTATCTTGTTTAGGGTTGCTTCTTTTGGTGTTTTTGGTGATCAAGTGTTTCGAAATTCTCCTTGAGAATTTCGACTGGTGTAAGGCGTTTGGCAATCGAATTCCACTTGCATTCTTATTACGGTTTATGTTTCACAATTGTTTTTCATACTTTCGTTAGTAATTATTTGTTGTTCTTGAATCACCTTTAATCACTGGATTCCGCACGGTGATTATAGGACTTGATATCGCGTGAGGAACTGATACGATCCTTATAATTGGTATCAGAGCCAAGAAACGCAAGTTTCGAGGCTCTCACGATATCCGATTCAAGTCTTTGGTAACTAACGATTTGAGTGTTTGTGGTGTTTTTCAGCTTTTAGCACAGTTCGGAAGTATTTTTGCAGGTTTCAAGTCAAGACAGAAGCTTTCGTGGCGCTTTGTTCGTGATTCTATGGCTTTTCGACCCTATTGAAGGCTTTTCGATCGTCCTCTTGATCGAAAAGCTCATTCTGTCGCACAACTTCGATTGAGAAAGTCCCTTTGAGACTTCTCCGACTCCAGCCATTTCGATCGGAAAGTCCACCTGAGACTTTTCGATCAGCCTTCTTTCGATCAGAAAGTCCCCCTGAGACTTTTTGATCAGCCCCGTTTCGATCGAAAAGTCCCCCTTGTGACTTTTCGATCAGCTCCTCTGTCCGAACGAAAAGTTCCCTCTAAGACTTTTCGATCCACTCATACTTTTCGACCGAGAAAGTGAGCTTTTCGACTGTGACACTGTCCGATCGAAAAGTGCTTTTTGACCAAGTCCCTTGACCGAAAACCACTTTTCGACCCAACCTATTTTCGATCGAAAACCTTGTTTTGTCTCTTAGTTTGTTTTCAATGGCTTACGACATGTCAAATCTGTCAAGTGCGACTATGGAGATGGACGCAAAGATCGGAACCAATGCCAGACCCCCTCGTCTGATGTCTGGAAAAGATTTCATGAGCCGGAAATACCGATTTGTGAACTATGTGAACTATAATGATCCCAAGATCAAGCGATTCGTTGAGTTGAGAGACTATGTTCCGAAGGTAACTCCAGCAGCTGGTCAAGAATCTCAACCCAAACAAAAATTTGAATGGAGTGAGGAACATTGGGAGAAGGTAGAATGTGATAGAAAGGCCCTGGCTGCTCTGACCATGGCCTTATCTTCAGAGGTAGCTGAAGCCTTCAGGTAGTATAAATCTGCCAAAACACTTTGGGATGCTCTTGTTTCTGCATATGAAGGAAATGACGACATGAAAGAGTCTCGAAGGGAAATCCTAAGGGAGCAATTCAATGAATTTAATTACATACCTAGTGAAAATAATGAGACCCAACTTCAGCGGTTTATCAAAATTGTGACAGGAATGAAAGATGCTGTGGTCACCTACACACAGGTTGTTGGGTTATATAACAAATTATCACACGAGTACGCAGCGGAATTAATCCTATGAATTAATCTAACTAACCGGATAGAACATGTTTACCTTATGAGCTCGGATTGACTTGATCTATTGGAGGATTTAACGCAAATCCCTCTACGATCGCACACACGACACACCGATGTTATGTGCTAGCACTTGATCATGAACACCTCCACTCGAGATAGCCTTGGTCGAACCACACAAGAAACCGAAACCCCTTGGGTTTTTCTTGTTGCCGAATTCGAGAAGAGAAAAGAGAGATATTAGGGTTTTTCTTTTATAAGATAAAAGCAGCACTTAAACCTTAAACCCTGAGGGTCTATTTATAGGTTTAAAAGACTTGATAAACAAGTTAAGGATTGGCATAGGAGCCTTTACGATTTTCGGCCCTATGGCCTATCCTTAAACCTTTCCTAATTGTAATCCAATTACAACTCTCTCTAATTACAACTAACACCCCTCTGTTAACAATTAACTGTCAGTTTTTAACGAAACCTCGTTAAATGTTTGTGATAAATATTAATTAACTATTAATTAATATTAATACATTTGGTGTCGAGACGTGTGACCCCGTAGGCTTAAATAATTTCCGGACATACGCTCACTATTACATGATCATATCCCTACAGCTCCCACTTGAGCTTGCAATAGTAAAGGTAATAACATTGGTTAGCGTCTAGCAACACGCCAATGCTCCCAGAAATATTTAAGTACAGTTTCTCAAAGTGTATTTAAATGGTACAGTCATTTACTATCCCTTTGTTACCGATACCGTTGTTAAATATGAATATGGATCAAGTCATTTCATACTTTAACGATTCTGTTTCTCATTCTCACAACTAACTTAAGATTACCAAATCGCAAATCGAGACATCTCTAGATTTCATTTCGGCACGGCCATGCAAACATCTTAATTAGTCCAATGAGGGGCCCAGTGGTATCTTCTTCAGCACATAAGCTGAAGGAACAAATCGTCTTGACTACACGTGTCAAGTCACATACTTCACTACACTTACTGAAAATAGCCCTTTTGTACTATCTTATTCAGGATAGTTAGACCTATATCAAGTAGGTGCAATCCATACATGCATGACCTGCTTGTATCTCAAGTCTAAGGATAAGTAAAGCAACCATTTACGAATTTCACTTAATGACGCCGATCCATAAAGTGACAATTCGTTAGTGGGTCAGTCCAGTATGCATCCAATGAATACCATGTGAGTTTGGTGGGACCATCCTAACCAATCACTCAGATTTTGTCTTAGTTTAACTATATTCCCATATAGTTAATCGACAATGGACACTTTAGAATACTTGACAAGTACTCAAGGATTAAACATGCAAATATAGGACACAATTTACTATTAAATGAAATCAAACATATCAAGTACTTTATTTCATTATATCAATAGAAATTGTTTAACATCCCTTATCCAAATACTGAACATCAGACATACATGATTTAACTAGCTAATTTAAGTCCCATGCCCTCGGCATGCCTTTCAAGCTTCGGCCTCGACAAAGCTTTCGTGAAAGGATCAGCTAAGTTAATATCTGTGTGAACTTTGAGTAATTTGATTTCACCTAGTTCGATCTGCTCACGAACATAGTGATATCTCCTGGCATAGTGTCTGGCGCCCTTCTGAACTTCAGGTTCTTTGACAATGATTAATGCACCAGTATTATCACAGTACATATCAATAGGCAAGTTACTTGTGGGGACAATGTCAAGCCCACTAATAAACTTCCTTATCCAGACAGCCTCCATTGCAGCTTCCGAAGCAGCAATGTACTCAGACTCTATTGCAGACATAGCAACTGTGGTTTCTTTCTTGCTTTTCCAATCCACAGCGCCTCCATTCAGAACGAAAACGTACCCAGACTGAGACTTCGTGTCATCTCTATCAGTCTGAAATCCAGCATCGCAGTATCCGGTCACTTTGAGCTCTTGATCTGGATTTCCCCCATATACCAAAAACAAATCTCTAGTAGCCCGTAGGTACTTGAGAATGGTCTTAACAGCAGTCCAGTGACTTTCACCTGGATTCTGTTGAAATCGGCTAACGATATTCTGCTCAAATGCTATATCAGGTCTAGTGCATCTCACCGTATACATTATAGAGCCTACAGCCGAAGCATAAGGAACTCTCTGCATACGCTTCACCTCATCAGGTGTAGAAGCACCTTGTTTGACCGATAGACCAAGTCCTTCTTGCATAGGTACTATACCACGCTTGGAATTCTCCATCTTGAATCGCTTCAAGATCTTATATATATAAGCACTTTGACTTAGTCCAATTAACCGCTTAGTTCTATCTCTATAGATCTTGATTCCAAGAATGAATGCTGCTTCTCCCAAGTCTTTCATGGCAAAACACTTTCCAAGATGGGATTTTACATCTTGCAACATTGGAATGTGTTTTCCTATAATCAATATGTCATCTACATATAAGACAAGGAAAGTAACATTACTCCCACAACTTTGCGATATACACATGGCTCATCGGGATTCTGAACGAAACCAAACTTTTTGATTTCTTCATCAAACCGTTTATTCCAACTCCTCGATGCTTGCTTTAGTCCATAAATGGACCTTTGAAGCTTGCATACTTGGTTGGGATGTTTTGGATCAATGAACCCTTCAGGTTGATCCATATAGACTTCTTCATCCAAGTAACCATTTAAGAAGGCAGTCTTAACATCCATTTGCCATATCTCAAAGTCATAGTACGCTGCTATGGCTAAGAGAATCCTAATAGCTCTAATGTCTGCTACTGGTGAAAAGGTCTCATCATAGTCAAAGCCAAAACGTTGAGTATAACCTTTCGCCACAAGACGAGCTTTATAGGTGTGTACATTTCCATCCATGTAGGTCTTCTTCTTGAAGAGCCATTTACTCCCAACGGTTCTTGCGTTAGGAGGAAGATCAACCAGGGTCCAAACGTGGTTATCTTGCATGGATTTCATTTCCACGTTCGCAGCTTCAAGCCATTTGTCAGATTCCGGATCTGATAATGCAGCTTTGAAGTTCGGAGGCTCATTGAGATCTCCTGATACGTTATCCTCGGATTCGACTAGACCAATCCATCTATCCGGATTACGTACGACCCTTTCGGATCTACGAAGTGGAATCGCAACATCATCGACTTGATGTTCATCACTTTGAACATTCCCCCCCCCAAGTTGATGATTGCTAGTTGTTTTAGAAGGTAACACATCTTCTAGTAGTTCTACAGTTCTCCCACTGTTCTCTTGAGCTATAAAATTCTTCTCAAAGAATTCAGCATATCGAGCAACACGAACAGTGTTTTCGGAAGGATTATAGAAGTAGTAACCCATTGTTTCCTTTGGGTATCCTACGAAGATGCACTTAGTCGTCCTGGGTTGTAATTTGTCAGGCGTATCGCGCTTCACAATTGCCTCACATCCCCAGACTCGTAAGTAAGACAACACAGGGACTTCTCCATGCCATAATTGATATGGTGTCTTTTCAACCTTCTTGGTTGGAACCATATTTAGAACGCGTACAGCGGTTTCTAGAGCAAAATCCCAAAATGATAATGGGAGAGTTGTAAGGTTCATCATCGACCTTACCATTTCTAGTAAGGTTCGATTCCTCCTCTCAGAGACTCCATTATGCTGAGGAGTGTAAGGAGGAGTAAACTGTTGGACAATTCCACACGCTTTAAGATAATCCTTAAACTCTTGGCTTAATTATTCTCCACCACGATCCGATCGAAGGATCTTGATGGTCTTTCCGAGTTGATTTTCAACTTCGTTCTTAAACTCTTTGAATGTTTCAAATACCTCATGTTTAGAACTAAGGATAGAAATGAAGGCATGAGAAAGGAGACAGGGAAGAATGATAGGGCACTGGTGGTTCAACACACACCAGGATATGATTGGACAACACAAGTGGAAGATTTGAGTCTGAAACTTGATCATGTGGCCCACCTTGTAGAAGAAGGAGCACAGAAGGAAGCTGCTGAAGTCTTTCACCATGCTTTCATGGCAGACATCACTCCAGGTTCTCAAGCCAGCAGTAATGAGGTATGCTCAAACTCTAAATGTCAATTTGTGTTTAATGAATGTAAAGACTGGGAACGTAAGTTCACCAATGACACCCTAAATCATGAATCAACTGCTAGAAATCTTAGGGAATATAAAGATAAGAGTAGGACATTCAGAGAAAAACTGGAAGCTGCAAAATTAGATATTAAAAGTCTTCAAAATCAAGTTAGTGATAAAACTACATGTCTTAGAATTGCTAACTCAAAAGTTGAAGAGCTAACCAAAGAGGTAGATGAACTTAAAGCAAAATTAGGAACCTCTCAAAACAAAATTGAATGTAATGATAAGATTGTGTCTGAAATGTTGAAGGCGAGTTCTCTGTTTTACAATACATATACTAGAATGAGGCATGTTAAAGGGAACACAGGATTAGGTTTTGGTGTCGATGATAACAATGAAAAATCCATGCACTCTGTCCCAATGCCTTTAATGCATGAGATGAACCTTGATCATGAAATCTCTAAGACTACCTTAGAAGTTAAGGTAGAAATTGACAAAAAACTTGATGCTTGCCCAATTAAGATTTCGGCTCCTGTTTCTAACATTACTAAAAGTTCTACTTGTAGTGCAGATACATGTAATAAATAAGCAGGGGTAGTGAATTGCAAGGAGTTTCCTAAGAGTCCCATGAAGTATAATTATGATGATTTTTATAAAAACATTGATTTTGAGAAACTTGAATATTCTGTTAAGTTTGTGCCAAAAACTTACGAGTCTGTTTTGTGTGATAAAACTTCTGATTGTGGTGTGTTTACTTTTGGTAAATGTGATGCTAAACCTATGAAACCCTTAAGAACTGTTAAGATTTTAAGAAGGGGTAAGGGACCACAGGTTTCTGGTCCCAACCCCACAAAGAATGACAGTCGTGACCAAATTGTGTAGAAAGTGCGGGACATTAGACCTCATGATTTTGTCCCGTACCTAGAAATCAATTCTGCATATGACCACTTTAAGCCAGTTTAGTGGGAGTACATTCTAACCACAAAGACCCATGGTAAAACCCATTGGATCCACAAAAATTGTTCAAAACCAACTTGGATATCCACTGGGCGAAACCAACAACAGGCTCCCGCATACCTAAAGAAACAATCTTGCCATGTCTGTGGTAGACCAGGACATGTGGCAAGAAACTGTTTACACCGACCATATGAACCCTTCTATCCCAAAAGGGTTCATCAGAGGCCCATTCCAAAGGACCACAAACAAAGTGACCCAACTCCAAGGCCCGGTCCTTCAAAACCCAAGGTGCAGAAACCGGCACCTCAGAGTCACAGAGTACATCAGAAACCCAAGGCTCCTAAGCAACAGCCAAAGACTATTTTTAAAGAAAACAAAGTGCCTCAAAAATCAGTCAAAGCAGTTTGGAGACTAAAATCTGTTGAATCCACAAAACCATTTTTAAAATCTGTTTTAAAATCTGTTTCTAAATCACCCATCCATCCGAACCCAGTTGGTTTGTCTAAATCAAATGGTTGGAGGAAGGATGACAGGTGGAACATTCCAAAACTGGTTAATCTGTCCTTCAAGCCTATCGGGGTGTACAAAAAACACTCCACTTATTTCCAAGAGGTGAATTTTCAAAAAAAAAAATAAATAAATAAAAATCCACCAAAAGGGCCTCAGGAGCTTGAGAAAGAAAATCACCGTCCCAGACATGACACATAAAGGACAGTTTAGTTTCAGCCAAAACAGACCAACTTTCACCCAGACCCATTAAGGCCTGGGTACCCAAAACTAACTAATCTCCTTTGAGTGTAGGGACAACCAAGGAGGACTGTTAACAACCTTTGGTATGTTGAAAGTGGTTGTTCCCGGCATATGACGGGAGACATATCTCTCCTACAAGACTTGGAGCAATTTGACGGAGGATATGTATCGTTCGCAGGAGGAGTTGGTGGATATATCAGTCAGGATGGAACAGTCAGAAACGGATGTCTCAGCTTCCATGACGTCAACTACGTAGAGTAGTTGAAACACAACTTTTCAATAATAAGGAATGTCTGATTCTTAAACCAGGGTACTCCATTCCTGACGATTGGGTGTTAATGCGTACACCAAGATATGGCAACTCCTATGTTCTCAACATGCAGAAACCCCCCCACAACTGAGGTGGCCTGTCTTCTCTCCCAAAACAGCTGAGAATCATGCTCATTTGTGGCATAGGCGGTTGGGGCACATGAATCTGAAGAATCTGAATCGACTCGCAAGAGGAGGGCTTGTTAAAGACCTTCCAATCAAAGAATTTGCGCTCAAGGAGAAATGTGTGGCATGTACTAAGAGGAAGCAGCACAAACGCCCACATAAGCCAAAGGTGTTCAATAGAATCTCACCAGTACTGGAGCTACTTCACATGGACCTCTTTGGTCCAGTCAGTATGTTAAGCCTTAACCGATGTGCATTTTGCTTAGTTATTACTGATGATTTTTTCTCGTTTCACGTGGGTGTTCTTTTTGCCAAAGAAAAGTGATGTTGCAGGTATAATGATTGCATTCCTCAAGCTTATTGAAAACAAGTTGAATCTGAATGTGAAGTCCATCAGGAGTGATAACGGGACGGAATTCAAGAATCGCATCATTAATGAATTCTGTGCTGAGAAAGGAATTGAACATCAGTATAGTGCCCCCTACACCCTTAGCAAAATGGAGTAGCAGAGCGACGCAACAGAACTCTAATTGAAGCTGCTCGTACCATGCTGTGTGATTCTAAGCTGCCTACGATGTTTTGGGCCGAGGTAGTTAACACTGCTTGTTATGTCCAAAACAAGGTTCTTATCAATAAGCGGCAGCAAAAGACACCTTAAGAATTGATCTACCATGACAAGCCCAGAATTGGGCACCTTCGGGCCTTTGGGTGTCTTTGCACTGTTTTAGTAAATACGGAGTTACCGAAGTTTGCTACTAAATCTGATGAATGTTATTTTGTAGGTTACTCTGCCAGCTCAGCCTACATGGTGTTCAACAAAACAACCGGGATTGTAATGGAGTCTACCAATGTGGATTGGCTTGAAGAAAATCCATCAAATGGTGGAGTGGGTCCCGCCCAAGCTTTTGACTACAATCAATTTTTCCTTCCGTTAGGATTGGAACCAGTCATAGCTGAAGAACTTTTTAATGACACAATCTCAGGACCGTCAATAACCCATTCCATTACAAAATCTCCGGTCACTACCTCTGATGCAGATACTACACCAGTACAGGAAACTGTTGATGCTGATGTTGATAGTGAGGCAGACAACAACCCCGACACATATACTGTTTAATCTCAGGTAGATGATGCAGAAGGAGAAGCTGACACAAATGAAGAACCCGATCAAACCAACCTACCTCCGGAAATCCCTGTTCAAGCAGTTGCTGAAACAAGGATCCACAAATATCACCCCTTGGACAACATCATAGGTCCTTTAGCTTCAGGGGTGGTAACAAGAAGTCAATCTAGGGATATTAATCATTGCATGTATTCTTGCTTTATCTCGCAAATTGAACCCCAAATATCACAATGGCTTTAACAGATCCTAGTTGGGTAGAAGCCATGCATGAAGAGCTCAATCAATTCTCAAGGCTTCAAGTTTGGAGGTTAGTAGAAAGGCCTACTGACAAAAAGGTCATCACAACTCGATGCCTTTACAAGAATAAAAAGGATGACAATGGTGTTATTTTCATAAACAAGGCCAGGTTGGTGGTTCAAGGGCATAAACAGATTCAAGGGATTGATTATGATGAAGTGTACGCGCCCGTTGCACGGTTAGAGGCAATAAGAGTCTTTTTGGCCTACACATCCTACATGAATTGCACGGTCTACCAATTGGACGTGAAGACTGCATTTCTATATGCTGACATGGATGAAGAGGTATATGTTACTCAACCTCTTGGATTCATTGATGAAGACCACCCGTATCATGTGTACAAGCTAGATAAAGCATTATATGGCTTACACCAGGCCCCTCGATCGTGGTACAAAACCTTAACTGATCATCTTCTAGCACACGGATACACAAGAGGAATAGTGGATCAAACGCTATTGAGAAAGGAGGTAGAACATGACATAATCATGGTGCAAGTATCTGTCGATGACATTATCTTCGGGTCAACAAATGAAGATTTGTGTAAAGAGTTTGAAAGGGTGATTCGAACAAAATTTGAGATGAGTCAAATGGGCGAAATGGAATTTTTCCTCGCATTACAATTGAAGCAGAGTGACAGCGGGATCCTTATCCATCAAGCCAAGTATGTCACTGAGATTCTGGAAAAATACAAGATGATGGATTCGAAGCATGTCTCCACAACTATGGCGGCCAGGCCTGCACTTACCAAAGATCCAGATGGTCAGAAAGTGAGCGAGCACATGTACCGGTCTATGATCGGGTCACTGATGTATTTGACTGCCAGCCGCCCAGATAGCATGCTTGTAGTGTGCCAATGCGCATGTTATCAGGCTAATCCTAAACTCTCTCATCTATCTGCAGTTAAACGTATTTTTAATTATTTGAAGGGTCGGCCACGGCTGGGCCTCTAGTACCCTAAAGAATCATGATTTAATCTGTATGCTTTCACTGACGGTGATTATGGTGGTAATGAGCTTGACAGGAAATCCACATCTGCCGGCGCTCAATTCTTAGGTGATAGGTTGGTGGCATGGCAAAGCAAGAAGCAGCACACGGTGTCCCAATCGACAGCCGAAGCAGAATACGTGGCTGCCTCTGCATGCTGCTCACATGTGGTATGGTTGCAGCATCAACTAGAAGATTACGGTTTGAATTTCTTTAACACTCCCATTTACTGTGATAATAATGATGCGTTACAAATTGTAAAAAATCCTGTGCACCACTCTAAAACCAAGCACATTGACATAAAAACGCACTTCATTCGGGACTGCTATGAACGCAGGCTCATTCACTTAGAACGGTGCAGTTGGATGACAATGTGGCGGACATGTTCACAAAACCCCTTCCCAGTGCTAATTTTAAAATGTGTCTCAAAGGCCTCCGAATGATAGCCTTTGATGAGGTAATCTGACAACTGTTATCTGTTATTTTAATTTTAATTAAAAAAAATATTTAAAAAAATGAAAAAAAAATAAAAAATAGTGTTTTTTTTTATTTTCAGTTTGTGTTTTAATAATCTAAAAGCAAGGGGAAGATATAAAATAAACATCTGATTTTTCCTCTAAATTGTGTGCTTTTACTTTTTTTTACTGGTTTTGTTTGACCAGGTAGGGGAAGTGATATAAATTTCCAGGTGTTTGCTGACTGACACGTGTAAGGTGGATGTGAAAAGCTGTGATTCATGGCTGATATGCTTGGTAGGCTCTGTTGTCAATCAATCAAAAGGTATGGTTCATCACAACACTTGATGATAACGTATGATGCTTGATAGGAAGCACACACTTAGGTTGGTACAATTTCTATTTGACTGTGTACTAGGAACCCTGAGACACACGCCCGGTTCTGAGTTTTGATGTCATGCTCAAAAATTCCTATTCTCTCTGCTTTACGTAAGCAATTACCTGGGAATCTTGTACGTGAGTCAGGACTCCTCTGTTCTGTGGTAGCAGAGACCTGAAGCCTCCCTGATCCACGTACATCTAAGATCACATTGTACATACTTTATAAACCCAAAAGATGCCAATTTGCATAACCAAAAGAGACCCTCAAGTGTCCAAAACCCTCAGCCTTGTCACTGATGAAAGCATTATAATAAATGTCTCAAAAATTCAGCTGATATTGTAAACTATCCAACAAAACCTCCGTGATCTATTCTTTCTTTTCTCAACCCAGTCTGGAGCATGATTTTAGGCTTAAGGAAAGGTGTCGTGAATAATGTTGTACGGAAACCAGGTGTACTTGATAGAATGTACAAATTATACCTAGGACATATGTGTGTGACCAGGATGGATGTTCATAATTAATAAACCCTAAAATATAAATTATGTGATGAAACTGCCTGAGTAAGAGAAAGCGGCATGAGTTTAAAGATGGACCAAAATACCGGTAATCGCCTGAACACGCGAAGTAACCGAAGTTGAAAAGGGTTCCTCAGTCACAGACTATCTGGTATGATCCCTTATATGCCTCCTCACTCAAAACTCAGGTTGTTTAGTTTTTTTTATTTTGTTTAAAATTATATTTTTATTTATTTATTTATTTTTGTCAAATTATTTCTAAGTTGTCAGATATAAAACTCTCGGGTTTGAGTTCATGGGAAGCTTTCAGTAATGAACGGGGTTAAGTTTGACTGTTTGATGATAAAATTAAGAAAAAGGTTTGGTTTGTTAAAGTTTGTGTGTCAAGGGTACAACTTTCAATCTAGAGGGGGTGATAATGTAAGTTTTTTTTTTCTAAAATTGAACAAAAGAGGGGTCGGACCCCCTACTCCCTCACTTCCGTCTCCCTCTCTTTCTCCTCTAAACCCTAGCTCCAACCACCATCACTGGTCACTACCATCCACCGCTGCCACCACCATCGCACACCACCACAAACTGTGCCACCACTCTACGAACTCACCACCACCACCCTCATCGAAAACTAGCCACCGAAACACCCTCTCACCTCCTCACCACCGCCGCTGCTATCTCTCTTCGATCCGCCGCCACAGTCACCGGCTCCACCATCCGACGACGCCAGTCCAGCCGGAATTGTTCACCGAACACCACTCTAGTGTTGATTTCAAGCCATGGCACCTCGTCGGAAGTGCGCAGCTAGGCCCGCACAAGATCGACCCAAGTATGTGCATTTTTCTTGAGATCTTAGGTTGCGTCGGGTGAAAAACTGTAGTCGCAGGGGTTTGGGACTGATTTTATGTGTTAAAACAATCGATAGTTCATTGTTTGATTAAGTTGCAGGTGTTGAGTGAAGAAGATGAGGCTTTTCGATCGAACCAGGGGCTTTTCGATCAGGCTGAGAAGCTTTTTGATCAGCCCCCGGTACTTTTCGATCCATGGTTACCGACGACATGGAACTTTTCGATCGAGAAACTGAGCTTTCTGATCGAAAGCTCTGCTTTTCGATCGGAGCTTAGGCTTTTCGATCGAAGAACACACTTTTCGACCAAGATTCTCGGTAACCAGCGGCTTTTCGATCTGATGGATGCTTTTCGACCGAAAACCTAGATTTCGATCGGAAAGGTACATGATGACGTGTTTCAAATGGGTTTCTTCCCTTTTAAGGCGTTATGCTGCCCGTTCTTCGAGAAAATTCTCGTGACTAATGAATTTCTGGCTGTTTTGGATTTTATCTGGGTTTGTGAGTGCAGGGACTTAGAGTTTATCAAGGATCACAATATAGTCGCTTATTTGCTGGACCCACCTGCAGAGTACAAAGAGAAGTACAAGTCAATGATTGAAGGTTTGAAAAGATGATGTCTACACTATGCCCTCACAGCAGATCCTGTTATCTGCAAGCTGATGCAACAGGAATTCTGGAAGACTGCGTTTGTTTCTGATGATGGGAAGCAGATCATTGCCAAGATACAAGGAACAACTGTGGTATTGACTGAAGAGAATTTCAGACAGGCTCTTAGAATGAAAGATGTTGCTGCTGATCCTATATCTTTGGATAAAGAAATGGTTACCCAGTGTTTGAAGGAAATGGGGTACCATACAGTGTCTCCACCTACTATGAAGGCTCTCCTTCCACCTTATTGGAGAATGTTGGCTTACTACCTGAAGAAGTGCATAATTGCTAAGAAGAGTTCAACAGATCAGCTAAACCAAGTGCACACTCATGCTATGGTGTCACTGGTTAGAGGGGTTCGATTCAACTGGTCCAGGTTGATCTTTGAAGATGTCAAGGCAGTAGTGACCAGGGATAAGAAATTTGCTGCAGTCCAAAGGTTCATTCAGTTGGCTCTGGATTCTAGATATCCAACCTTGAGAAAGTCTAATGATACACATGACACGAAGCCAATGGGGATTGAGGTTTTCCCTATGATAAACCCCAAGGAAATTAACTGATAAAGTCCCATTTGGCAACAAGTTTGGAGAGTTTGCTAAGATTGCAAGACATGAGGTTCCTATTCAAAGAAATGCTGTTGTTGAAGAACAACACAATGTGCCCGCCTCTCAGAAGCCAGCTACCTGAAATTTCAGATAGTACTGATTGGGAAGACTTTGACCTAGAAGATGTGCATATTGGAGCTCTGCAGTTTGATGAAAGTGAAAACATAAACTACGATTCTTATCATGATGACATAGAAGTTGAGGAAGTAGAGACTGAGACTGTTTAGATGCCACTGTCAAGAAAACGGAAAGCCACAGAGGATCCTCCCCTCGGTGCTTCTGTTACTGATGATCTGACTGAGAAAGTGAAGATTGCTACCCAACACCTTACAGAAGCCCTAAGCGACCCAAGAAGGAAATGATTGGACCCACGAGTGCCCCTATCTACCAGCATAAGTGCAGGTCAATCATCATCATCACAACCCACAACCTAAGACAAAGGGAAAGCTGTAGAGATAGCAGAATTCAGGATAGAAAGAGAACTCAGAGCAGAGATAGCTGAATTGAAAGCTCAGAATGCAACTCAGAGTGAAATTATTGGAGATTTGATTGATATTTAAAAGGATCACAATACTGAGCTAGAGAATCAGAAAAAGATCAATAGAGAATTTGCCAGGAAGTTTAAAGAGTTACACCAGTTGATCAGACAGATGAATTCAGCTAAAGGAAACTCAAAGAAAGATGATAAGGGAGGTCCAGGGAATAAAGAAGGCAGTTCAGGTGCCAGTGGTTCCTCACAATCACCTGTATTTGATTTTGAAGCTGATATTCCAGATGCAACAGGTCCTGTGCTGCCTGAAGGTACCATTGAAGACACAGATACAAGGGATAGAGATTACATGACGGTGCCTGCTTCTGAGTTTGATGGAAGTTGGGAGGCACAAACTTTGGCTTATCCTCCTAAAAGGTACCTAATTCAGCTGGGTGAACATTATCATGATAAAAGAGGAATCAATTCAGATGTGAAGTCCTGGATGTTCGATGGAGATAAGAATATGTTTGTTGTTAGAAGGAAGGGTCAGTATCCATTGGAGTACTACAAATGTTGGACACAGTTATACTCATGGACGACTGTGGATCTGACGATGCTATACAAGGCACCATTCTCCAATCTGTCCAGAAATGACTACGCTGAGCATTTTTACAAGAAGTTGAGGAATGTTGTCCTTAGCAAATTCAAGAGGTTTGAGGACTTTCCACACAAGAATTCCTACACGAAGAAATACAGGGGTGTGTTTAAGATGGATGGAAAGAAGAATTTTTCTAACACATTGTATCCACCTACAGAGAAAACTAAAAGCATTCCTCTACCGATGAAGCATCTTGAAGGATGTTTGGATGACTTCCAGACTTGGGCTTACACTGACTATACTGGTGAAGCCAAAATCATTTGCAAGTCAAAGACGATGAGTGTGATGGAAGTTCATGATCTGTTGCGGTTTTACAAGAAGGACATACTAGTGCTATCTAAGCATCAAATTGAGAGTTCTCCAGAGACTGAAGAATACGCCAAGTGCTATACTCGAGCAGTGGCTACAAGTTGTTGAGAAGGAGCTATGGTATGATCCATCTACGGTACAGATGTCAAAGAAGTTTAGGATGTGAAGACTGTCTAATGCTAAAGCCTAGGGGAAGATTGTAGAGACCGTAATTTTGTAAGGCTTTTGCATTAGAAAGTATATTGGGCTATGTAAATGTGATTGGGCTAATTAGTATGTGTGATGATGTGGGCTTTAGGATCCGGTCGTAATTAGGCCATGTGGGCCGAATTTTCTATCTTGTTTACTAAGATTAGTTTTCACTATATAAGGAATAACTAGGTATCTTGTTTACAGTTCCTTCTTTTGGTGTTTTTGGTGATCAAGTATTTCGAAATTCTCCTTGAGAATTTCGACTGGTGTAAGGCGTTTGGCAATCGAATTCCACTTGCATTCTTATTACGGTTTGTGTTTCACAATTGTTTTTCATACTTTCGTTAGTAATTATTTGTTGTTCTTGAATCACCTTTAATCACCGGATTCCGCATGGTGATTATAGGACTTGATATCGCGTGAGGAACTGATACGATCCTTACAAACCATCAAGCGGGCTGAAGCTTATGTCCTGTACTAAAGCTCAAAAGTACTTACGTAAGGAATATGTGGCATTTCTGGCTCACATCATGGAAGTTCGGGAGGAAGAAAATAAAATCGAAGACATCCCAATCGTTCGAGATTATCCATGAAGCCTTTCCTGAAGACATAAAGGGTCTACCTCCCGTTCGTCAAGTCGATTTTCGCATCGACCTTGTTCCTGGTGCCACTCCCGTTGCAAAGTCACCATATCGCCTAGCACCCTCAGAAATGCAGGAGTTATCTAAACAACTCCAGGAACTTTCCGACAAAGGCTTCATTCGACCTAGTTCCTCACCTTGGGGAGCACCTGTCTTATTTGTCAAGAAGAAGGATGGTACATTCCGAATGTGTATCTATTATCGTGAACTCAATAAACTCACCATTAAAAATCTATATCCATTACCTCGAATCGATGACCTTTTTTACGAACTTCAAGGAGCCAATTGTTTTTCAAAAATCGATCTTCGTTCTGGTTATCATCAACTTCGTGTTTCAGAGGAAGATATACACAAAACCGCTTTCCGCACTCGTTACGGTCATTTTGAATTCACTGTTATGCCATTCGGATTGACAAACGCACCTGCAGTATTCATGGATCTCATGAATCGTGTATGTAAACCCTATCTTGACAAGTTCGTCATCGTCTTTATTGATGATATCCTCATTTACTCTAAATCAAGGCCTGATCACGAAACTCACCTACGTCAAATTTTGGAACTCCTAAAGAAAGAACAACTTTATGCCAAATTCTCTAAATGTGAATTTTGGCTTAAGGAGGTTCAGTTTTTAGGGCACCTTGTCAATAACATGGGTATTCATGTTAATCCTGCCAAGATCCAAGCCATAAAAAGTTGGAGTACCACAAGTGCCCCTACTGAAATCCGTTCATTCCTTGGACTAGCAGGTTATTACCGACGTTTCATTTCAAACTTTTCCAGAATCGCAGTTCCACTCACCGCCTTAAAACAAAAAGACAAAATATTTGAGTGGGGTCCTGCTCAAGAAGAGGCATTTCAAACTCTCAAACAGAAGCTATGCGACGCTCCTATTTTAACTCTTCCTGACGGAAATAGCGAATTTGTCGTTTACTGCGATGCCTCACGTCTAGGCCTTGGTTGCATTCTCATGCAACGAGGAAAAGTGATCGCCTACGCGTCAAGGCAACTCAAAATTCATGAAAAGAATTATACATCGCACGATCTCGAACTTGGTGCTGTTGTATTTGCCTTGAAAATTTGGAGACACTACCTTTATGGAACCAAATGCATAATATATACTGATCACAAAAGTCTGCAACACATTTTCAATCAAAAGGAACTCAACATGCGCCAACACCGTTGGGTTGAACTTCTAAACGACTATGACTGCAATATTATCTACCACCCAGGTAAAGCAAATGTTGTGGCCGATGCACTTAGTCGTAAGGAACACCTTAAACCAATTCTTTTTCAAACCACTCATCCATTATCTGATCTTCAAACCTGAATTTTTGAGGCACAACACATATCAGTTACATAAGGTAACATGCACGAAGAAATGTCTTGTGGTGCTGAACTTCAACTAGAAACTAAATCCAATGGTCTCCTTTATTTCATGAATCGTCTCTAGATTCCTAACCGAGACGATCTTCGTATCACCATCATTAACGAGACTCACAAATCTCGTTATTCCATTCATCCTGGTGTAGATAAAATGTCCCAGGATCTTCGTACTCATTTTTGGTGGCCTGGAATGAATAAGGACATCGCACTCTTTGTGGCTAAATGTCTTACTTGCTCAAAAGTCAAAGCCGAAAACCAACGACCATTTGGTTTACTCGAACAACCAGAAATACCTGTCTGGAAATGGGAAAACATCACAATGGATTTCATCACTAAACTCCCACGTACTTCAAGTGGTCATGATATCATTTGGGTCATTGTCGATCGTTTAACCAAATATGCTCACTTTCTCGCTATTTGTGAAAACGATGGAGCCGAGAAATTAGCTCGTATTTACGTCAAATAGATCGTTTGTCATCATGGTACTCCTTTGAGCATCATATCAGATCGAGACGGTCGTTTTATTTCTCATTTTTGGCAATCTCTTCAATCTACCTTGGGAACTCGTTTGGATCTCAGCAATGCCTATCATCCACTAACGGATGATCAGACTGAACGCATAATGCAAACTCTAGAGGCTATGCTTCGCGCTTGTGTCATTGATTTCGGTGGGAATCGGGATTCCCATTTACCATTGGTCGAGTTTTCATATAACAATAGTTATCACTTGAGCATCGGTATGGCACCTTTTGAAGCACTTTATGGTCGAAAATGTCGGTCACCTATATGTTGGAGCGAGGTTGGTGAATCCCAAATCACTGGTCTTGAACTAATACAAGAAACGACTGACAAAATTTCTCAAGTTCGTGATCATAACTCGCTGCTAGAAGTCATCAGAAAAGATATGCTGATAAATGACAAAAGCCCCTTGAATTCAAATTCGGCGATTTAGTACTTCTAAAGGTATCCCATTGGAAAGGTATCGTTCGATTTGGTAAGAAAGGGAAACTAGCACATCGTTATGTAGGTCCATTAAAAATTCTCGAAAAGGTCGGTAAAGTAGCCTATCGACTCGAACTACCTCCAGAGTTAGCCAATGTTCATCCTACATTTTATTTGTCAAATCTTCGCAAGTGTCTAGCTGATGAAAATCTCCATGTTCCTCTAGAAGAAATTCTTATTGACGAATCCATGCAATTCATTGAGAAACCCGTAGAAATCATGGATCGCGAAGTTAAGCAACTCCTTGAATACTTATAACTTGGTTCATTTTGATTTCCCATATTCATATAGCTTATTTGATTCACTAGTATCTCTATCTCAATACTTTGGAGTGCAACATGTATCTCTATCTCAAACTCCAACACCATATTTATTTCTCTAAAATAACATGCGAATCCTATGCTTGTTACGTGTGTTCTAGATTTGTTAAACTTGTTTGGATTATTGATGTTGTTGTGCTCAAACTCGAACTCTAAGCGTACTCATTAACACACCGAGCCGGGGTAACAATAATAGATATGTTGGTATGACAACCAACCTGGTAAATTGAAACGTATTTTCAATGTGTTATTGGAAACCTAATTGTCAAGGGTTTGATACGCTCTTATTTGCTCTATTTCATTACTTGTTTATCATATTCTTTGAATGTTAACTTAATACATAGATCGTTTGCTTTATACGAATATCATATATTAATCCTGTGTTTACTCACCAAATACTTTAGTAGTTGATACTTTATCTTATACATGTTGCAGGAAATCATGTTTGAGCCAGTAGGTGATCACTATAGGATGTTAGACCTAGAAAATAGACGTTTAATTTTAGTACTTGTGTTTGACTGTTTCCTACTTGTAAGATATTTCAAATAAATGAATAAAAAGGCATGTTTAAGTATATCTCAACTTTAATTTAGTTGTCATGAGCATCTGGACAGTCATAATGCCCTGACATATTTCGCCGTCGGTTGGGGTGTGACAATCTAAGCAACCAATCTCATGTAGGCATTTCATCAAACACCTAGTGTCCACCTTAACAAACCTTTATAAAATTCTATGGTTTAGAAATTCTAAGCTCCAAATATACATCTCTTGGGTGGAATCCCTCCTAACCCATTAACATACAACGAATTTATTCGTAAGTTCTCATCAACAATTATCATATAATTAATGTAGAACAATCATGAACTCATCGTGTAGGTAATCTTCTACCTTTGAGTTCATCATCTAGAACTTGGAGACTAAATCACCAATTGGGCATAAATTCAAGTTCTACATTTCAAAACATATTCCTAACACCATAGAATGCAAGTATCATCATCCAATTTCAGATGTATAACCCAATTTCTGACCACCTGCACAGCCAACAAGTAGGAGTTTTACTTACTTGACACAAAGAGTGAAGAAGATGGAGATTAACACTTCCAAATTCACTCTTGATTGCAAAAATCATAGCCTCATGCCTTGCAATTGCAGGATTCGAATTTTGGGGCTTGGGAGGGGGGGTTTGATCGATCACTAGGCGTGAAGATAGTGACCTCCCTGTGCGCATTTATTTAGTTTAATTCACTTTTGGCTAATTACAGGTGAAGTCCCTCCGTTTTCCTCGTTTTGGCTTTTCTATTACCAAAACTCCATTTACACAATAAGGCCAAGGATTTTCACATGTTAACAATTTCTAACCAATTTACGACTTTATTATTCCATGTTATATATTGACATGATATATCGCATATTTAACATAAAAACCGGGATGTTACAACTCCACCCCCCCTAAGGGCGTTTCGTCCCCGAAACAAGATCACATACCGAATAAGTGAGGATAGTAGCGTTGCATTTCTTATTCGGAGTGCCACGTAACATCCGAGCCTTTTCTATGCTCACATTGAACCATCACTTGGTTCACTTCTTGATTCCGAAGTTTCTTTACCTTGCAATCAAGTATCGCAATGGGTCTTTCCACATATTGAGTTTATTATACACTACTAAATCTTCTAATGGTACCTATGCACTCTTATCGGCTAGATACTAGATGATATGCCACTTGCCACTGAGCCAAATCTTGAATGGTCTAATTAACTAGGACTCAACTTTCCTCGTTTTCGGAAACGAATGACACCCTTCCACGGAGATACTTTCAATAGCACTGTGTCCCCTTCTTGAAACTCTATGGGTCTCCTTCTTCTGTCCGCGTAGGACTTCTGTCTATCTTGGGCTGCCTTCAGTCAGGCCCTTATCATGTCAAGCTTTTCAGATGCTGACTTGACCACTTTCTTTCTAGCAAGCTTATGTTGACCTACTTAACCCCAACAAATGGGGGTTCTACATCTTCTACCATAAAGCATTTCATAGGGAGGCATCCTGATGCTAGCATGGTAACTTTTGTTATATGAAAATTCTACAAGGGGAAGATAATGATCCCAACTTCCACCAATATCAATAGCACACACTCTAAGCATGTACTCGAGGGTTTGGATGGTTATTTCCTTTTGTCCATCCGTTTTGAGGGTAGTATGCGATAGTAAGTAGCAGCTTCGTACCCAACCATTCTTGAAAATCCCTCCAAAACTAAGATGTGAACCGAGTATCCCGGTCAGATAAAATCGAGACTGGTACTCCATGGCGAGATATAATCTCATTGATTTACACATTTTCAATCCTTTCTGAGGAATAGGTCTCACGGATAGGAATGAAATGAGCACTCTTGGTCAACCTATCCACAACAACCCATATGGCGTTGAAGGATTTGGGCGTCTTTGGCATTTGGGTTAATAAATCCATAGTCGCATACTCCCACTTCCATGTTGGAATTTTCAATGACTGTAACTTGCCATACGGCTTTTGATGCCCTGTATTGACTTGTAAAAAAGTCAAACATTTTCCCACATACTTAACTATGTCTTGCTTCATGCCGAGCCACCATAGTCACGATTTAGGTCATTATACATTTTATTCACCCCCAGATGTACCAAGTACCGCGACTTATGAGCTTCTTTTAACAAAAGTTGTTTCACGTCACATGTGTTAAAAACCCAAACCTGCCCAATACGGGTTTTAAGCCCATTATCTTCATTCTACCAGGTTTTTCACTTGGCCCACAATTCTCTCTTTCTTCAGATTTTTTCTTTTATAGCTTTAATCTGAGCTTCTTTAATCTTGATGATTAGATTAGATGTCACCAACAATTTCATCGACCACACCTTGATAGGAGCATAATCTCCTTTTCGACTTAGGGCATCCGCTATCACATTGGCCTTGCTCGGGTTGTAGTGGATTTCACAGTCATAATCTTTTATGATCTCAAGCCATCTCCACTGCCTCATGTTTAACTCCTTTTGTAAGGATTTTATGGTCCGAGAAAATCATGCACTTGACACCATATAGTTAGTGTCACCATATTTTCATGGCAAACACTACCACTGCTAATTCCATGTCGTGAGTTGGGTAATTTTCCTCGTGGACCTTTAGCTGCCTAGAAGCATACGCAATCACCTTTCCCCGTTGCATTAAAATACAACGAAGGCCCATTTTTGATGCACCTGAGTAGACCACCATGAAAACGCTGGAGCGTGTGGATCGGTTTAGTTCGACATCAATAACGTGATAAACAATGAGAACAAGCAATGTAAATAAAACGACTCAATCTCATTAACCAATTGAACGATTACAAGAGATTCAGAGTACAAAACACTAGTTCTCACACACACAAGCTCTCATGAACAACTAGTAAATTACAAGACAAACGACCTATTTATAGACTCCTA
Source organism: Deinandra increscens subsp. villosa (assembly GCA_039602395.1). NCBI lineage: Eukaryota > Viridiplantae > Streptophyta > Magnoliopsida > Asterales > Asteraceae > Deinandra > Deinandra increscens. Next base: position 92,881,174 of record JBCNJP010000017.1, read on the forward strand.
AAACCTGTCCTCCGAACCTGGAGATCGGCCAGAGATCGGAGCCGCCGAACCTTGGGTTCGGCCAAGGTTCGGCCAGTACAAAAACTAGGTCAAAACTTGTCTTCAACAATCTATTTGATCCAGCCCGTTGCCACATATAATGTACCAACAAACTCCCCCTTGGCAACAGCTGGACCCTTCGTCTTCAGCCTTGAACATCAGCATCAGCCCCATCTCTTTCTCGAATCAAATCATGATTGTTTCCTGCGTAAATGTTGAAGGCAAAGCAAACTCTGATCACCCTCTGAAACTTCAATGCAAGTTCCATGTAATCAGGATGATACAGAATCGGATTGTAATACAGCTCTTCAATATCAGCCTTTGATAAATTGATCAGCCACATCGGATCATAGATTCGAACAACCCGGTTTTCCTTCTCCAGCACTATCATAGCTTCTCCGGTACTCTCATTATAATACCACCAACGCAGGTCCTTGATAAAATCAAGTTCCATTGGCATGAGAGGAATTTTCTTCATCACTACCGGTTTCTTCTTGAACACCAATACAATCAGCTTCTTACCAGTTCTTTCATGTATTCTGGTGCGAGATCGACGTCTTTTAGGTCTCTGAGGATTCAAGAACTTAAACCCTTCTCTGCATTCTCTCTCTAACATCTTCTTGAAATGAAAGCCCACATCATCATTCTCATAATTACAGAAAGGCTTTCTAGACAGTTCTCGTACATCCCACACTGGTAGACTACTAAAATCTCTCGCACGCTTAAAGTATTGAACACCATTTTGGCGTTTAACCCCATAACACTTCAACCTCGCAGAATACATCCAACTGATTATATCACCTGAGACTTGACCCTTGAACTTAAAGTACGGTCTTTGAATAATCGGCTTAGCAGGAGGAACATAGTTGGCATGGAACTCTTTCATATATTCATCCATCACCCAACGTTGTTTCTGTTCTTTAAACTCCTTGATCGTTGGATCTTCAGGTTTCTCTGATTCTTTCTTTTTCAGTCTCTCCTCTGCTTCAGTAACCTTTTCTTCAGGAAATACTTCAAAATCATCACCAGACTTATTATCGTTGACATTTGAATACATCTCCGGGTATTCTTCTGATGTAATGTCTTCAATTTCAATCTCTTCATCAAAAATCCCTTCAATGTCGTCATCAGACTCTGGATCAGATGATTCATATTTCTCTGGTTCAGCTTCAGAAACTTTCCTCATTTCTTCATCATTCAACTCAAACACTGCTTTAAGCTGCTCAGCTGTTAAATCACCAGCAATCTCCCCTTCTTCTAAATTTTCAATAATATGCTGGAATTCTTTCAAACTAGTACCAGCTTGATTAGATGGGATTGACGAAATCGGCATCGCTTCTATTGAATCCTTCTCCCCCTGGGATGTAGATGTCCCAGCACCCGAACTAACATTACCGGTTGGGCCTGATCCTCCACCTACATTCCCTTGATCATCTTGATCGGGATATACCACTTGAAAACGCTGGAGCGTGTGGATCGGTTTAGTTCGACATCAATAACGTGATAAACAATGAGAACAAGCAATGTAAATAAAACGACTCAATCTCATTAACCAATTGAACGATTACAAGAGATTCAGAGTACAAAACACTAGTTCTCACACACACAAGCTCTCATGAACAACTAGTAAATTACAAGACAAACGACCTATTTATAGACTCCTAAAACCTGTCCTCCGAACCTGGAGATCGGCCAGAGTTCGGAGCCGCCGAACCTTGGGTTCGGCCAAGGTTCGGCCAGTACAAAAACTAGGTCAAAACTTGTCTTCAACAATCTATTCGATCCAGCCCGTTGCCACATATAATGTACCAACACACCATATCTTCAGTTCCCTTCGTGAGGGTTAGAACCGGTGCTTGTGTAAGGATCTAAATAACCCCTCACACGATATCTAGTCTACTAATCATCGTGCGGAATCCGGTGATTATAGATGATTCAAGAATAATCGTATAAAATAGTAAAGAAACGACGGAAACAAGATGAAAACACAAACCGGTTGTAGAAAGCTTGAATGAAATCGATTACCACACACCTTGAGGAATTCGAAATTCTCTTAGAGAGAATTTCGATTACACCTTGAGTAGAGCACCAAAATCAACAACCCTATACTAGAGAATTACATGTTCCTTATATAGTTGACCCTAACTTGTAAAACAAGACTCAAAATTCGGCCCATATGCCCTATTTTCGACCGAACCACACTCAACCCACTAAACCCATACTTGTTAGCCCAATTACAATTAAAACAAAACCACAAAATATCTAATGCAAAAGCCTCATATTTTTACGGTCTCTACAATCTTCCCCTAGGCTTTAGCATTAGATGGCTTTCACATTCTGAGTTTCTTAGATATCTATACCATAGAGGGATCATACCACAACTTCTCTTTAACAATCTTTGCCACTGCTCGAGTATAGCACTTAGCATATTCTTCAGTCTCTAGAGAGCTCTCAATTTGATTCTTGTATAGCATCAGTATGTCCTTCTCATTAAATCTCAGCAAGTCATGAACTTCCATCACACTCATTGTCTTTATCTTGCAAATGATTTTGGCTTCACCAGTATAATCACTGTAAGCCCAAGTCTGGAAATCATCAAAACATCCCTCAAGATGTCTCATAGGTAGAGGGATAGTCTTTGTCTTCTCTGTCGGTGGATACAACACGTTAGAGAAATTCTTCTTTGCGTCAAACTTGAATACATCCCTGTACTTTTTTATATACGACTTCTTGTGAGGAAAATCATTAAAGTTCTTAAATTTGCTGAGCATAGCATTCTTAAGTTTCTTGTAGAAGTGAGTTACATAATCATTCCTTGATGGATTAAAGAAAGGAGCATGATAAAGCTTGGTCAGATCCACCGTAGTCCATGAGTAGAATTGTGTCCAGCACTTGTAATATTCTAATGGGCACGACCCTTTTCTTCTAACCACAAACATATGTTTCTCATCATCAAACATCCAGGACTTTACTTCTGAAGTAATTCCTCTTTTGTCATGATATTATTCTCCAAGCTGAATCAGGTACCTCTCAGGAGGATAAGCAAAAGTCTTAGCATCCCATCCTCCGTCAAAATCATTAGCAGGTACGGTCATGTAATCACGATCCCTTGTATCAGTTTCCTTTGTAGCACCTTCAGGTAGAACGGGACCGGATTCAGTGTCATCTGGAATATCAGCTTCAAAGTAAAAAACCGGTGAATGTGAGGAATCACTTTCTCTAGAACTGCTTCCTTTGCTTCATTGTTCTCCTTTATTGTTTTTCTTTGACTGAGACTTGCTTGAACCACTCTTATCAGCAGAGCTAAGCTGCTTTACCAGCTTGTGCAATTCTCTTATTTTTCTTGAGAATTCTCTATTAACTTTCTTCTGGTTTTCCAGCTCAGTGTTGTGAACTTTTTGAATATCAATCAAATCACCATTTATTTTCCTCCGGGCTGCATTCTGAGTTTTTAATTCTGCTATCTCTGATCTCAGCTCTCTTTCTAGTCTGAATTCGGCTGTCTCTACAGCCTCCCCTTTGTCTTGAGCAGTGGGTTATGAGGAGGATGATTGACTGGGTCCAGTGCCAGTAGACACAGGCACTCTAGGGTCTAAACGTCTTCTTCTTGGGTCATTTAAAGCTTTTGTAAGGTGTTGTGTGGCAATCTTCACCTTTTCAGTCAGATCTTCTGTAACAAAAGTACTGAGGGGAGGATCCTCTGTAGCTTCCGTTTTCTTATCAATGGAATCTCAACAGTCTATGTCTCTTCTTCTTCCTCAACTTCAATGTCATCAAGATACGAATCATAGTTGATATTGTCACTATCATCAAAATGCAATGCTCCAATTTGCACATCTTCTAAATCAAAATCTTCCCATTCATTACTATCAGATAGTTCAGTGACGGGCTTCTGTGAGGCAGGTACATTGTGTTCTTCTTCAACTACAACATTTCGTTGAATGGGGACCTCCTCTCTCACTATCTCAACAAATTCCCCAAAATTGTTTCCAAATAGGACTTTGTCAGTTAGCTTCTTCTTGGGGTTTATCATTGGAAAGACCTCAATTATTGGTTTTGTATCATGAGTATCACTTGACTTCCTCAGATTTGGATATCTGGAATCCAGAGCTAGTTGTATAAATCTTGGAGCAGTAGCAAACTTCTTGTCCCTTGTCACAACAGCCTTGATGTCTTCAAATACTACTTTGGACCATTTAAACTTTAAACCTTTAACCAGTGACACCATTTCATGGGTGTGCACGAGGTTTAGCTAATCAGTTGAGCTCTTCTTGGCAATGATACATTTCTAAAAATAGTGAGCCAGCATTCTCCATTAGGGTGGAATAAGAGCCTTCATGGTGGGTGGAGACACTGTGTGATAACCCATTTCTTTCAAGCATTGGGTACAGTCTCATTTTCCAATGCAATAGGATCAGCAGCAACATCTTTCAACTTGAGAGCCTGTCTAAAATTTTCTTCAGTCAAGACAATACTTGTGCCCTAAATCTTTGCCATGATCTGCTTCCCATCATCTAACACGAAAGTTGTCTTCCAAAATTCTTGTTGAGTTCTCTTGAAAATAATAGGATTAGCAGTGAGAGCATAATGCAGACAACATTTCTTCAAACCTTCAATCATGGACTTGTACTTCTCTTTATACTCAGCAGGTGGATCCAGCAGATAAGCTACAGTGTTATGATCCTTGATAAACTCTAAGTCCCTGCAATCACAAACAAAGATAAAAACCAAAACAAATAGCAAGTCATTAGTCGTAAGATTTTTCTAGAAAAACTTGCAGCATAACGGCTTAAAAATGGAAGAAAACCATTTGAAATGTCATTAGGTACCTTTTCGATCGAAAAACAAGGTTTTCGATCGAAAATCATCCTTCCGACCGGAAAGCTATTGGTTACCGAGAGCCTTGGATCGAAAAGTATAAGTTACCGAGAGCACCAATCGAAAAGTATGAGTCCTGATCGAAAAGTCCTAAGCTTCGATCGAAAAGCATAGCTTTCGATTGTAAAGCATAGCTTTCGATTTTAAAGCATAGCTTAGATTGTAAAGCATAGCTTTCGATCGGAAAGCTCAGTTTTCGATCGATAAGGTGTTGTTCATCGGTGGCCCTTGATCGAAATTCGCCAGGGGCCGATCGAAAAGCTTCTCAGCCTGATCGAAAAGCCTTTGGTTTGATCAAAAAGCCTCCTTCTTCTTCATTCATAACCTGCAACTCAATCAAACAGCTAACATTCGTGCATTTCATCACACGATTTCAATCACAATCATCTCCAAACGCAAATTCTTACCCATCCCAAGCAAAGAACATAAGAATTAAACACATACCCGATTTTCTCTTTTGGGGGTCTAGCTACAAGCTTCAATCGGGGAGCCATTGTCACTTAGAACACAAAATTAACACTAGGAGTGTGTTTGGGGATGAATTACGACCACCCTAGTGGTGTCGGAAGGTGAAGATCGGTGGTGGCGGCGGCGATTGTGTAAGGGGCAGTGGCGGCAGTAACTGAGGTAATGGGGGTGTTTTGATGACGGATTCTGAGTGAGGGAGGTGGAGGAGAGGTCGCGGAGGAGAGGCGACAGTGGTGATGGTGTGAGGTGGTGGTGACCGGCGATAATGGTGGTGAGGGGGTTAGGGTTTGCGACAAGGAGGAAGAAAGAAAGAAAGGTGGGAGAGAATGGGGAGGGGACCGATCGGTCCTCACCCTAACCCCTTCTCCTTTTTTTTAAATTTTACACAAAGGCCCCTCCATCTATGAGAACTTGACTCTTTTGACATAAAACTTCAACATGCACACAATTTTCATAACTTAACCACCAAATTATCACAATTAAACCCGTTTATTTCCGAAAACTTCCCCTGAACTCAAATTCGAGAGATTTACGTCTGATAGCTTAAAATATAACTAAAAATTAATTAAAAATAAAGATAAAATAAAAATAAAGAAATTATCTACCACTTGACAAACTGAGCTTTAAGTGATAAGGCACATAAGGGATCATACCAGATAGTTTGTGACTAAGGAACCCTTTTCAGCTTCAGTTACTTCGCGTGTTCAGGCAATTGCCAGTATATTGGTCCATCTTTAAACTCGTGTTGTTTCGCTTACTCAGGCAGTTTTATCACATAATTTATCTTTTAATGTTTATTAATTATGAACATCTATCCAGGTCACACACATAAGTCCTATGTATAATTTGTACATTCTATCAAGTACACCTGGTTTCCGTACAACTTTTTTCACTCCTTAAGACTAACGTCATGCTCCAGACAAGGTTGAGAAAAGAAAGAATAGATCATGGAGATTTTTTGGGATAAATACAACATCAACTGAATTTTTGAAACATTTTTGATAATGCTCTCATCAGTGACAAAGGCCGAGGGTTTTGGACCCTTGAGGGTCTCTTTTGGTTGTGCACATTGGCATCTTTTGGGCTTATAATGTATGTAAAAAACTTGATGCGTAAAATTTGGATATATAAAAATGTGGTCAAGATTTAAATGGTAAATACCAAGTGACCAAACTACACACCAGGGTAGTGAACCCGTCGTATGCAGTATAGTATTGGTAAGAACCGGATATCAATCTGTGGACTACGTAGACTCTCGATACTAGATCTTTGCTAATATCTAACCGATGAAATTGAAATGGTGAACTAAAACTGAAAACTATGCTAAATAACTAAAACCGACAAAAACAACTAAAAACCAGATAATATGATGGAAAATCAGAAAAAGGAATGCATCACCTAGACTAGACTCCTCTAGACTCGCTCAGACCCTTGGATGACTAATACCATGAACTCTATCGTCTAATATGGAGAACCGGACTACCTAGGACTATAGACACATCCCGAATAACCCGGAAATCCTAAACGAAGCACGGATAGCAAAACCGTGAAAACTGCCTAACGGACTAGCTACTTCGATCAAAGTAAACTAATCCTACATGTAATAGGAAACTACACGAGAGGTCTCTCAATATAGTGCCTATACCATGCAATGGTGATGATTCCAAACACTTATGACATAGAAACCGCTAAACATGAATAAATAGCATTGAATCTTATGTTCACAAGCAATCTATCCTATTAAACGATGTAAAACAAGCTTCTAGCCTATGAAACGATTCGGTCAAACGTATCTCATAAGGATATTAACTAAATCAGCCTCAAATCAATGATAAACCATCAAGTAGGAGTTCTCCTATCAAGCATCAAACGTTTGACCAATAAAAATTAACCATTTAACAATAAATAAATCAACACATACTAGTAGTTCTACTAAATATGGCAATTAATCCACACGATCCATCATTAACCAAAACTAGGCCTGTAAACGAACCGAATGTTCAGCGAACGTTCAGCGATATGTTCGTTTATATAATAAATGAACGAACACGAACATAATTTTTCGTCTGTTTAATTAAATGAACAAACATGAATAAAAGCCACATTCGTTCATTTATGTTCGTGAACGTTCGTTTATGTTTGTTTATTTATGTTCGTATATTTGTGCTCGCTTATGTTCATTTATGTTTGTTTATTTTCATTGATATAATACTATAAAAGATTTTTCAATTAATAAATTAGTAAATAGTTTTTTGGATGAATTTTGGAAACTATCAACCTCTTAACTTTTCATTTAGATGTGTTTGTTTAAATTTAAACTTGTTGCTGTTCGTTTAACACACATTATGGTTTTGTTAGTTTATGAATCTGTTCGTTTATGTTTGTGAACCGTTCGTGTAGGGTTAAACGAACGAACATAAACGAACACGAACATTTTCATTTTCTTAACGAACGAACACGAACAAGAAAAATGTGTTCGATTAATGTTCATGTCCGTGTTCGTGTTCGTTTAAAATTAAATGAACGAACACGAACATACCCTTGTTCGTGTTCGTTCGGTTCGTTTACAGGCCTAACCAAAACCAAATCAACAAACTTTATCATCATAAACATTCAAAACCATCATCAAAAGCAATTTAACACAAAGTCATGGTAAAAAGTCACCCGAAACGGCTGAGACGGGTCCAAATTTATCTAATCTAAGTGATACAAGGATGGATCAGCCAGGATGGATCAGCCAAGATACATGTTTAATAACAATAAAAATCGAATCTTGGGACTGACCATGATGATGTACCAGATCAAAAAAAATAAACGATGAAGAACCGAATTAAAGATCCGACCCGCGAGAGCTAAAATCTTCAAATTTGTTCTTAAAAAGCCTTGATCTTGACCATTTTTTTCCTTTCAAGATGATTCCAATGTGTTTAGGGGTGTATTTAGGGTTTTATGGAGGTGTCCCCTGGAGAAAACACGGCTGGAAAGATATATATATGCGGGAAAACGGGTCTGTTCGCCATCAGGTTGATGGGCCGAGAAACTGGGCCTGACGCGAACAGGATAAAAGGAATATAACCCAGATTTAAACCAACAGGAACTGCTGCTCTATTGGTCTGTTGCCCTTGCCGCTAACAAAGAGGTCAAGGGATCGATCCTTGTCCTCCTCCGATTTATTTTATTTTATTACGCTGGAAGCTACTGCTGTCTTGACTGTTGGTCCACAGGCTGGAAGGAACTGGGCCAAGCGACTTGGGCTGCTGCGGCTGGGCTGCACATGGACTGGGCTGCTTCTGATTTGGATTGGTTTTTTTTTCTTCATAATTTTCGCTTCCAGGCTCCGATTCAACTCCCGTAAATTGCATTTTTATTCTATATTCACCACGAACCATCCAACCATCTAAAATTCAACAAACAAACTCATCAATAAGTATCACATTTTAATAATCTCAATTAAAAACCTAATTTAAATGTGAAGATTTATATATTTATCAAATTAAAACCAAAACCCTTTTCACAAAATCTATAATTCTTATATTAAACAATTAAGCACCAATTTTGATCATTTTCATTTAAAAAAAATTAAATGTGGAATTTATTTATTTATTTTTATGCAAAAGATGCTACGCATCAAATATCCCCACACTTAAACTTTGCTTGCCCCCAAGCAAAAATCTCATGCAACACTTTTTAAAAGATTTATAATCCAACAAGCAATTATGACATTTATTTACAAACATAGAAATGCTTACTAGTTCAACACAAACCAAGGTTCAATCAAACAAGCATCATACCCCTCACAATGATCACTCAACTCGGCTTTATTTAGTGGATAGACGATTAAGTGGATCGTCGATTTAAGTGGATCACTCAATGCCAAACATGCACCCCATTATCATAGGCTTGTATCGAAATCGCATCTCCACCAAATAACATAAAACCGAACATAAATCAAGAGGACTTTCATGGGTTGTAGTGTTAGGCTAGGGTTTAGGGGATGAAATAGGAATGTGAAAGTGGTTAAGTGCTTAGAAATCCGGACTAGGAACAAAAGAACTAAACTATCAAACCTTTTACAAAAATAAACTAAAATCGGGTAATTTTGACCCGAACACATTAGCTAATCAACACTCTATTTTTTTAGCTTTATCTTAGGTACCTCCAATAATAAGCTAGAACTTTTTGCAATTTTTTTTCATTTTCTTTTTCATATTTTTTTTCCTTTTTTTTTTTTGTTTTTTTTTCAATCTCATATGAAATCCTAGAATGGAGATTGAGTACTAGGAGAATCACAAATCACTTTTTTTTTGGCACAAAATATGACTTAATGAAACTAACCAAAATATATACACAAAAACCTAAACTAATCCGGATTCTTCACACAAGGGTTTAAGAACAAAATAAAGGCTAATCAGAAGGCTAAATGGGTCAAAAAGTGGAAAAATCAAACGAGAAGGAAAAAGGCTCAAACGGGATTTCTATGGGATAATGTTTTAAGGTAGGAAAAATGATAAGATCAAAGAAAAAGGCTAAATCAAAGGGGTTTAGTCCTAATGCCTCTATCATTTCTATGCCCAATTTTAGTTCATGATCTCGACGCGTATAAACAACACAAGTTCTATAATGAAAGCGCATGATGGCATAACTCTCAACCAAACGAAAGTGAGAAAATAATGTAACATATAAAGCAATTTAGGCTCAAATAACTCATGAAAACGGATGGAAAAGGGCTACCGATATGATGCAAGCAATCTATCCCCGATCTGATAGTTTCACTAAGTAAAGCATTCCATTTATTGATTTTATTTGAAAAACACTTGCTTGGAAATAGTTTTTCAAGAAACTCGAAGAAAAGGTTTGACTAGAGACAAGCATCGTATACATAGGTGAGCAAAACATCACGAATTACATCAACGGGCCCACTTCCATGTGTAGTAAGATGGGCAAAAATCTCAATTTCAACTCAAAACAGGGAGATATGATAAGAAAGTTTGAATTTTTTTCACAATTTTAAGCAATTTCAGTTCAGTTTAGCCCCATCCCCACACTTGATTTGTACATTGTCCCTAATGTACGCTAAACATAACAAAATAAAGGGGAAAAGGGAACTGAAATACTCCCCTGATCACAATCATGCCAGAAATGCCTCCAACAAGACCAAAATCCTCAAAAATAAGAAACAACTTTCGATGAATCAAGGCATCTGGTGGTCCGATGATGAATCTAGAAAGAAAACACAACTCAAGTGAAAGCAGTAAGCGGATCGGGTCTCGACATCGGGCAAGTTTGAGAATTTTTAAATGTTTTGAAAAGTGAATAAATGACCAAAAGCGACTGTTTGTTTGTCAATTATGAAGTGAACAGTTTACATTGAACAAAAGTCACATGCCCAATAAAACCTAGAGACGGACCGTTAATTGTCATTTATGAAGTGACAGTCCATTTCGTAAAATAAATACGAAACAATATCATAAAAGCACATTTGCGTGCTGTGAGAATGGAGATTGAGTACCCACGGTCCACAAGCTGTGCATTACCTACAACCCCACGAAGCATAGCCAAAATTGATAAATCAATGCAATGTCTAAACGTGGCATTCTTCGAACAACCTGCAAAACTTAAAAGAACGCATAAAACGGAAAAAGAGAAATAAAATGAAACTAATTTAAGCAAACTAACTAAAAATAAACTAAACTGATAAAAGATCAAACAAACCACGAAACAAGCAAACTAAAGTAACCAAGTACTCGGGTTACCTCCCGCGAGCGCTGGATTTATTAACGAGTCGTCAGCCGGACTCGAACCCGCGGTTAAGTCAACCGGGGTCATGGATGTGACCTCCCTCACTGCCAAATAAGCTCTCATCAGACCTGTTTACGTGCCACTCTTCATACAAGGGCTCGACTCCCTTATGTCGATCTCGCAGGTACATCGCACACATGTCGGCCACCCACGACCTATCACTCACTAAAGCCTTTTTCTTCAAATCAGCTGGCTTTTTCTTCTTTTAAGCACTCGCTTCATCCCCACACTTCTTATTTTGCGGGTCCTGCATTGATTTAGTCTACTTGATAATAATTGAAGGTGGGTCGGGTGGGTGATCTTTAATTCCAATCTGATGATTGAAGACCTGGTGACGATGTTTCTCATGCTGTGCAGATCCAGTGACACTGAATGTCATCGCCTCATCCTCAACTCTCAAGGTCATTGTGCCTCTATGCACATCCACCAATGCACCAGCTGTAGCTAGGAAAGGACGTCCTAAGATGAATGGTACATTGGTGTCCTCGATCATGTCTAAGATCACAAAGTCCACGGGAAACACAAATCGATCAATCTTAACCAAAACATTCTCAATCACTCCGTATGGAAACTTTATTGATCTGTCAGCAAACTGGATGCGCATGCGAGTGGGCTTGGGCTCACCTAGGTCTAGCTGTTTAAATAAAGAGTATGGCATCAAATTGATGCTAGCACCTAAGTCTGCAAGAGCATTCCTGACAGTCAGACTGCCTAATGTACAAGGGATAGTGAAACTCCCTGGATCACTCAATTTATGTGGCAGTTTGTTCTGAATGACAAATGAATATTCCTCACTGAGTGTAACCTGTGGAATTTTCTTCTTGCTACTCAGCATATCTTTCAAAAACTTCAAGTATTTAGGAATATGTATGAGCGCCTCAACGATCAGAATGTTAATGTGCAGCTGCTTTAATATGTCAATGAATTTCCTATGCTGCTCCTCCTCATCTTTCCTAAGTTTGTTTGGATATGGAATGCGTGGAATGTAAGATCTAACCGGTTCCTTGGGTTGTGCTCTACTTGCTGGGCTTAGCCTAGATTGCACCTGCCCAGGAACCTCAACCTCAATCTCCTCGTCTATCTCATCATGCTCAGCACTGACCGCAGGTTCTGGATTTGGAGTGGTCTTGTCATTCAGGTAAAAGATTGCATTCACGTATTGCTTAGGATATGTCTCTGTGTTTGCTGTCAATCCTCCCGGTTGTCTCTCGGACACTGATTTCGCAAGCTGGCCTATGGTTCTCTCTGATGAACCACAAAATCACACCGTATGTAGATATGAGAGTATAATTCAACTAGGAATGAGCTAACTAATGAAGAATAATGGATGAATCAATCATTCTATTAATATTGCTATGTAAGAGTACAATTGAAGAAAACACACAGTGAATGTGTAATTTTATGGAACTCAAAACCTCCCTTTGTGAATGAGCAAATGAACTATTTGTAGAGTTGCTAGAGTCGCATCTTCACAGGTTGATTAGATACACTTGCGTCTTGTCCATTCGCAACTGCATCAATTCCGACTTGTTCTCTATATGATACTTGTTCTTGAGGTCTTTATTATCGGAAATATAGCTGTTAGGCCATTTGCATATCCGATCTTGACCTATCCTCATCAAGTCCCCCTAGTCCATTGATTATTCAAGCAATAATTATTGGACTAGAAATTAAAAGTATCTTGCACTTCTGATGAGTTTGGAAGATTTTATCGATCACCTTCATTAGGTCCACATGCGTTTTTGATTTGTTACCTCATTAAAAACCTTGTTCGGAAAAACCCTGTGGGAAAAAACCGATACTAAGGAAAAAAGAGTGTAACACACATCTCTCTTTTGTGCAGATTAGAGATTTCAAAGATCGAAAATTTTCTCAATTCTATCAACCATCAACGACTTCACAGATCCGGTCATCAAGTCCCCCTAGTCCTTATGTTGTTTTGTACAAATGACTTAAGGACTAAGTCACAAAGATCATACATAGGAAATGCTCTGTGAAACAGGATCCAACAGATCATAAGACTTTATTTGTCTTTAAAATAGGTTGCTTCTGCAAATGTAGTTGTTATATTCTTATAAGAATATTTTAAAGTATCCATTGTGATCTTTTTGTCGTTTTCGTAATAAATCGCATATGCAAGTGTAAGAAGTAACTGCCTTGTCAGGCGCGTCTTGTATGCGGAATCGTACTCGAGTACTTTGTATATCAATCAGGACACGTGTCGTTTAAAGAACAATTGACGGGACAGTTTTTGTTTTTTAAATTTTGAATTTAAATAACTCGAACGGTTATTTTAGTCCCAAAATCTTCGCCCATATAAATACATAATCTTCCCCAATTTTTTCAATCTTCACTCTCAAAACACCGTCGCTCTCCTTTCCTTTCTTCAAGCCCTAGTTCTTTGTCGAGATTTTACTCACAGGTCAGTCAATTCTACTTTCGTTTTTTATTACGTTTTTCATGGCATCTCCTTCGGTTAAACTTGATGATGATTCAAGCAAGCACAATATGCACATCTCATTTTCATCCTTGTCGCCTCGCGATTTAGATGAAGTTATCGAGCGGTACAACATTCCGCTTTCTTTGAATCCGACTCTTCCTTCTCCAAATACTCCAATTTCTCCGTTTTCCGGAGGGTAAAATTGGGGTTTATGTTGATATGTTTAAGCTCGGGAATTATCGCCTTCCCTTTACCAAGTTCCTCATGAGAGTCTTAATGTTTTTTAAGATCCATATTTCACAGATGCACATTCAGGGTTTTTCTCGTTTAAGCCATTTTGAGGCTACCTGTAGGGCTGTGAATATATCCCCAAGTGTTCCCCTTTTTAGGGCTTTTTATAGGATTACGATGGCGGGTGATTGGTACACCTTTGAACGTAGGAGATCTGTTAAGAGAATTAGTACCCTTCTTCCTCCGAACCCCCGTTCTTGGAAGTCAAAATTCTTTTACATTGATGATAGATGTGTTCCCATTCAAATGGAATGGAGAGATGTAGAAGATGTGGTTCATGACCCAATTCCAGACAATGAGGATTATAACCAAGAGTCTTTTGATAAATTAGTATCTTGTGCAAGTCCAATTCGGAAACTTCCAGAAGCCATTCTTCTTCTTTGTAGGATGAGTAGGGCCTGGTTCACTCCTGAACTTTGGCCGATTTTGACGAATCATGGGAAGGGTAAGGAATTACCCTTTCATCATTTGCGATCATGATTTGAAGTATCTTTTTTGTTTTTAACAAATTCCTTCTTTATTTTTGCAGAAATGGATCTTTTTGAGGCAATGCAGTTAAAAAGTTTCGACGATGTGGATCTTGGTGCCGAAATGATGGAGGATGGAACCATGCCATTTCTTCGGCAAACTGCTAGTTCCTTTTTGGATTATCGCCCAGAAGGAGCACCTGTTGAACAAGTGGAATCGCAAGTGGATGTGCAACTTGAAGTGGTTGCTTCTGATAAAGTGCAAGAGATTGAATCTGGAAATGGTGGCGCTACTGACGGCGCAAAGATCACAAAAAATGACGCTGGTGGTAGTGGTGAAAGTACCCTCAAGGGTAAAGGCAAGGAAATTTTTGAGGATCATGTTAACGTAGTTCCAAAGGCATCACTGCCACCCAAGGGAGGAAGCAGAACCAAGAGATCTTCCAAGATGGTTGTTACCAAGGAATCAAGTGGGTCCATAATACCTAAGAGGAAGTCTCCCCGTTGGAACCTGCAGTCTTCTCCTAATCGTTCCAAGGTAAACACTTCCGAACCCACTGAGATCGTTGAAGTTGATGCACAACTGGGAGAGGATGTGCAGAAAGAAACAGATGTTGTGGTAACTCCTCCTCCTACTGATGATTTTGATATTGATGATTATTTATTGAATTCACCTGATATGTCACAAGAGCCAGGTTTTTCTGACGTAAGTATTTTGCAGAAAGGTACTACCCCTTTGACCACTTTGGCCAATTTAGCTCATGCATCCTCTTCTTCGCAGAAAGATGCACCTAGTTTTGCAGTTCCCACTTCTGAGTGGTTGAAAAAAGAGATCGATTTGGTTGCTCTCAGGAGTAACATTGGTAGAGGTTTGGATTCTGCCAATGCAAATGGAGCTTTTATTCCTCAATGGGAAGTTAAGAATGGTGACACTTGCACTGAGGGTCCAACTGCAAAAAAGATCACTCTTCTTGGAAGCACTCCAGCTGATATTTTCAGCCTTCAACAGATCCCCAATGAAGCCTTCTCGAAGTGAATACACGCTTACACAAGCAAAGCAACAAAGCTTAGCAGCGGATGTGTACGGCCGGTGGATCATTGCAGAAGCAAGGGTTGAGGAGTTAACCAAAAAGCTGCTGGCACACAAGGCCTGTTTT
>JBCNJP010000017.1:92897212-92909712 GCA_039602395.1 Deinandra increscens subsp. villosa
TCGCAAAGCATTGCTTTTCACAAACAAATATTACATAAGTATATGCTGACACGATCATGATTATTAGACCGGGCCACTGCGTGACAAGCCCCTCTGTGAACTCACCAACCGTTAGGTTCGACACTTGCGTGGTTTAAACTTTTGCAGATCGCTAAGGAGTATCCGGAGCGGGTTGGCATGGCACATGAAGACTCTTATTTTAATTAAACTAAATTGGGAATTTAATACACTGATTTGTAAAGCACGTGGTTAGTGCTAAGATGATATTTTGTTCCGCTGCGTAACTTGAGATTGTTTTTATGATATATCTTTGGACTAACTCTGATTCGTTTAGTATTTGTAACTAATGGTTGTGGTCCTGGTTCTGCTCGCACCCCTTAACGGTATAGACTCCGTTAGTGGTTATTTGGGGGTGTGACATGCGACATCAGAGATCAAAGCAACATTAGATCATTGTAAAGGAACATGTGTAATGATTAGGCATGAAAACGACATAAGAAAGCAAAGCTACATCAAATGGTAACACATTAGAAATACGCAATCATCGCCTTCAATGCTCATTGAGCTTCTCATCATCACCGCCATAAGGCTCCGATGTAGGGACCAACCTAGATACAGCCTGCGGCCGCATCTTGGCACCACGTCGCAGCCAAAAACAGAAGAACGGAAAACAAAAAAGCAGCGCACAACGATGGTGAGGCGCTATTCCAAAATGAATTGGTGCCGCCGCCACCACAAAAGAATTGTCGAGCACAACCATGAAATCAGTAAAGGCAGTACACAAAATGAAAGTCCAAATACAAAATCATTGCCTTAAAGCTCAATGAACCTTTCATCATCACCGCCATAAGGCTCCGATGTATGGACAAACCAGGATCTAGCCAGTGGTTACGCCTTGGCACCACGTCGTGGCCAAAAAACAGGAGATCTGAAAACTAAACAGAAGCAACAACGATGGTGAGCCGCTGTTCCCCAAAGAATCTGGCGGCACTGCCAACCAAGATATCGGCAGAGCCAAGATAGTGGAAAGAACGTATATGAAACTTGGAAAATGATTAGAGATAGTTTATGCTAACAATTATACCAGCCCATAGGAAAATTTAAAACACAAAACAACCAAGTATGTGGCTGATTTAACACTTCACACGTGGGCTGTGCCAAAACAGGTGTCTAAAAGAAATTAAAAGCTAATGAACTACATGGCTAAATAGAGAAAATACACACAAACTTAACAATGAACGTGGAAACAAATTAGTGGAAGAAAATAAGTTGTGTAAATAAGTAATTGGTCAAAACCAAACAGAAATACACCTCACAAAATACTTTGCCAATTGTAATATATATATAATTATACTTATACGATACACGCGTACTTACATACATATACTCATACGATATCGATATATATAAACCACACACATATATAAATACAAGAACTATACAAATAACTTATTATTATTATTATTATTATTATTATTATTATTATTATTATTATTATTATTATTATTATTATTATTATTATTATTATTATGATTATCATTATCATTATTGTTGTTGTTTTTGTTATTGTTGTTATTATTATTTTACAATACGAATAAACCACACACATATATACATAAAATATTATACAAATAAACTTAATATACTCTCATATATACATATTATTATTATTATTATTATTATTATTATTATTATTATTATTATTATTATTATTATTATTGAGTTGATTTAATTAATAATTTAAATGATAAACATTAACAAATAAACCACACACGTATATACATAAAAGAATTATACAAATAAACTTAATATACTTTCATTATACATATTATTATTATTACTAATAATATTATTATTGAGTCGATTTTATAAATAATTTGAGTGATAAAACATTTTAAAAAAATAAGAAACTATACTCCACGTGGAGGGCCATACGTGAAGTATAGAGTTTCTCTTGAAGTATAGGCCTCCCCTTTAAGATGACTAGCTCGCACTTTGATTTATGCGCCAACTTTAAATTTGTGTTTATACATATAATTTTACTATTACATGTATATGTGTACATACACATACCCATTTATATACTACACGTTAGAGGTGCAAATCCCAAACCGGTTTGGGCTCTCAAACCGGTTCTCAAACTGGTTTTCTGTAACAGCCCAGACCCGTCGCAACCAAGATATTGTCCGTTTTGGCAGCCGGCATGCCCTCAGGCATCCGTCCCTCACGGTTTTAAAACGCGTCTTGGTGGGAGAGGTATCCACACCCTTATAAATGCATGCTTAGTTCTCCTCCCCACCAATGTGGGATGTTACAATCCTCCCCCCTTAGGGGACCAGCGTCCTCGCTGGCACACTGGCCGACGACCGGCTCTGATACCATCTGTAACAGCCCAGACCCGTCGCAACCAAGATATTGTCCGCTTTGGCAGCCGGCATGCCCTCAGGCATCCGCCCCTCACGGTTTTAAAACGCGTCTTGGTGGGGGAGGTATCCACACCCTTATAAAGGCATGCTTAGTTCTCCTCCCCACCAATGTGGGATGTTAACATTTTCAAACCGGTCAAAACCGGTTTTGACCAACCCGGTTCTCAAACCGGTCAAACCGAACCGGTTTCAATCGGTTAGGGGTTTTTGTGAAGAAACCGGTTTGAAACCGGTTTCTTCACATCACTTTTAAGCAACTTTTTATAGCCGTTTATGTGTTATAAACATTACCCCACTTCCCAATCTCTTAAATTCCAACAAAGATTATCCCTCATTCACTCAAAAAATGGCCTCTTCAAGTGCTCAAAGCAACGCCGGCAACGACGAGTTCTCGATTGTGAGGATTGTTCCAACAAAGAGAGCTCCGCATTTGTTCGGGCCGCATTTCGACTTGGTTGAGTTAAAAAATGGTATGCAAAAGGCTCGGTGTCATTGGTAATGGATTGAACTCGACTACCCCAACAATAATGTTTAATCTAGTTAAAATATTTTGTCGTTTATTTCAAAGTTAGGTACTTTTGTAATCGTTTAGGTGTGAACTTCTTCTCTTTTGTAATGTTTTATGTTTTTTTTCAATAAAAAGTATGTTTTTTTAGTTTTTATAAAGTTTAAAAAAAAATAAAAAAAATATACAAAACCGGTTCAAACCGGTTTGAGATCCCAAACCGGTTCGGTTTCTAACCGGAACCGGTTTCACCGGTTTCTCGAACTCGTGCTCAAAACCGGTTTGGTAACCGAACCGGTTTGGCCCCAAACCGGTTTTGACCAAAACCGATTTTGGTCAAAACCGGTTTGAGAACCGAACCGGTTTGGTTTTCAAACCGGTTTTTGCACCTCTACTACACGTGAAGGATCTTACCCGACATACCCCCGACATCCATCCTCACTACTAGAAAACTGTGCAATTGTGACTGTCGTTCCGGTCGTAAACCGGTCGCAACTACCCTTTTGCGACTGTTTTACGACCGAAAAGGCGGTCGCAAATACCCTGGACGCTAAAGCTCATTTGCGACCGATGATCAATTTGCGACTGTTTTTGCAACCGATTAATCGGTCATAATATTTACGACTGTGTCTTTTTTGCGACCGGATTGCAACCAGTCTAGGTTGCGATTGGGTTGCGACCGACTTTTTCACAACTGAGTTGCGACCGGAAATTTTGCGACCATCTTGCGATTGTTTATGTTGTTTTGTGACGGCTGCTTTTGCGACCGCCATAATTTTTGCGACGACAGCTATTACAATTTAAGCTTTGCTATTGATCTAAACTTTAAATTAGACAGACATTCTAATTCTAATTGAAGATGTAAACTATAACTTCAAATATCCAAAAAACCAATCATAAAAGTTTTAGGCAATATCCAAGTTGTCCAAAACATTAGAGATATCCAACATATTAATCAAAGTTCCAAAATCAAACATTAAACATCTAATTTTTCCAACACATAGTAAATACCCCAAGATTCAAATTAGTTAGTCGGTTGAACGTTCTGAGCCATAAGTTTTAATAATGCTTCAATACTCGTCATTCTTTCATTCATATTCTACTTTTCTTTCACCAAATCCGCCATCCTTTCATTCATAGTCTTATTTTCTTTCACCAAATCCTCAATGACTCCATTTAACCTTTGTATCTACAAATTACAAAATGTATTTAAATTCACACTCAAATACAAAATCTCATATACACAAAGCTTATTAAAAACTACGCTTAATGATGATGTTAATTTCACTTTATTACATGTATTCATGGATATACCATATAGATCTAAACAAATATTATACAGCAGAACATCACCAATATTGTTTCATATTTTGTAGGCACTTTATTTGGGTGTTGTGGGTTAACTCAACTTGAAGGAGATGCATTCAGAAACTGATATCGGAAAGAAAAAAAAAAGCCAAGAGGGGAATCTTGCAACAAAGTTCATATCTAAACACCAACAACATACATGAGTGAACAATTAAAAAGTTGTTTGCATTTGGGATCACAACTTATCCATATTAAAAATCAACAGCAAACAAGAAAGACCTTGAACCACAAGTAATGATCAATTATGATATAACCTTAGGTCATTAAGATATACCTATTTCCATCCCGTATCACATATATATAACTGTCAAGAGAACAAAACCTAAGCAATATGCAAGGGACTCAAGCACGGACTGAGTATATTTATAGGGTCCTACTTAATTTTAAAAAAATTAAAGGCACATTTATTTTATTATAGCAATTACATTGAGAGAGATGAATAAACATACCTCTGTTTCTTGTCCCGTAGGTACAAAAGTACCACTGCTACACGACCCAGAAGGCGTACCCGTGATTAAGGCTAACGGGTCACTGACATTGCTTAATCCGTATAGTTTTCCTTTATTCTTACCCCCACTAGCTAGCGTCCACAAATCATTGTCAAATTCTGGCGAAATTCCTCCTCCGCCTCTAGGTACTTCTCTACAAATTGTTCTTCATATGTATCCTGATTTACACAAACAAACAAATTTCTAGTACTCTTAGTATTTTATAACTAACATACATTTTGGAAGTGAAGAAGCTTTCCAAAGTCCGCCTTGACCCATCATCAACCTACACAATATCATGTTGTTGAACATTCTCTTCTAAATCAATGCCCTCGGCCACTAAGTCTAATGGCCTGCTTCCTTTCTTGCAGTGCGACTGTTTCCACATCTCATGAAGGATATGATGTATAATATACTTATTACGCTTGTGATGCTAAGATAAATGGATCGTTAACACATCCTATTGACGTGGGTTTAACATCAGCCATATGAGTCTTGGGGAAAATGAAACTACTCTTTAAACAGTGCATATTTAAAACTAAATTCAACCAAATCCAAGTCACTAACATGTTAAATTATATATACTAACTAAAGTCCTTTTGCGTTATTGTTATTAGATTATGATGGTGAATGCTTCATATGTGCTTTTGTAATAAAATGGATTTGTATATCAGTAACAAATTAAGAAGAGGTCATTGTAATTGATGACGTGGGTCCCGCCCGACTAGACCCATGAGGCTACTCCTCACAGGGCTGAACCAAAGACTCGCTCTAACAACATGTAAGGGGCCGCACGGCCTACACGAGCACCGGAGACAGGCAATGATTGGCACATCATAAGCCAATCATGCGCCGCTTTACCCAAAGTGGGACTGTAGGCTACACACCTACTGTACTCGCCCATACCGTTAGCCGCCAGGAGCATTAATGGCGCATCGGAAAAAGGTAAGACACTATAAATACCCCCTCCAACCACTTGGGGGAGGACACTTAATCCCTCCGGACTACAACTAGCTCCGGCACTAAACATCTCTCTCGACCGCACGGCAGAGTAAATATCCTACTCCCCCACACTCACATCCCATATGCACGAGGGTAGACCTGGGATGGCTATGATGCATCTGTCAGTCCCAGTCTGAGCCGGAGGACAATCTCCCTCCTATGTTCTAACTCTCCCTTCGTGTCAGGTACCCAAGGCTAACTCACCGAAGCAACCAAGGTGCTCCGGGCCGGAGCAACTTGCCTACTAATCCTCCAGAAGCATATCGCCTAACCGGACCGGTCCGTCACTGATAGCCCGTCCGGCCGGGGACCACTGTTTCTACATTGGCGCCATCCGTCGTTACACGGCAAATACAATGTCCTTGGTACCCGAAACAACTCCCCCAGTTCCATCGCACGGTGGTACAGAGGGGAACACTACAAACTAACCAGGTCGCAATAACACTAGAGATGGTCGAAGCGAATTACGACCAACTACAGCAAATGATGCAAAGGGTGGCTCGGGAAAGAAGGCTGAAAGGGGTCCAAAATCAGCTCGACTTCACGAGCTATGAAGCAGACGACAGGGATGGCCGTGACGTTCATGAGGCCACCCCAACACCGCCTGAGTCCCCCGAGAGGCGTCGCTTTCCTGGGACCACTTCCAGGAGTGTATTCACAGACAGCACGATAGTAACCAATCGGGCGGACGGAGCCCCCCTACTTCGGAGCAACACCCGGGCTAACACAACAAACAACTCAAATCAACCTGCGTTCATGCAAGAGGGAAGCCACCCGGCGGGGGCAATATTCCAGACACCACTGATGAGCACAGGATCCCCAACTTCTGCCCTGCCACCTGGAATACTTTCCCTTATGGGCCATGCAGCAGTGGAAACTGCTATACGGTGCAAATTCAGCTGCAGCTGATACAACCATTATCCCGCAGGGGCCGACGGTCAGTGGCTACACACCACTCGGCGTTCAGATTCCTAACACACAAAGGATGGGACAGCCGTACGGCGGCGCGAGCTTGGATAATCTCTTCGAGCAACCCATGTCCGCCGCGCCTTACGTACCGCCAAGCAGGAGCAAGTTCAGTCGCGCTGTGGAAAGGTTCGAATGCCCTCCAAAGACGAAGTTACCCTCGTCAGTAAAAACATACGATGGCAGTGGCGACCCGGAAGATCACATACACTCGTTCAAAGCAGCTGCAGAAATCATGAGATGGGCTGAGGCCGTCTGGTGCAAGATGTTCGTACAAACCTTAACTGGGGCCGCACGGCTATGGTTCAACGCACTGCCCGACGGCAGTATCCGAGGGTTCGAAGAACTACGCGTACAGTTCCTGACGCACTTTGGCCAACAACGTCGGTGCGTCAAAGACCCCATTGAACTACACAACATCCGACAGGGAGATTCCGAGTCACTCCGGTCATTCATAGAAAGGTTCAAGGCGGAATCCATGCTCATAGACAATGTGGACGAGCGGCAAAAGATTTCAGGGTTTGTACACGGCATACGTACAAGACAGCTCATCAAAGAGTTAAGCGCCAGGGTACCCGGAACCATGCAAGAGGCCCTCGACCGAGCGGAAGCCTTCTTACGAGGCGAAGAAGCCGCCCAACTACGAGACAATCGGGGACCAATTAGCTCAAGGCTGGGCCCGAGGCAGGGTCAAGGGAAAAGTGAGAGACGCCCATGGCAGCGCGGCAGTGACAAAAACGAGGCGCATGAGAGGAAAACAGGGTTCGCGCCCTATGAACGCCCATCGAGCATGTCGCACCGACTGGGCGAAAAGGGACCGAACCACGGAGGCTTACTTAAAACTCCGAAGGAGATCCTAAAGACAGAAGAAGCCAGGTTCAGCTTCAAGCCGCCAAGGCCAATGGGCGACAAAGCCATCAACAGAAACATGGACAAGTATTGTGAGTTCCACGGCGACAAGGGTCACGACACCAACGAGTGCCACCAGCTACGAAAAGAAATCGACAAAGCCGTGAAGACAGGTGAGCTAGCACACCTAGTAAGGGAAGTAAAAGAGGAAAAAAGACCAAAAAAGGAAAAGGAGGAAAAAGTGATTCTAATGGTTCATTCCAGACAGTCGAAGCGGCCAAAAACCAACCACGAATGGTGGGCTAGCAGGCCGATACACTTCCCACCGCTCGGTGACTCCCAACCAACGCTCGAGCCAATGGTAGTCACAGCACAGGTAGAAGACCACAAAGTGCACCGCATGTACGTAGATGGGGGAAGCGCCTCCGACATCATGTACGAGCACTGCTTCATGAAGCTACCAGCAGAGATCCGTTCGGCCATTCGACCGTGCAAGACGCACCTCGTCGGATTCAGCGGAGAAAGGGTATTGCCACAAGGGCAAATTAAGTTACAAGTAACCATGGCCGATGGAGAGATGACACGCACCGAGCGGCTCACGTTCATCGTTGTCGCTGGGTCGTCATCCTACAACATTATCCTAGGTCGCCCGGCCATAATGACCTTCGGCGCAATAGTCTCAACAGCGCATGGGATGATCCGTTTCCCCACCAGGATGGGAGTAGCCACGATGCTGTCCGACAAAGGGCCACACACCCTAGTCGCAGCAGTCGAGGAGATCAACGACAGGTGCGTCATCAACGATGCCTATCCGGACCAAACGGTGGCAATCAGCCCAGAGCTAAGCACCGAAGGAAGGAAACGGCTGCACTACCTACTAAGAAACAGCACAGACATATTCGCATGGTCACCGTCCGACATGACGGGAGTGCCCAGGCAAATCACAGAGCACTATCTAAACGAGAACCCGGCACATAAACCAGTAGTCCAAAAAAAGCGCACGATGGGCCGGGATCGCTGCCAAGCAGTAAGTGAGGAGGTAAGCAAATTGGTAAAGGCAGGAATCATGCGGGAAGTTCGGTACCCACCGTGGCTGGCAAACCCGGTGTTAGTAAAAAAGTCGGACGGCACCTGGCGAATGTGCGTCGACTTCACAGCCATCAACGACGCTTGCCCCAAAGACTGTTACCCCTTACCACCAATAGATGCAAAGGTGGACGCGCTGTCCGGCTACACTTTCAAATGCTTTTTAGACGCGTACAAGGGCTACCACCAGATACAGATGGCAAAAGCAGTCGAAGAAAAAACAGCGTTCCACGCCGATAAGGGCACATTTTGCTACACCAAAATACCGTTCGGCCTAAAGAATGCCGGGGCAACTTACCAAAGGTTAATCGACAAGGTGTTCAAAGACCAGATCGGGCGAAACATGGAGGCATATGTGGACGATTTGGTCATCAAAAGCCAAACGGAAGACACACTATTGAAGGATATCCAGAAACTTTCGCAAACCTCCGCGCGGCCAACATGAAATTAAACC
The DNA here is from genome assembly GCA_039602395.1 of Deinandra increscens subsp. villosa. NCBI lineage: Eukaryota > Viridiplantae > Streptophyta > Magnoliopsida > Asterales > Asteraceae > Deinandra > Deinandra increscens. Next base: position 92,906,357 of record JBCNJP010000017.1, read on the forward strand.
CCGCCAAGTGCTCGTTCGGCATGAAGCAAGGAAAGTTCCTTGGCCATGTAGTGACGGACCAAAACATCATGGCCAACCCAGCAAAAGTCAAAGCAATACAACAGATGCGGTCCCCTCAATCACTTAAAGAGCTTCAGTGTTTAAATGGCAGGTTAGCCGCCCTGCACCGTTTCGTATCCAAACTGGCAGAAAAGTCCGCACCATTCTTCGAAGCGTTAAAAAGGTGCACCACAAAAGAAGATTTCCTATGGACTGAAGAGGCCGAAGCAGCCTTTCAGGCGCTCAAGAAGACCCTGGCAGAGTTGCCATCGCTCACCGCGTCAGAGCCAGGAGAAGAAGTTGTCCTATATTTAGCCGTGGGAGAGAAGGTAATAAGCTCGGTCCTGTGCGCCGAGCGGTCCGACAAACAGATACCTATGTACTTTGTCAGCCGAACAATGGCCGACCCAGAAACAAGGTATTCAAAGTTGGAAAAACTTTTGCTCGCTCTGGTCCACACAACCAGGCGACTCCGGCGGTACTTCCAGGCATACAGAGTCACTGTGCTAACCAATTATCCGTTAAGGGAAATAGTACAGCGTCCGAAACATCGGTCGCTTCGCAAAATGGGCAATTGAGCTCGGCGAACTAGACTTGAAATTCCGACCAAGGACGGCCATAAAGGGCCAAGTCCTCGCTGACTTCATAACGGAGTTAGATAACACTGGAACAGAACAAGAAGCCCCCTCGGCACCGATGCTACCTCCTGGTGGTCACGAGCCCAGACGCCTGGACATTATATACAGACGGAGCGTCCAGCAAAGATGGCTCCGGTGCAGGCCTCGTGCTCATTGACCCGCACGGTGTAGAAGTAACCTATGCCATCAGGCTCGAATTCCCAAGCACAAACAACGAGTCGGAATACGAAGCCCTGTTGGCAGGACTGAGGCTAGCAAAGAAGATGGGGGTGAAGAAGCTATCCGTGCGGGTGGATTCCTTATTGGTGGCAAACCAGATAAAAGGGGAGTTCGAAATACGAGAGGCCGCGCTGCAAAAATACGCCGATTGCGTAAAGGCTATCGCGTCCTCGTTTTTGGAATTTGAAATCATACAAGTACCGCGCGGCCAAAACAAGAAGGCTGATGCGCTCAGCAAGTTGGCCTCACTAGCGTTCGCCCACTTAAAGAAGCAAATACCGGTGGAGGTGATCACCACACCCATGGGAAAACCAATGGAAGTCAACGAGGTGGGCACCCAGACATACTCTTGGATGACGCCATTCATTAGATACTTGACGGACGGCACCACACCAACGACCAATCAGGAGGCAAACAAGCTCCGCCTGCAAGCCGTGAACTACACATTGAAGGAAGGTCGTCTGTACCGCACGGCTTACTTACAGCCATGGCTGCGGTGCCTAACAGAAGATGAGGGACTCTACGTAATCCAAGAATTTCACCGCGGTATCTGTGGCACCCACTCTGGGCCGCGCTCCGTCGTGACAAGAATGCTAAACACCGGGTTCTACTGGCCAACCATGTACTCGGACGCGGAAAGAGAAATCAGAAAGTGCAGGGGATGTCAGGTGCACGCCAGTGTACAGCGCGCCCCAAAACGCGAGATGATACCGGTCACGTCGCCGTGGCCGTTCCATAAGTGGGTAATAGACATCGTAGGTCCATTTCCAGAAGCGCCAGGAAAAGTCAAGTTCCTGGTGGTCGCAGTGGATTACTTCACTAAGTGGGTGGAAGCACGACCGCTAGCGACTATCACGGGCAAGCAGATAATAAACTTCGTATGGGAAAACATCTGCTGCCGCTTCGGCCTTCCAGGGAAGATCGTCTCGGACAACGGAAGGCAATTCGCAGAAAATCCCTTCCGGGCGTGGTGCAAGGAACTACAGATAGCACAGATCTTCACCTCGGTCGCTCACTCACAGTCAAACGGGCAAGTAGAAAGAGCAAACCGAAGCATAGTCACCGGAATAAAAGCACGGTTGGGGGCCGAAGGAAAAAACTGGGTCAAAGAATTGCCAAGCGTCATATGGGCAATGAGAACAACCGAGCGGACGAGTCACGGGCACACCCCATTCAGCCCAACCTACGGCACAGAGGCGGTTATTCCGGCAGAAATAGGGATGCCCTCGCAGCGAATCCTGGAAATGGACGAAACAACCAACGATACCGAGCTGCTGGTAAACCTATCCTTAACTGAAGAACGGCGAAACATGGCAGCAATCAATGAGGCAAGGTACAAGAAAAAAATCGAAGGATACTATAACGCTAAAGTAAAGGCAGTTACCTTCAGACCGGGCGACTTCGTCTTTCGAAACAATGAAGCCTCAAGACAAGAGAAACAAGGTAAACTCGGCCCTAATTGGGAAGGACCGTACCAAGTACGAGAAGCCCATCAGAAAGGGTCATACAAGCTCGCAACTCTAGATGGAAAAGCCGTACCCAGACATTGGAACGACATGCAACTAAAAAAGTGTTATATCTAGTTTATTATTGCCGCACGGCATTGTTTGTAATTTACATTTTGAGTTTATTCAAGTAAGCCGAACAACACCTGTTACAACACGCGTTCACTCAAAAGGGCAACACCCCTGTAAAAATTAATACAAGACCGATAACCTAACTTACCACACACGCGGCCCCCTTTTTGGACGCACGGTAACAAACATCGGCAAGACATTCGACAGGCCAACCGAAGGCTGGGAAACAACGGGAGACGGGCCGGACTAGCCGGGCCAGAACCCTACCCTACAGTGGGTGACCCAAACACGCTTAACGGGTCACCGGGCTCTAACGGCCCGGTGCCCTACCAAACAGCAAAATGGGACCACAATTACCATGGTTAAAAGCGCTAATATCTCCGAACGGAGTAAAACAAAGTGGGTGTACAACCACAGAAACAGCCAACAAGCCAAAAGAAATGCTTAAAATACAATAATAAAGGCCGAACGGCTCATACAATTAGCACAATCGCACAATTACAAAGGCCATACGGCTCATACAACCAACATAGCAATCAAACATGACATAACATATGCTAATGAAAGCCGAACGGCTCAAAACATAAAATTGCATTCCAACTTTGCAGGAAAAGTTCATTCATTGATAAAGATTTACAAACAAGGCGGAAGCCAAAGGAAATTACAAGAAAATATACAAGGCCGAAGCCAAAGTAACTACACAAAAGCTGCAGGGCGGAACTCATGATGCGGTGGCCGAGGGATCCGGGGTAGGCTCTTCGGCAGTCTTCTCTGGCGCGGCCTTCGGCTCAAGAGCCTTAACAACCTCAAGAGGTTCGGAGGCAAGGCTAGCAAGCTCCTCAAGATACGGATACTTGTGTTGCTAAAAAATGGTGACCGCCTC
>JBCNJP010000017.1:92914712-92921180 GCA_039602395.1 Deinandra increscens subsp. villosa
CGTGAAGGATAGGATAGGTATTTTTTTAAAAAAAAAAGGGGGGGGGGGTGTCCCTAAGAATCCCCTTCTAATAATTAAGTCATTTGGCTTGTCGAATTTAACGTGCAAGTTTTTCTTTTAAAATTTTCTTAAAAAGTTGTGTTTAGTTGGGTAATGAAGAATTTTAAAATGCAATAAAATTCTTTAAACAATAGAATTTAATGAATGAAAGTTACATGGCTTCAAATTCCATTGATTAAGGAAATTTATTCCAATTTAAATTTGTCTATAACCCAACTAAGCACAACTTTAAAAGGAAAACTTATGCAATTCCAATTCCATTATATTCCACGAATCAAACAACCCCTAAATGTCAAAATTTGATATTTCGTCGGTTCAGATCGGGTAAGGATGATCACACAATAACAATACAAATATATGCTAATTATATACATCAAGTTAATTATTTTGATAAAAGCACTTGTGGTTGATAACTAATATTATCTTAACTAAACACGTTTTGTATGGTGTAGGAAAAAAAACATATAAATGTAAAAATGAAAAAATCTTGTAAAAGAGGGGAATAAAAGTTTAAAAGCCAAACATGTAAGTGCGCTAAATGATCTTACTACTGATTGATTGATCAAATCTAGTGAACACGAAAGGTAAATAAGCTTTGTTCTTATTAATCACTTGAAGATTACAAGAAGTAAGATATGGTTTCTCTCTCTAGAACACACACAAACACACAGACTAATGACTCAGAGTTCTAACAGGTTGAACAAACTCAACCTATTTATAGTGTTGTGCATTCTCTCCAGCGAACCAATGGTTCGCTGCCCACGAACCATTGGTTCGGGACATGGTTCGTTGAACCCTAATACTCACAAAACACTCTAACTTAAATACAATACACGAGACACTCTGTAGCATAGGATTATGCTCTAACAGACTCCTCCTTAACGTTTAGTCTATCTATGCTAACTAAATCTCTAGTCTTCAATCTTTAGCATTGCTGCATTTGATCTTCAACTTGAAATTTCTTGTCAGCTATAGAGCTTGCATGGCTGTATCACTTTTGAAACATCTTTTGACCTTCAAGATTCACTTGTGAAAGATACTTCAATCTCCCCCTTTCACCATGCTTGAGTCATGACACGGAACCTATAATTTCAGAAGACAGAAACGCGGTTTCCTTTTCTTTTATGGAAATGTATTTAATCTTGGTGCAGAACTTCTCTTCGAGAATCCAAGATTTAGATTTGAAAATTTGATTTCGTATCACATGTCGATCGGTCGAAAACAAATAAGAAACAAAATCTTTTTGGCTTTTTGAAATTTTATATCAAAACATATCAAAAATCTTTTTTATTTTTCTAAGTTTAAGCTAAAAACACACCTAAAATTTTTTTGGACTTTTCAGAAATGAATCATAAATGCAATACTGAATCAGACACAATTTTTGTCTTTTGTGAGAAAGACCACAACTTGAGATCATACTAAACATAACATTCTGAACTAAACTTCAATTTCAATTACATCAGCACATAAGCCATGTCGATTGCTGATATAATTTGTCCATCTTAAACTCACCTAAAAAATTATTCACCTATAATGATGACATGTAGACGCTGTAGGGTCTCAAACTTTTAAATCATTTTTTAGAACTATTTTTTCCGGTAAAAGTTTTTCCGACAACCCTATATATATTTCGATGAATAGTCGCCGGTAAAGGTTTCTATATGGCGACGATCAGGGGCGGACAATATATCATTACAAAAGGCTTATTAAAGGCTTTATTGACGACATGTCGCCGGCTCGTCGCCATAGCCCTATCCAATTTCGTCGCGAAAGGCACCATTCCTTTTAGTGGAAATACCTGCATTTCCGATTCTTAAAAAACGAGTCTGCAAAGTCAAACCGAAAGTCGCAAAGCCAAATGAATGTCTTGCTTTGTGATTGGATTTATACGCTCAAATTTTATTTTTTTAATGTGGACTTTTGATTTTGGTTCTTCATCACTAGTCAGATTTTGTTTTGTAACTATTCCTCACATCTTTTAGTAATTGGATTCGATCCGCTTGACATTCAAAGAAAAGAAAAGGAAGATGGATCCAAGAATGGCCACTTCAGTTAAAATACAAAATATTCAAAATTTATGAATTATTTAAACTAGTTTAGAGTCCCCAAACATGATAGCTTAATAGTAAAGTAGTAACTCTTTAACTAAAAGTTTACGGCCGGATGCAATTACTACAAAGTACAAGTGTGGTAATTTAGAAGGAAATGGATCTGGTGAAGACCTTCTTCCACGCGGCTTTCCAGTTTAGAGGCAAATGTCTGTTAAGAGTCCACGATCTACGAAGAGAGGGCCCTGTGTGTGAGGAGATGAAATAACCTTCATCATCTTCTTGAGAATCCCAGAATCGGGCTCCTTTTCTCTTGGCTCTAATGGTGGATAACACCTCATTCTTGTTGCAAATTCCCCATACCGTCACCTTTTGCTGTTCATAATCCACATTTACTGAGTAAATACCTGTTTGTTTATCACCACATCATATACCGGTTAGTCATTAATCATTACCTTTATGCAGTTAACTAACTAGATTTCACTACCCTAGAGCATTAAAACAAGAATGACGCCGGTACATAAACAGTTGTATTGCTAAAGTGTAACGTAAAGTTTAAACAAATAGAAAAAGAGCACGCAATGATATTAAGCTAAAATAATAGAGAAAACTATATATAAAACTGAAACGTAAACGCGTCAATGTGAAACTACAACGAAGAAAACCTAAAATAAAATTAAAAACCAAAAACAATAATATTATGGTCTACCACGTGACACCCAACCAAGGGACCACGTGACCTGATAGAAACAAATTATATTATTTATAACATTTGTATTCTGTATAGTGTATATAATTACACGGCCGGTTTGGTTACAAGTGTGTGCAAAATAGACGATTGCACATTACCCATGTTTTATAGAAGACCAAAAAAAAATGATTTTCAAAATTAACATATACACGTACGGTTAATAAATATGTAAGTAAGCAACTAAGCATCCAAGTTAAAAAACCTGCTGTAGCTCTATACATAAAAGTTTCTATTTTAAGAGGCCTCCACCCTACCCTGATTAATTACCTTTGAAATTGGCCAAGGCTTTCTTGATTTTCTTGCCACACCCATAAGAATAAAGAGGGACCATCAACTCCACAAACTGTGCCTCCACCGGGACTATCTCCATATCCACTCACTTAATTAACTCCACCTCTGTCTCTGACATACGTATATATATACACACATAACATGCATGCATATATATATGACGTACAAGTAACGTAATTAAAAGATGCAGATCCGACATAATTTCAGGAAAAAAAGAAGGAATAACTCTCTTTGTAATACTACTTTTCACTTTTAAGTTGGAGTGAGTGGAATCTGGTAACATGCAAGTATTATATGACGTGTAAATTATATTGGATAAGAACTAAAAAATTAGTAATGTGGTTGTGTGACTATGCATGCATGTGATCCCCCACCTAAGAACCTTAAGCTAAGATCCAACAGTTATATAGAATAATTATTAGGGTGGAACGAGTGATCACTTTTCGATCTAATTCTCCTCGTTTATATATATATACTTTTTCCTATCATGTAAACGGCACTACAAGAAACAATCTCTATCTCGGTAATACAAAGGTGGGCTATCGTGACGATATGTTGCCTATAGAGGCGACATGTCGTTGGCATATGCCCTATTTAAATTTTTTCTTTGCTACAACAGTGACAAGTTGTCGTTATAGATATTCCAACTACTGCTTCTTAAAAATATATTTTTTTCCAGGTATTATTAGAACAACTTAAATTAACAACCAATTCAAATGACCATTCAAATAAAAGTTACAAAACAAATATATACAAACGTGTTTCATATTTTTAAAGATATATATAAAACATATTTCATAATGTTAAACTAATAGTATTCGAACTATCTAATCATTTTCATTCAGGGCCGGCCCTGGGCATGGGCCAACTGGTTCCAGCCCAGGGCATCAAGTTAAGAAGGGGCATTGGTTTTATGTCATTATGTGGATAGGTTTTGTGATCAAGGAATAAGGAACGACGGGAGAAACTGAAACGACATGAATTGCGATCGTCGATCATCACTTCTGCACTCTATCTACGTTGTTTCTTATGTATGTTTTGATTATAAAGCTGGTTCCTTGGCTACTTTACTCTGTATCTTGTGCTAGATTGCTAGTAGTTCTCTTGCAGGTCTCCTAGGGTTTCAATTGGCATGGAAGGTAACTTTTAATTGCATTTTTTTAAACTTATTTGACATGAAATTGATCTGGGGGTAAATTTTTGACTCGCGCCCTAAGCATCCAAATTCTCAGGACCGACCCTGTTTTTATTATCACTTTTTTTAGTGTTGGTGGTGGTCGTGTTGTGTTTCCATCATAGCAAATAGTTGATCTATTTAGTCCTTGCATTTGTTGATTCGTTTGTTGTTGTTGATTCATTTGTTCTTGTTGTTTCCATTGTTGCGAGAATGGACTGATCATGATCATGATCATGGGATCATGATCATGATCATGGGAAGTACATGTTTATTTGTAGACCAACACCCTTTGTATGCCTTCTTCTTAGACCTAGAGCACGTAAGAGACATTCTTCCTCGTCAATCGTTTCTTCATCACCAAGCTCACATTTCATATTCTCATTTTCTTCTTGAATTTTTTCTTACATTAAAAAAGTTACAATAAACATACACTACATTTTTACTAAGAATCAACAAAATAAGTGTTAAAAATGGATAACCAATATGTTCAACAAAAAAATATATATAAACGATAACAATTCCTAAATTTCAATAAACATACAATAATAACAACAATAGTGTAGCAATATCATCCAAGTGTTAGGTTAATAAATGGGTCAAAATGACTCGAGCTAACTTTAAAACATTTAATATAGCCAACTAGAAAACTAAAAGACTAAACAGTTAAAGTGACTCAAAACCACTTTAAAGCACATAATATATCAAATTAAAAGACTAAGCAGGTCAAAATGACTCGAACCCACTTTAAAAGACTTCACACTTTCTTTTAAAATCATTAAGGGATCTTCTTTCAAAATTTATTTAAAAACAATTCTTTGGATTTTGAAAATTCTTTGGTTTCCGACAATGGTGCTCAACCGGTGAATCATAATAACCACAAGAATTTCTATATATGACAGAATGAAAGAATGATCATAAAATCAGACCTGTCAGATGAACATCGTGGTGAACCATTCGAACCACAAGAAGATCCTCCTGAACAGTGACGGTTATTCTTTGACAAATAAACCTTTTGCTTCGTCTATTGTATTTGACTCTTTTGATTTTGAACAGTCTTAACAACCTTCTTCTTCTGTTGTGCCTGTTGAACTGGTACCTCATTGACTTCATATCCTAAACCTTTATGTTTGTAGCCAGGAAACTTTGACAAATCAGCTTGAGAACTAGAAACATCTCTCCCTTTGGCTTCTCTAGTAAATTTTGCTTTGATTTCCTTCAGCTTGTTCTCATGAAGCAAAGATTTATCAATATCTACTTCAGACGAAGTACCAACAACATTCTCATAGCAACAATCTTTTCAAAAGTCTTCTTCCCAAACTTAGACTTTTTCGTCTTTTCGGAAACTGGAATTACAAATTTAGAATAATCATACATTTCCTCACTTGGGTTGACAGGTGCAGATGAAAATTTTGATATCAACCGGTGCAGGAACTTTATGTAAATCTGCTTCCTTGACACTTTCTCCACTCTTTTCCATCTTGTACAAGTAATTCAGAAATGTAGGAGACACATTGCAATTCTTCACTTGTCGTTGCAGATCAAGAATTTCTATCTGCAGCTCTGGAATCTTTGTTTGAGCATCAAGCAAATCTTTCTGAGAAGCAATAAGCTGTTCGGACATAAGATTTTATTCATATTTATGCCTTCTCCTCAGATCACATTCGTCCATAACCTCAGCTGTAACCTGGTCCTATTTTTTGTTGAATATGTCAACATCTTTTGTCAACACTTTATTTTTATCTCTGAACAAAACATTTTCAACTCAAAGTTTTGAAACTTCTTCTTGAAGACTAATAACCTTATCAGCAGCTTCGACATCAATTTTGTTAACGTTTTCGTACTTTTCTTCAAGAGGGTAAGTTTTCTCGAATAAGGCATGAAAAGTTTCTTCAGCATCTTTCAGAGCAGCCTTCGCTTTGTTACATTCTTCAATCAACCCAGTCTTTTCTTGTAACAAATCATCATTGAATTTTGCTAAATCTGCACATTCTTTCTTCGAACTTTCCAACTCTTCTTTAACCATTTTGAGTTCTTCAGTTAACAAACTCATTTCACGCAACAAAGTTTCATTCTTTTTGTTTAACTCAACAGAAACACCACACTCTGCAGTTTTGTCTTGTTGAACTTTAAACACTCTTTCA
>JBCNJP010000017.1:92921680-92987952 GCA_039602395.1 Deinandra increscens subsp. villosa
CACCGTGGAGAATCTAGTGATTATAGATGATTCAAGAAAACCGGTTGTAGAAAGCTTGAATGAAATCGATTACCACACACCTTGAGGAATTCGAAATTCTCTTAGAGAGAATTTCAATTACACCTTGAGTAGAGCACCAAAATCAACAACCCTAAACTAGAGAATTACATGTTCCTTATATAGTTCATCCTAACTTGTAAAACAAGACTCAAAATTCGGCCCATATGCCCTATTTCGACCGGACCACACTCAACCCACTAACCCCATACTTGTTAGCCCAATTACAATTAAAACAAACCCACAAAATATCTAATTCAAAAGCCTCATATTTTTACGGTCTCTACAGCCTGAGTCAGCTTCTTTTTTAAGGCTTTGGAAGGTCTCTTCTTGCTCGACACCCCACACAAACTTGGTGTCTGTACGGGTTAACTTATTCATGGGTAGGGCTACCTTCGAAAAGTCTTGAATAAACCTTCGATAGTAGCCCACCAAAACTAGGAAACTCCAGACTTCGGTTGGATTCTTTGGGGGTTCCCCTTTGGTAACCGCCTCAATCTTTTCCGGATTTACCATGATCCCTTCGGTACCAATTACATGGCCTAAGAATTACACCTCTCTTAGCTAAAACACGCATTTGGAGAATTTAGCATACAACTTTTCCTCCCATAACTTCTCTAGTACCTCCCTCAAGTCCTTGTGTCACACCCCAACCGATTGCGGAATACGTCGGGGCATGATGATTGTCCATAAGCACATCACACTAATTAATGTTTCATAATTCGTTTATACCAAATTTTCAATGTCATACAATAAATTTAAATAACATAAATAAATAAGATAATTTCTTATTTATTTAGCTAGGTCTGATAGCATCCTATGTGTACGTCAAACATGAAAGCTTGATTCTCAACAACCTGAAAAACACGCAAAAGGTCAACTATCTACATAGTTGGTGAGTCATAGGTTTAATAGAAAACAGTTTAAGAAAAACATTTGATAAGGTTTTGCAAAGTCATATTGTTAAACTAAATGTGCAAGTATTACTCTGATTACACACGTATTCGTCACCCAGTACAAAATGATGTTCAATTCCCTCAAAGGAATCTCTACGATTATGATGTTCAGTTTCCTTAAAGAAGCATCTACGATTATGATGCTCATGAGACTTACAAGTGTTCAATTCCCTCAAAGGAATCCCATCGATTGCTCATAAGACTTCCGTACAGGTCCCTAGAATACGGTATAATGTAGATAAATACAAACAACTTATTTAACAGTACATGACTTACTTATTGATAATAAATGATTGAAAAAGGTTTTCACAAAGTCATACATGAATGAACATTTACACACACATATTCATCACATAAACAGATATCTATCACATAACAGATATTCATCACATAAACAGGAGGCCTGATTGATGGTTCGCAAACCAACAATCGGTAACAAAGTTTGTCCACGTGTTCAATTCCCCTCTCAAGGAACCTCTACGATTACTGTCGGTTCCTCCCAGGAATCTTAGCGTTAGGACCACGTTCAGTCCCCTGTAAGAACCTCAACATCATCATGTTCAGTTCTTCGCAAGGAACCTCGCGTATGATGCTCCGGAGCCTTAAGCATAAAGTTTCCCAAATAACATACAATATCAAGCATGACAAAGTATATAATCACATGATATCACACAGATACATACAAGTAAATGTATTCAACATTATTTGACTTTGCATAGAAAATATGAATGTTTGAATGATTAAAGTTTCGTAATGATTCATGATACTAAGCATGATAAATAATATGATTTTCTTGAAAATAAAGTAATGATAAATGAAAATGTTTATGCATGTTTTCCACCCCAAAATGGTTTGGAAAATTTTAAAGAAAAAGGGGTTATGCACTCACTTTCTTAGATTGATGAAGTAGAATCCGCAAGATGATGAAAACGAATATGGCCAAGAGTTTCCAAGGTATAATCCTAATATTTGAGTAAGTGTGAATACAAGGATAGACAAGCTTGATTGGATTTAAGGATTTATATAGGTTCATACGAATTTGGAAAATTTGATAATAAATATAGTTTAAGAAATTTGGATAACAACATCATATTGTTTAAAATCATAAAGTTTTAGTGAAATATTATGTATTATATGTTTGCATACATAGTAGTCAAAACAGTTATTAGTGTTGCATTACGACATAGGAGATTATGAGTATTTATAATAGGATAAAAATAATAAAATGTAAATTTTACATTTATAAAGTTGACGCTGTTTAATTATACGTTACTAGAGTTTTTATTTAATAGTTGCACAATCCTAAATTTAATAATTAACATAATCTGTATTAGTGAAACCAACTAATTAAATCTATAAAATGACAGGTTAAATATATAGAAATATTACGATAGGCACGAATACATATAACACTATAGTAATTGTTTGTTTTGTATAAGATATAACATGTTACCTATATAAATATATAAAATATATTTATAAAAATAATACGAATGTATAATAATACTTTCATGAAGTTGTTACAACTTGGTTGTATTTTTATTTATTTACTAATAAGGTCATTTGACCATAATAATGTACCATCATAAATATAGTAGTAAATATAACAATTAGGGAAATAAAATAACAAAATTTATGAAATAATATATATTACTCACGTAAAGATGTTTAGAATTTATGAGCGATGATGAATTATGACTTTTGATAAAATTATAATTGTAGTAGGTTGTATGGAATAGACTAATTAGGTTAAACATGAAGTTGTATGAAAATTTTCCCCAAATTACGAAGAACCCTAAAATCACCTAAATGAAATAATCAATGAAACTCAAAATTGACAGAGGGGTTTTGTAGATAATGGAAAATCAAGTGGAATAGACAACTTACCTGATGAATTTGGTTGAGAATTGGACCCAAAATTGTATGAAAAAGATAAGAACCCTAGAAATTAGGGGTTTATGATTATGTGGACGAATTCTAAAATTATGAGAGGGCTTTGATTCGTGGAGATGTTTAAGACAGGAATCCAGCCTCAATTTATAGCAAACGTGATCGGAGGTGTTTCAATTTTTGGATTAAGGTTCGGTTTTAATGGGGGTTTAAGAGCATTGGGGGTTTTGTTGAATAATCATTAACAGGCCACGGTTTTGAATGATTAATGGCACATTAGACTCGGAATTAAAATTGTGACATGAACTTGTTGTCAAACATTTATTTGGTTGAGTGAAATGGACGGAGATATAACACTTTTGGAGGTTACGGTCGAAAAGAAAAAGAAAAGAAGAGGGACAGAGGAAACATCGCGTGAGGGGAGGAAGGAGAAGAAAATCAGGCTCGTCCCTGATTGTATATTAACAATACGCGTCGAAATTGTAACACTAAGGTGCTGTTTGTTTTTTAAGAGGTAAATTGTCTGCAGTATGCGGACCATATCTGCAGACATCTGTAGCAGAAGAGGTGGACTAAACATCTGCAGTCTGTAAGAAGAAGAGTGTTTGTTTTTTAACTTCTGCAGACTGCTAAAATAAACAGAAATTTAAATAAATCATTTTTTAAACTTATAGATAATTACCATTCAATCATTTTATTTTCTTCCGTATATTTTAACCAACATATTTTTTCTAAAACAATTTTCTTTTAAATAAAATATCAAAACTATTTTATAAAAATTGTTCAAATAATGTTTTTTAAACAATTTTTTTGTTAAATAAATGTTCAAAAACGTTTTGTCAAATAATTGTTTAAAATATGTTTTTTGAAAATAACTGTTTAAAAACATATTTAAAAACAAAACATTTTAAAAAAACTAAAAAAACGTTTTTAAAAAAAAACATTTTAAAAAACGTTTTTAAAAATAATTGTTTAAAATGTCTTTTTTTACTTTTTAAAAGGAGTTTTTTTAAAAAAAATTAGTTAAATAAGTTTTTTAAAAGCTGTATAAAATATTAAAAACCTTTTAAAAAGTTTTTTTAGAAAAAACTTTAAAAAAAGCTATTTAAAAATGTTTATTTAATGAAAAAACAGTTTAAAAAGAAGGTTAGAAGATGTTAGAAGTGGCTGGACCATATCTGCACCAAGAAGAGCCTGCGCAGACATTTTTTAATGAAACGTCTTCGAAAAAACAAACAGTCTGCAGACCTAAATGTTTGCGCGTGGTCTGCGCGACGCAGACATAAGAGGACAGGAAGAGCTTTTGCAGAAAAACAAACACCACCTAAGACACTTTATCCCAGTGGTCGCTTTGCTCCATGTCCACTTGCAGGTCGCGGGTTCGATCCCAACGGCCTGCAGATATTTTCTTTTATTCATTTTCCCTATTAATTGAGTTTGGTTAATTGACCTTCATGAACCCTTAAGTTTGGAGGAATTTCATACTACCCCCTCGAGTTTAAGTTTTGATTTATACTAAACTCCAACCTAATATCTAGTAACCAAACTTATTACATAATATTTAGTACACACTTACCCTCATAAAATACCATTTGTATAGACGTATGACAACGCATATTCATAAGGTATTAGTTTTATAAATACCGTTAAGGTCACCCGTAAATTATAAAACAATATTTTTGTTTTCTTTTAGGATATTATTTACATACCATACGTATTTAATATATAACGAAAATAATAATTGAAAATCATATAGTCACACTTATTAAATGTTAAAAGAAAATTTAATAACTTATATCAATCATTTTATTAAAATGATTTTGCTAAAAAAAAAGTTACCCAAATTAATCAAAACGGGTCGGGTGACCGATACGGATATTTGAAGGTTGTCACACCTTGGCATGCTAAACTTCGCTTCGGGAGGATACTAGTACGTCATCGACAAACACTATCACTGACCGATCCAACATGGGCTTGCACACTCGGTTCATGAGATCCATGAAGGCCACAGGTGCATTATTAGTCCAAAACACATCACCAAAAACTCATAATGCCCATGTCTTGTTCTAAAGGCCGTTTTAGGAACATCCTCCTCTTTCACCTTCAGTTGATGGTACCCCGACCTCAGGTCTATCTTCGAGAACCATTTTGCCCCTTGCAGCTGATCGAATAAATCGCCAATTCTGGGTAATGGGTACCTACTTTTAACTATGAGTTTATTCAGCTCTCGGTAGTCAATGCACATCCGCATGCTACTATCTTTCCTTTTCATGAACAATACCAGGGATCCCTAAGGGAAGACACTCGGTCTAGTGAACCCCTTATCCAACAATTCCCGGATTTGGGTCATCAACTCTTGTAGTTCTATCGGTGCCAACCTGTAAGGTGCTTTATCCACCGGCTTAGTATTTGGCACTAAATCAATTTTGAACTCCACCTCTCGATCGGGTGGTATCCCCGGTAAGTCATCCGGAAACACGTCTTTAAATTCCCACACTACGGGTAAATCATTTTTCGCTAGACTTTGGACACTTGTGTGCGCCACCAATGCAAGGTATGCTTTGCATCAATGCATCATGAACTTTGTTGCTTCTAACAACAAACACATCATTAGTGCGTTCTGCTTTTCACCATATATGGTGACTTTGTTCCCGCTTGGCAAAGATATTTCTATCACCTTTCGATCACATATAACATTCGCGTGGTTATGGGAGAGCCAATCCATCCCCACCACCACCTTGAATTATGTCATTGCCATTGGAATGAGATCATTTGGGTACTCCTAGTTGCCGATGGAGATTTTACATCCTCGACATACATCATAAACAAGTATACATTTATCATTAGCAATTTCTACCTCTAAAGGTACATTCAATTTTTCAATCATAAATGAGGGATGCTTAATAAAATTGTATGAAACAAATGATCTTTTAGCACCTATGTCAAACAACACGTGAGCAGGTATTGAATTAACAAGAAATGTACCTGCCACCATATTTGGATTTGATTTGGCCTCATCGGTCGTGATTTGGAAGGCTCTGCCCGTAGCTTTTGGCACTTCCGTCTTCCCACTACCTCTTACCCCTCTTTCTTGAGCTTTAGGCAATCCACCTTCTTGTGCCTCGTTTGTAGAAATTGTAGCATCTGGGCACCTCTGATGGACAGTTGGAGATACTGTGGCTCTTCTTGCCACAATTAAAGGAAGGGTGATCTTTGAAAATTCATTCACCCGAATGCCCTTTATTGAAATATTGACATTTTAAGCCCCCCCCCCCCTTAACTCTTTCTTCTTGGACGACTCGCCCACTCTTTGCTTCTTTGGAGAATTAGGATTTCTCCCACTGGGTTTCCTTCCCTCTCGAGCATCTTTTCGGATAATATTAAGCTCCCGTGCCCGGGCGACATTTATCATCTGTTCTACCATCTTAAATTAAGAAAGCGGTATAAGCTCCTTTATTCTTGCCTTCAACATGTTGCGGTAGAAAGACATTCATGCCCCTTCTGTTTGTAGCACATCACTACAAAACTTTACCTGATCAAGGTAGATCCCGGTAATTTCATCCACGGTTTGAGTATCCCCTTATTCAAGCTTGAGGAACTCTTGCTTCAATTTATTGACCATGGAGGTTGGACAATGGTTCTCTACAAATAGCTCTTTAAATTCTGCCCAGGTTATGGCATTAGCCATTTCTTCACCTTTTTCATCCCACCAATCTTTAGCACGGTCTACAAGTAGACCCATGGCATATACCACTTGGTCTTCCCCCTCATAATGACATCTCTTAAATACCCCTTCCAAGTTATTGATCTAGTGATGACATGCTATTGGATCAACATCACTCGTATATTGAGGAGGTTTTCAAGCCACAAACTCCTTGAAGGAACATCCTTTCTTTCGCTTGCTAGTTTTCCTTTTATTGAGAAGGGCATTATTCAGTTCATCAAATTTTTCTTTCATTGTGCTAAGAAGATCCTCTTGAATCTTCTACACATATTCAGGGAGAGCTGCATGAATGGCCTCCCCAAACCTTCTGAAATTTGGGCCCTCAAGGCCTCGTTTCTCTATTCCTCCGTAGGATCTCCATCATTGTGGTCCGTCATAGTTCTACAGAGTTAACAACGTATTAGTTCAACGGTTTTAACTTCCTTTTCCTTTAGCAAGGTTAGTCAAGTTTTATTGTCCTTTGCCAATTTAACTCCCACAGGTTTATACGAGGTCTTTAGCCTAGGCTTTAACCTGTTTCTACATGCCTCATTTTGTTTACGCACTTTCGGTTCAAGTGAACAACACCTCCCCGTGCATTTCTATAGGTGATAGTTAATAACTTCACCATTGTTAAGCATACATGAAAACCATTATTTCATCTAATTTCAATCAATGATATCCAAAATCATAACTAACTAGACTTACCCGGATACTCAATCAAGCTTGAACCGATCACTCTTCCGTTTCCTTGAGCTCAGGGTTTGAGTTCAAGCACTCTTCAAGTACTTGAATCCCTCAAACCTCCGCTCTGATACCAACTTGTAAGACCCACATTCATTTAAGTATAAAACTTAATGTTTCGTTATCACAGAAATTGGTCCGAGAAATTTTTTCTTTTTATTCATGCTATACATAGCATTACAAAACATCGTCCATAGTTTCATATGTCTAAAGTTGTTTCTATGGTTCAGCAAAACAAATATTTAACAATACACGATGGGAATTCTTGACTTTAAGTGATCGGTCGTCATCACGCTTTGATTGTATCCGGGCTACACCTTGCCTTTACCTGCATATTACCCACTTCACATGTGAGTTTCTATGCGATAACACAAGTAACAACATTGAATAATAAAGAAAAGCAAAAATTCCAGGATTTGCTCCCCAAGTGTATCGCTTAAAATAATCTTCTCTCCAAGCACTACATTTAGAGAGTCACGCGTATCTCCTATAGGAAACTTTGCTCCAAGCGATACGCTTGGAGCATAATTTCCAGGGATCGGACTTTGTTTTCAGATTCCCATACTTGGCCAATTTTTAGCTGCTTTCCCTTTTCTCCCATATTGATCACTAACACACTTGGGGCCATTTTACCACTTCTCAAAGACATAAAAACACTTTTAAACATATTATTTCTGTTAGGCTTTGCCAGTGGTATTCGGGTCACGGGTAGTAATTATAGTTTTTATTATAACCCATTTTACTGATTGTATTACCGGATACAATTGTATTAATTTAATTACATTAATTAAATCATAGTGCGGAAGCGTAAATATATCAAAATATATTTATTAAAACAAACGCGAAAAACCAAGTGACAAATTAACAGGATTTAATTGACCAACATACAAACACTAGATATATGTATATTGTATATATATCGAGATATACATACATATATATATATATATATATATTGTTATATTTAAATCATATTTAAATATTTGATTAAATAAACTGTGATAAATAAATACAACAATTTATTTAATCATCATAATCGTATTATGATTTGATCTAAACCAATAGTGTTTAGATCTTGAACGGTCGGTTCGTGTCGAACAACTGCTCGAGACACCGAGGTTTACGAGACAAGAGCTAGGGTTGCGAAAAACTTACCGGAGAAGCTAGCTCAGGTTCGGTTCAAAACTGTAGCAGAAAAACGCACCAAGAAGGATCGTCAGAACTCCGGTGGCAGTTGACGGTGGCGTAGCGGTAGCGTAACGGCGGTGCAGTGGCGACGGCACGGCGGCGCAGTGCGGCGGTGCGATGGTGGTGCAGCGACGATCAGGCGGCAGTGCAGCGGTGGCCATTCTCGGCTAGCGACTGACGGTAGCGGTGATTGGTCGAAGGTGGATCTCGGATGGACAGCGGCGGCGAGGAACGGTCGCCGGCGGTGGATCACGGACGGCGGGGAGGCCGGGAAACGGGGCGGCGGCGGCCTAGGGTGGCCGGTGGTCAGCGGTTCGCGAGAGAGAGACAAAGAGTTTAGGAGAATTTTTGGAGCAACTGAAATCTATATTTATGTCTCCTGTTTATAAGTCTCATAAACCAATTGTGGATAAACCACAATTAATTTATTAATATTATTTCCAGGCTTATCTCTTTATCTCTTAACCAGTTGTAGATAAACTACAACTGATTTAAACTCTCATTTATCCATCCAAGTTTTATAGATAGTCCTTTTAAATAACTAGTTTATTTAAACTACAATTATCCATTAGGATAATTATGAGTTAAATAAATAGATTTATTTAACCTTAACAATTATCCATCCACCACATTAATTAAATAAACTAAATTATCTAATTAATGTTTATAATAATCAGTATTATTATTTCGCCGATAAATAATTATTAACAATTAATAATTAATTTATGCTTTTATTATTAATAAATTAATAATATTAGGAAATGATTAATTATTATTTATATCATTATATAAATAATAATATTAAATCATTTCTAGTTTTCATAGAACGACGTTTACTAATTAAACGTGTTCGGTTCTCGTTGCCCTCAGTGTAACTCTTACAGGCCGCAACCGGGTCGGGTTCTTAGAAATTGTCGGGTCTGGACATAGGCCTGTAAACGAACCGAACGAACACGAAAAAGGGTATGTTCGTGTTCGTTCATTTAATTTTAAACGAACACGAACACGGACACGAATATTAGTCGAACACATTTTTCTTGTTCGTGTTCGTTCGTTAAGAAAATGAAAATGTTCGTGTTCGTTTATGTTCGTTCGTTTAACCCTAAACGAACGGTTCACGAACATAAACGAACAGATTCATAAACTAACAAAACCATAATGTGTGTTTAAACGAACAACAACAAGTTTAAATTTAAACAAACACATCTAAATAAAAAGTTAAGAGGTTGATAGTTTCCAAAATTCATAAAATTCATTCAAAAAATTATTTACTAATTTATTAATTGAAAAATCTTTTATAGTATTATATCAATGAAAATAAACAAACATAAACGAACATAAGCGAACACAAATATACGAACTTAAATAAACAAACATAAACGAACGTTCACGAACATAAATGAACAAACGTGGCTTTTATTCATGTTTGTTCATTTAATTAAACGGATGAAAAATTATGTTTGTGTTCGTTCATTTATCATATAAACGAACATAAACGAACTTCCCGCCGAATGGTTCGCTGAACGTTCGCTGAATGTTCGGTTCGTTTACAGGCCTATCTGGACATACAATATCCAACAGACTCCCACTTGCACACATCCCGACAAAATCTAAGATGTAGACAGAGGCGCTCTAGCTACACATGACTACTCCAACCAGTTGTGACACCTTAAGTCGACAACCAAGGCATATGAGTTGTAAAGAAACATAATATTAGACTTATGGTAGTTATCTTTAGTCATTGTTCCCTTCTGTATTTGACATCGATTGAACAATAAGGAATGGATTCAATTCAACTTATCTTTAAGTTTAATGTTTCTCGATCTCGATTGCAAGTGTTCCCATCAAACACACAGTAAGTTTGGGTAAGGCCTTACACTTAGCACTTGGAATCAACGAGAGGGCCCATGATGTCTCATTGTTTCATTGTAAATACAAGAGTACATAATCCTATATTGATTACATGCAGCTCCCACTGAACTTCAGTTCTATTCCCAAAAGTAGCATTTATGACTGGCTTTTACGCTACAACGGTTGACTACAATCAAAGAACAGACCCTGGTAAACGGGAGGTAGCACATGTATCTTAGGTCTAAGGATACGAATGAGTTAACCATTAATCAATTCATCTTATTATTCAATCAAAGAAGATGATTTGATGCGAGTTACGTCCAACGTCATTCTCTAATTAGGCCTGTGAGTTTGGATCGTCAACAACTTTGAGTCCAAAGTCAGAATAGTCTTATTTCAGATTCGTTCCCACGATTCTGACCGACTACGGACACTTTTGAATAATATGTGTGTGTATTCTCTAGCATTATTTCCAAATGATGTCTGTGAGTTTGGAGAGTTGAACAACTCAAATCCAAAGTCATAACGCGTCTACATCTGATTCGTTTACACGATCCTGATGGAGCGTTGAGAATACTACATATCTATTCAGGGATGATAAACGTATTAAAATCAAACACAGGTATATAATTCTGAATTTGTTTTAACCCTTTAAAATGAAATTAGAATAATAAATATAACTATTACAGGTCGTACATCCAAATACTAAATCAAATTTTGGCTTATTGTGCTGATATTTCACATTATGTATGTGATAATTAAATGATAGTTACCTATTCATTTATAGCCACATTTTCATACCATGTTAATTAACTTTTATTTAAATGTTTCTATACTTCCCTCATTGTTTCCTAAACATTAAAGTATGCTCAAGTGATATGTGATAATAAGTGCCCTTGGTGAAAACTATAAATCTATGGCATCACATAACCCGTCTTCAATGATTACTCATTAATCATCCTAAGACTTTGAATTAACTAATTCATTCTTAGGTCACTTGAGATGGGGTATGACTATATCAATACAATTTCTTTTGTTATGATATACTTTCATTTATGTCATTGTGTAACCGCTTACAGTGACATCTATATAATAACTCTTTATTATATCCTTTCGTTCAAATTCCTAATTGTTTTGAACTAGCCCTAAAAGTAACTTATGGATCTTCATCCAGAGTCTTCATTTATGCAAGTAACTTCTCAATCATCCGATGATTAAATCCATTGTTTAATTTAATTAAAATCAAACTACTTGGGCCATTATGTAATTATCATAAACATGATTATTAACATAGTGCTCCCACTTTCCTTTTATAGATTCAACGTTCTTTAAGACTATCAATTCAAACTTATAGGTTATTAGCAAACAGTTTGCTTAAACCTATCTTGGTCTACCAGTTGGACCAACTTAATCTTGTAATAAGATACAAGATTGTGAGTTTGAAAATTTATGCGATCCGGCGCATATTTGATATCTTAATTTTATGAAACCGAATCATCTCAGATCAAGTATCTTATATAGATTCATGTTTCATTCTTTAGGTGATGTATTATGGAATATTATTCGATAACAATGTCAGGTTCCATTCAAATCCATCTCCTTTAGAACGCTTACATTTCTCTGATTTAGACAACAATTGTTTAGTCAGATAAATGTTCACATATTTATGATTTAAGGCAACAACTTGTTGGTCAGGTAGTGTGATATCTATAAGGTTATACTTGAATTCCTTCAAGTTCACCATTATACTTCATGTTTCGTTACAGTCCAACACTTAAAAGAATTGCTTCCTTTCTCTTGGATGAAACATTAATCCCTAAGGATTTAAGAAGTATATATTATGGTCAAGTGTAGTTAATGGCAAGAACTATATCTTGGTACTAGACTTGAGCAGGCAAGTTATGAATTGGGTGGTTAGAGTAATTTTGGCAAAAGGGGTATCCTATATGTTTAAGCTTTAATTTCTCGATGCTTAATTTTCCTGGATTCGAGAGTTAACAATTTAAATTTGTAGAATTTCGAATTTTAATTTACAACTATTTGTATATAAAATTAAAATATAAGAATATTAAGGTAATGGTATTTATTAGTTATTAATCATCCAAATGATTATTACCATTAATCAAGGCTGATGATTCTAATTTCTTTGAGCAGATTCTTGATCAAATCAATAATCATAATGCTCATTTTATAGGTTGAACATTTTCGAAGTTATAAATGATTCATTGTCTATTAGCTTATTGATACTCTTCATGTCAAGATGTTGAATTTCAATGAGATATTAATCAGTCAAGTGATTATTAGACAAGTCATGATTACATCTAGCAATTACAAGGATCACATATCCTTTATGCTTATGATGTGTTCATGATTTCGTGAATCATATTCATCAAGCTATGTGTTATGTTGTTTTGAACTCATAATCAGAAGATTAATTGAGAAAAAATTTCAATAGTCAGACGATTATTCAAACAATGCAATTGTCAATGTCAAACAAAGTCAAATGCAAACCATGTTCAAAACTGGGAAATCAAACAAGTATTCATCCTGGATGCAGCCAGGAAAAAAACAAACCAAAATGTTTTAGAATACTACCAAGTTAATTAATCTAGATGTGAGCCAACCCTGATTGCTTTGAGGTGCAAACGAGCTTCACGATCTTCTTGATTTTGATCCTATCATTTGTCAAGTTCCTACAAAGTATAAAGTGTGTAAGCAAAGCTTTGACATTTATGGAATTAGAAAAATGAAACATAAGGCTAAATACCTCCAGAAGAACTCTTGCCATTCTTCTGAGCCTTAACCTTGGCAAGGTACTCAGGACAGTTCCTCTTCCAGTGTCCCATCATGTTACACTCAAAGCATTGGCGCTAATCAGGCGACGGCACTGCTTTGGAACTCTTCTTGCCCTTCCCTTTGCCCTTGGCACCAGACTAAGTGGTGGCAGGTTATTTACCCTTTCCAGTAGTGGAACGATTCCTCTTACGATCGGGCTTCTTGACACCAGTCGACTTCACCGCCAAGAACGCAGGGGTCTTGTTGGAGGCGATGTTGTTCTCAGCATTTTTCAACATCCCATGAAACTCCGACACTGTCTTCACCAAGTTGTTCATATTATAGTTTACCCTAAACTGAGTGAACGAACTGGAAAGTGATTGAAGAATCAGGTCGGTAGTCAATTCCTGAGGAATGGCATACTCGAGCTTCTCCAAGCGGTTAATGTACGACTTCATCTTGACCATATGAGGGCTGATAGGAGCGCCTTCAGCCATCTTACATGATATGAGTTTAGTTACAACCTCATAGCGCTCCTGACGGGCATGTGTTTCAAACATGCCCTTCAGTTTTACTATCATCTGGAAAGCACTCAAGTCCTCCATGTTCTTTTGAAGTTCTAGAGACATAGTGGCCAACATCAGGCATGATACTTGGTTAGCATCCCTTACCAGGCGGTCATGCGCTGCACGAGCAACCGTAGTGTTATTTGCAGGCTGTGCAGGCACCGCAACATCCAATACATGGAGCTTGTTGGCCATCTTGAGCACAATCTTAAGATTGCGGAACCAGTCAAGGAAGTTGGTGTCATTAAGTTTCTCCTTCTCAAGGATAGACTTAAGTTGGAAGGTGTCATTGGGTGCATTGTTTTCGTTGTTGTGGGCCATCTGAAAAATTTAGATAATTTATTTTAGTATTTTTGATGTTTAACCTAAATTCAATTACGATAAGCTCTAATTGAATAAAGGATGGGATTCCATTTAACTTAATTACTAAAGGCAGCTGTAGCATGCAATCAATAGTAATTAAATAAATAGATAGACAACGATTGTCATTTGTGATGACCAGTCACAATACCCGTTTATGAGGCCACAATAACAACGAATGTTTTATGCGATACGTTTAGCCTCGTCTATGCCCACTTCTATTTACAAGGATCCACGTTACGGTGTTGTAGCTCCAATAACGTGACCCCCTGCAAAGTAGAGGAATAGTTATCCAAGGTGGCCACATGTACAAGTACGGTGCTGTAGATCTAATAGTTGTACCCTAGAATACATCCTACATGCCAAGTACGGTGCTGTAGCTCTAATACTGACGTTTCGGTTAATGCATTCCAAGTTGGGCTTGACCTGGGACGGCATGAACTATTAATTTTAGACTTAACAAATAGGGTTATTTAATCAGCTTTTAGTTGGTGATTATTTATCGCATAACCCTATCATCACTCGGGACAGTCAAATTAGATACCCTAATTAAAAGACTACGTTGTTGCGAAGCATACATAACCAAACAAAGCACACAAGCCTTTCTAAGAGGTTATAAATTTCATAAATTTCGAAAAACTCTTTCTTTGGTTATATATATTTGTTGAGTTAAAAAATACCTTATTTAAAACTCATTTATCTTTCGATTGTAAAATCTTTTAAACTCATTTTAAAACAATTTTAATGTGTTTTAGTTGGTTAATTAAAGTAAGCAACACAAACACAATTCATACACATGTATTCGGGCATATTAGGGCATCGGTATTGCGAGAGCCTCTTAGCAATACCGAACAAGGTCTAAGAAAACAACACACAAGGATGGTCTTCCTCGAGCATCTTGTTGTCTTCAATGTCTCCCACTGGCTTCAAGACTCCTCTTGAACTTGATTGGATCTTCAGGTCTTCGGGTTGAGAAAAATCTTATTTGGGAGACCTGCCAAATTTGGAAAATTTCCATTTCTGAAAACCTGCCAAATTTGGAAGGTGCCAGATTTGGGAAGTTATCATTTCTGGAAACCTGCCAAATCAGGAAACTGCCAAAACGAAATAGTTTCCGAATCTCAAAGCACGAGCCAAAATAGTAAACTTTCTAAAATTGGAAAGTTTTCAAAATTAGAAACTTACTAAATCGGGAAACCGTCAAAATTGGAGACATTTCCAAATTTAGAAATACAAGCCAAAATAGCAAACTTTCCAAAATTGGAAACTTGCTAAATTGGAAAGTTCCAAAAATGGAAACCGGAACCGATATAGGATTTGCCAAAAATTGGAAATTACTAAATCGGGAAAGTTGCCGAAATTGGGAACACTTCCGAAACCGAGACTTGCCAAAATTGGGAACTTGCTATTTCGGAAAAATTCTCAAAATAGAATTATAAAAAAGAAATAACCAATTTAAATCTACCTATTACAACTTTGAACCCAAAAACTGTGGGCCAACCAAAAACCTAATCTACTACAATTGGGCCAAAACATGGGCCAAAACCAAATATAAAATCACAACCATTCAAACACGCAATTTCACCAAATTAGGTCGGGGCCGAATACACGTAAATAATTAAACAATCGAACTATTTTAATTGCATTACTTTAGTGGATCCGAATCGACCAAAATATATATATTTATGCAATTATATATAATTTAATAAATTAATTATAATTTTAATTCGCACCTTTCGGGTTGTTAAACCCCAGTATGCGAATTCACCGGTTTAAAACATGACCGGTCTAGATTTGCGTGTGGTGATCAAGACTCTGATACCACTGTTGGATTTTGCCAGTGGTATTCGGGTCACGTGAAGTAATTTTAATTTTTATTATAACCCGTTTTACTGATTGTATTACCGGATACAATTGTATTAATTTAATTACATCAATTAAATCAGAGTGCGGAAGCGTAAATATATCAAAATATATTAATTAAAACAAACGCGGAAAACCAAGTGACAAATTAATAAGATTTAATCGACCAACACGCAAACACTAGATATATGTATATGTATATATATATCGAGATATACATATATATATATATATATATATATATATATATATATTGTTATATTTAAATCATATTTAAATATTTGATTAAATAAACTGTGATAAATAAATACAACATTTTATTTAATCATCATAATCGTATTATCATTTGATCTAAACCAATAGTGTTTAGATCATGAACGGTCGGTTTGTGTCGAACAACTGCTCGAGACACCGAGGTTCAACGAGACAAGCGCTAGGGTTGCGAAAAACTTTGTAGGATCGATATAAGTCAGAGTTAAACTTAAACAATTCACTTTACTTGCAAATATAACCTTGCGGAATTAAGTTATATTTTACTTTTCTTAAGCAATGTTAGACTCTTGTATAGTATAAAGGCTTGATTTGCAAAATAGTAGAGACAACGAGATATCGAATATTCGGCACTATTTGCATTAACTCAAAGCTATACTATTACAAGTGATAACCTCTTGTTGTAAACTTAGAGATAACAAGCTATATATAGTGCAGATGAGATCAATCACAGCCATTGATCTCATGTGATCTAATCTAGACCGTTCATTACAAAGTCAAATCTAAGCTACCAAAAGAATAAACTTCGACATTTGAGACGACTTGCGTGTTGACAGCAACAATCTACTTTTGGAGAGCGGCTTGGGCAGATGTAGAAGCATACGAGAAGCTTTTGCAGGATGTGACTGCAGAAAAGACTTCTCAGGAAAAGTCAGGTTGAACTCATTATCTGATGGATAATCGAGTTCACCCGGAATATTCACTAAGTGACAAAACTGCTTCTTTCCGCTTGAACTTGCTGTTCCGCTTGAAGTTGTAGTTCCGCTTCAACTTCAGCCGGAACTGTCAAAACTTGAGTTCAACCGGAAAACTTCAAAACTGAAGTTCCTTACAATCTCCCCCTAAGCTGATGCTGTCAAATTATTCTTCTAAGTCAAAGTTCTTCTTCAAAATTGACTTGTACCCAAAAATCTTCTTCACCTTGTTCTACTTGTCCGTAGTTCTGATACTGGCATCAAGATTCTGAGAAAGCTCTTTGGTGTTTGTTTTGGTCACCTTTACGTGTTTAATTGAATCCCAGTCCATTTCGTTCCATTCTTCTTGAACAGAAATAGACTCATGGATTGTAAAGGTGCCATCAGCTCTATGAACATAGAATAGCTTCTCCTCCTCTTCCCAAATGATAAATTTTATTTCACTGGAGGGCATTTCTTCTTCTTCTCCTGCTGATTCATCATCTAAATTGCTTCGATAGAGCATTCCACATTCCAGCACAGATGGCTCAATTATAAGCCTTAACATGTGCTCGGCTCTTGAAGGATTCATAACTTCTCTGAGTTTTAGAATGATGTCTGTCATTTGCTGCAAAGTGAGTTGAGAAGTTGCCTTGCGAGCATTTACCACCTGAGTTATGCCACTGGCCATAGTAAAAGTGAAATCAAATGTGGCTTCATCCACTGTCCAACTAACAATTCGTCTTTTGCTGGGAGGACCTCTTCTCATTTGTTTTTGATTTCTTTTAGACTTGGCATGCATCAGCTTTCTCTTCCTGACCAATCTATCTTCATCAGAGTCAACAGTGGTTTCTGGCACAATGGGTTTCTTGCCTCTGTCAGATGAAGAAGGGCCAGCCTGGACTTCAGTAGGTTTGGTGATGGTGGTGGAGGGTTCATTGATGGTGAGTGGAGGAAGTGATGTTTGTGAAGGTGGTTTACTGGTTTCAGGAGTTGGGCTAGAAGGTGGGGTAGGTGGAAAGATATCAGAAAAATCCATAGTAGGAGGAGGCTTCTTCTTAAAAGGAATGATGGGTGTGAAATTATCAGCTCTGAATTTTGGATTGGCAAGTTTGGTGGCTACTTTCTTGGAGATTTTAGGAGGTTGGTATGGAATGATTGCTAGAGACTGTAACAGGGATGGAACTGATGTAGGCATAGGATTTGGGTCATATGTGAAGGAAGGTGGAGGAGGGATATCTGTATCATCAGTGATCTCAGGTTTAACATTTATTTGAGTTGACATACCTGAGGTGAGCTCTGAGGGTGTGGGCATCACAAGCTTTGGGTTGACAGCAGCTATATCTCCTTTTAGCTTATGAAAAATTGAGTCAATCACTTGACATAGTTCTTTGACTTTCATTTGAGCTACCTCTTCTTCAGTTCTTAAGTTTCTGACCACAAATGCCCTTTTTACCCTTTTCAACAGTTGATAATTCTCATCAGTCTTTACCAGCTTGGTAGGCAAGTGAGAGGCAATGGAGATTAGCCTCTGCCTATCGGCTTCAGTCACAGCATCTAAATCATAATCCTTCATTCTCCAGTTGAAAGACCTGGTCTTTGCCTCTTCCAATAAATTTTCAAAAACAGAATTTTGCATGTAAAGATCAAATTCCTCTTGAATTTCTTTAGCAAGCCTCTCATCCTCTGCTATTCTCTTGGCATCCTCTACCATCTTCTGTATAGCTTCAGCCTCTGGAGTTTGAACCACCTGTTGAATTGTTTTAGGAATTTCAGCATGAACAGGTTCTTCCGCTTGGGTTGGTTCAGTGCTCCCTAAAGTTATGAGGGTTTCAGCCGTTTCTGCCAATTCAGCATTACTCCTTTCTTCCGGTTGAACCTCAGTTGGTTCAGTGGACCCATCAATACCAACAACTGAATTGCCAGGGCCAGAAGTTTCCACCTGGGCAATCGAATGGGCTTCCGGTTGAATAATATTCTCAGCTTCCACAAACACTTCCGCCTGAAGTTCCGCCTGAACTTCCGCTTGGACATCAGATTGATCTTCAGTCACCACCTGAGGTTTGGTGACTTCAGATTCTATATCAGCAACTTCCAACACCTCAGTCCCTTCATCTTCACCAATAGGATTCTCGTCTTCTCCCTCAGAGATTGTAGCAACTACAGTGGTTGCAGCGCTATCTTCGGTTGCCTTGCTGTGATCACTGGCTCTTTCAGCCGGAAATATAACATCTTTCAGAAGTGTAGTGATCATGTTGATGTGCTCAGGTAGAGCACCAGCAATCAACATAGAAGATTGGACCAGCTCTGTGAGGTTGGGATCCTCAAAAGGTGAGATAGCAATCAATTGACTGCTTTTGATATTTGCCCAACACTCTTCAACACCAAAGGGATTTATGCCAATTCTTTGACAGGCTGTGGCTCTGACTTCAGCCGGTATCCTTTGATCTTCTTCAATCTCTGTAATAACAGGTCTTGATGGCATCTTCTCCCCCAATTTGACAGTATCAGCTTCTTTAGCTATTACAGCTTCATCAGCATCACTGTGAAGGATTGAAGGACCTGCTTCAGCATCAGTTGGAGTAACATTCACCAGTTTGGCAACAGTTGAATTTAGAGTATCAACCTGTGCTTGGAGAGATAGGTACAAAGTCGTCAATTCAGGTAGTGAAAGACTGTCCTCAACTGGCTTTTTGCCAGCATCCTTGGACGAAACCAAGCTATCAATCCTAGATTGATCAGCAGTGGTACCCACGGCTTCTTGGCACCTGGGATTCTCTTCATCTGTCACAACAACTCTTGGTTCCAATGAAGGAACTTCAAGTGCTGATTCAGAGAAGATTGCCGCGAATTGGGTCTTATTGATGTTACTGCTAACACCAGGGTCCAGTGGGGATCCCTGGGCAGCAGCAGCCCTTTCCGCATGAATCTCATCAGTACTCCCGAGATTCACCTCCAGTAAGGAGTGTGGGTTCAGTGCTGCAGGGTCCTGGCTTATCAGGATGTTCTCATGTGATGTGGCAGGTGAGTTAATAACACCTTCATTTAAGCCAAGATTGATAGCACTGTCACTCCTGGGTGATTGGGGTTGAAGTGGTGACACATGTTCAGATGGGGATTGTACATCTGCTTCGAATGACTCCCCCTCAAATGAGGGTTCGTCCCTAAGAGAGAATCCCAATTTGACAAGTTTCCGCTTAGACTTTTTGCCTGGAGCGGGGTTAGAAGCTTCAGGTTGGGTGGTGGCACTAGGTGGAGGAGACCTAATAACCACTTGTCTCTGTCTTTTGAAAGTGACAGGAGGAGTTTCAGTTGAGGAGGTGGCAGTGGTAGATTGATTGTGTGCTTTCCTCTTTCTGGATTGAAAGGTTTTTAGTGTTGAGGAAGCAGGGACAGATGTGGGATCAGTAACTGTTAGGTCTACAGTTCTGTCATCTTGAGCAGGGAGCTCAGTCACTCCTACAGTTTCCGGTTGAACCTCTGAGGTAGCAGGTTCATCAGGAAACTGCCTTGGAATTGGTAAGGGGTGGTCAGTATCCCTTCCAAGAAATGGAGATTTGTTTAAGGCAAGGTTTGAAAAAGTTTTCTCATTCAGAAGTTTTTGATGCAAAATTGTACCTAGCCAAACTATGTGGGGGTACTCTTCTTTGAGAATGTAAGTCAAAAATCTAGGATACAGGTAAATATATTCAGAATGGACATTTGATTTAAGGGCTTGAAAAATGAGTTTTGAAAAGTTAAAGTTTTCACCTTTTACAATAGCGAAGAAAGCAGAAGCTTGCTCGCTGGAGAGTTCATCAAATCCTCCCTTCTTTGGGGACAGACATACCAGAAGTGTATGTGCAAGAAATCTCCACTTGTATGGCAACTGCCCTTTCTTAATGGTTTTGCTTTGCAGCGAACCACCGTAGCCAATATTTCTGAACAAACGTTGATATTTGGTGTGATCAACCATTTCATATCCTCCTTCATCCTTTAATTTCAACAGATTTCGCACCTTTGCCTCATCAATTTCTACTTCCTTTCCTTGTACGGATGACACAATCGCTTCACTACCGTTCGCCCTTTCAGTAACCCTAGCGTGTAACCAAAAATCCTCGAGAATTTCTTCAAAAATTTCCGCTTCGACAGTAAGCGCATGATGAAGATGAGAACTTTTGATAAAGTCAATCATTTCGTTGTAGACGTCTGTTTTGCTTGGTGGCTCCAGATATGCCACGAGATTGTGTTCTACAGGAAATTTCGAGTCACTGATGGGCCGCTTGCCACTTGCCTTCCCCTTGGGAGCCATTGTTGACGCAGGTTGACGATTTCCGAATGTTTGTCGGAGAGGGTTTGAGAGAAAATTTGGAGTAATTTTGGAATGGGAATGATGGAAATGGGGAAACTGACGGTAAATTAGGGCTTTTTACCTTTTTCAGTGCTGACGTGGAGGAGAGAGGTTAAAAGTCGACGGTTCAGTGACTGATGGGATAGGTGCTTTATAGGTTGGACGGTACAACTGGGTAAAGCGTGTCCTTATCCAAAAGTTAATTTACTGAAACCTCGGATTTAAAACAGTTAAAAATTCAATGGGTAAATAAATGTATATCCGCTTAGAAAATTGTGCCTTCCGGGTAATTAAATGAAAGATTGACTTTGTTGACCCGGAAGTTCAAGCGGAACCCATTTTCTCCTTTTTATTTTAAAAACAAAAATTCTTCCGTCTGAACATCAAGCGGACAATTTTTCCGCTTGGGAGAATTGATTTTTAAAATAAATTTCCACATCATTGTAAAACATTTTTCCGGTTGAAGTTCACCCGGTGAATTTCAAGAGTTGCCTTTTCAGGTTGAGCCTGAACTTGAACCGGAAATCCAAAACACATGATTTTTGAAAATTTGTGTTAATTATTCATAGTATTATCAGTAGTTACTGACTATGAACTGAAATGTTGTCTGATTAACACTAAAGATTTTCATTTTTATTTTCTTTTTGTATCAAGAGACGGGCTCTTTGAGCACATGTCTCCCTTTTATTAGAATTGTGAAAAATAGTTGAAATTAGTCAAAATTCATCATACCAATGGCACTAATGAGATAGAAAAATCTAGCTTCATCAAATGCTTTGGTAAACAGATCAGCCAATTGTTGATCTGTATGAACTTTGACCATTCTAATCAAGTGTTTCTCAGCACAATCTCTAATAAAATGGTACCTGATATCAATGTGTTTTGCCTTTGAGTGTTGAACAGGGTTGTTTGTGATTGAAATGGCACTGTTGTTGTCTGCAAGAATAGGAGTTTCCATGAATTTGATGCCATAATCCAACATTTGATTCTGGATCCATAAGACTTGACTGCAGCAGCTTGATGCGGCAATGTATTCAGCCTCAGCAGTAGAAGTAGACACGCAAGTTTGCTTCTTGCATTGCCAAGACACAAGCCTTTCTCCCAAAAATTGACATCCTCCTGAAGTAGACTTCTTATCTAAGTTGCAGCCAGCATAATCACTATCAGTGTAAGCTTTGAAGGAGAAATCTGAGTTCTTTGGATACCACAACCCAAGCTTTGGTTGCCCTTTAAGGTATCTAAAGATTCTCTTCACAGCTAACATGTGTGATTCCTTTGGTTGACACTGATATCTAGCACACAAACAGACACTAAACATGATGTCAGGTCTGCTTGCTGTGAGATAGAGCAGTGATCCAATCATTGCCCTGTAGAGATGAACATCTACTGGTTTCCCACTCAAGTCATTGTGTAACTTATGAGAAGTGGAGATGGGAGTTTTTGAGGTTGAAACAGACTGCATATCAAATCGTTTCAGCATATCTTGAATATATTTGGATTGATTCAAGAAAATTCCATTTGCAGTTTGCTTCACTTGCAACCCTAAGAAGAAATTCAGTTCTCCCATTGAACTCATCTCAAACTTAGATTGCATCAAGCTCTCAAATTCTTTACACAAAGCAGCACTTGATGAACCAAAGATGATGTCATCAACATAGATTTGTACCATCAAAGTATCTTTGCCATCAGATTTCACAAACAGTGTTTTGTCAATAGCTCCCCTTTTGTAGCCATTCACTAGGAGATAGTTTGAGAGTGTCTCATACCATGTCCTAGGAGCTTGCTTGAGACCATATAAAGCTTTAATCAACTTGCACACCCTGTTGGGGTAATGAGGGTCTTCAAAGCCTGGAGGTTGCTTGACATACACATCCTGTTCCAAAAGACCATACAGAAAAGCACATTTAACATCCATTTGAAATACCATAAAGTTTTTGAATGCAGCATAGGCAAGAAATATTCTGATTGCTTCAAGCCT
Source organism: Deinandra increscens subsp. villosa (assembly GCA_039602395.1). NCBI lineage: Eukaryota > Viridiplantae > Streptophyta > Magnoliopsida > Asterales > Asteraceae > Deinandra > Deinandra increscens. The sequence continues at coordinate 92,944,886 of JBCNJP010000017.1, forward strand.
GGCTACAGGAGCAAAAACTTCATCATAGTCAATGCCTTCTTCTTGTTTGTAGCCTTGAGCTACAAGTCTGGCCTTGTTTTTTATTACAATTCCCCTATCATCCTTCTTGTTTCTGAATACCCATTTAGTTCCAATTGGTTCTTCACCTTCGGGTAAGTCAACCAATTCCCAAACCTTCTGTTTATTGATCTGAAACAGTTCCTCTTGCATTGCCTCTACCCAGCTTTCATCTTCCAAAGCATCATTGATCTTTGTGGGTACTTCTTGAGACAGATATGCAGCATGGAGGCAAATGTTTGCATCAATAGACTTGCTTCTTGTCAGCACAGGAGCTGACAAGTCTCCGATAATGTTCTCCCTTGGATGGTTCTTTCCAATTCTTCTATCAGGAAATAGTGGAAATTCATGGCTTCTTCCATTGTGAGGAATATTGAGTTGAGGTAATAACTCAATATTGTTGGTTTGTGATACAGGATCTGAGCTTTCTTCATGAGAACTGGGGACTGATTCTGAAATCAGATGCTCAAAACTATACTCATTTGAACCAGCATCTGTTGAGTCATTAGATTCATTGTTCTCAGAATTTTCTGAAGAATTGTTTTCCGTTTGAACTTCAACCGGAGATTCTACAACTACAGGATCCGCTTGAACTTCAACCGGAAGTTCGATCGGAACAATTTCAGAGATTTTCTTTGAGTTGTTGGGTTTCATAGGCTTGGTGCTGATGGATGAAAAGAAAGTAGGTTGCATTTGCAGATCCTTGGTGCTTGTCTTCCAGATATCATCAGCAGATCTTATGTGATTTTGCTTATGTTCCTGTTCCTGCACTATTGAACTCAATGGCTTCTCAATGGTAAAATTGAAAGCAGTGGTTAGTGCATCTATGTCAAATAGCCATTCAGGTTGTGATACAAAATTGTTAGGAGATTTCTCATTGAAAGTTACATTAATGGTTTCCTCAACAATTTTAGTACTTTTATTGTATACTCTGAATGCTTTTGAAACACCAGAATACCCAACAAAATATCCTTCATCTGCCTTTTCAGCAAACTTAGGCAACAACCTATTAGTTATCAGAATAGTAACAGGACAACCGAAAGATTTAAAGAAGTAAATGTTTGGTTTTCTACCTCTCCAAAGTTCATAAGCAGTTTTGTTCTTACCCTTAACAATCAAAGTCCTATTTTGGACATAGCATGCAGTGTTTACTGCTTCTGCCCAAAATATCACAGGTAACTTGGAATCTGCTAGCATAGCTCTAGCAGCCTCAATTAATGTCCTATTTCTCCTTTCAGCAACACCATTTTGCTGTGGAGTTCTAGGAGCACTGAATTGCCTAAAGATTCCCTTTTCCTCACAAAATGAGTTCAAAACATGATTTTTAAACTCAGTGCCATTGTCACTTCTGATTGTCTTAACTTTCAGTTTTGCTTGATTTTCTAAAGATATAATTAGTGTTTTCAACAATTCAGCAGTTTCATCTTTTGTTTTTAAGAAAAACACCCATGTATATCTAGAAAAATCATCAATTATGACAAAGCAATATGACCTTTTCCCTAAGCTCATCACTCTAGTTGGACCAAACAAATCCATATGCAGAAGTTCTAGAGGTTGAGTAATAGAAGACTCAGTTTTGGGTTTGAAGGAGGTTTTGTGTTGCTTACCCTTGAGGCAAGAAACACAGTGTTCAGAACAGTTGAATTGCTTGTTAGGAAGACCCTTAACCAAGCGGAGATTCACTATTCTGTTCATGTTCTTGAAATTAACATGACATAACCTCCTATGCCATAGATCAGACTCATCCATTGAGGCTTTGGATATAAAGCATGCAATTCCACTGGCTGGAGTGGCAGCAGACAGATCCAAAATATATAGTCCTTCTCTCCTAGGTGCTCTGAGCAAAACAAGTTCCTCAGGGATTTTAACACCAGGTTTCAAGACTATGGCCTCTTTCTCAGTAAACATTAAGTTCAAATTCTTGTCACACATTTGTGAGACACTAAGTAAATTGAAATTTAATGTGTCAACGAAATTTACCTTGTCAAAGGTAAGCATCCCATTACTGACAGCACCTTGTGCAGTAATGTGTCCTTTTGCACTTCCAAAAGCTACAGGACCTCCATTTATGATTTTTGGATTTTCCAATACTTGCTTGTTTCCAGTCATGTGGCAGGTGCATCCACTATCAACTACCCATAGGCTCTGTTGGCCTTTATTATGCTCCTACACACAGAGAAAATAGATTAATTTCTAAAGGGAACCCAAGCCTTTGAGGTCTTGGGCTTGCCAGAAGCATCATAATACTTATACTCTTTAAGTATTAAAGTATTTTGTATTGGATCCTCATTTAACAGGTCATCTTGATCAATGTTCAAGTGTTCAGACTGTTCACTTGATTCACATTGCCTGTTTGATTTGCTAAGCCTTCTTTCAGCAATCTTCCTTTCTCTGTATTCCCTATATTTCTTCTGTTTGTTGGTCAAAGCCTTTGGCAACTCACTGGGTGAGGTGTAGGTCTGATCAACACTAGTCACTGGTGAGATTCTAGCATTAAGTTTTGAAAATTTGTTTAACTGGCTAGATTTCTCACTGCGAAATGCAAAAGAGGCATTTCCGCTTGAACTAGAGGGAATTTCAGGTTGAAAATTGTGTTTGTTTTTCACAAAGTTTTCTCTAGAGGTGGTCTTGCCTCTAGATGGATTTCTCCTTCCTTGACCTTCAAAGTGGTCATACTCATCAGCAAACTGAACTCTGGGTCGTTGTCTAGGTGCTGTAACTGATCTGAGTGTTTTGGAGTTTTCCGGTTGAACTTCTCTTCCGGTTGAAAATTTTTCCGGTTGAAGTTCAGCCGGAACCCTATTTGATTTTAAGACTGAAAAACTTCCATTCTTGTTATTCCCAATTAAAACCTTGTTTGACTCAGTATCAAAATACTTCATTGTGTTACTTCTTACAGGTGATATTTTACCTGTAGATCTTTTCTGAGTAAAAACAGTTTTGGGTTTCAACAAGTTTTGAGCTTTGCTCAAAGGATTGAATTTGCACATAGCAGCCATGTGACCTTTTTCACCACAGAAAACACATTCAAACATTTTTCTTTGGAAAGAATCTGTGTTTTTGGTTGTTTGGTCATTAGTAACTTGATAGTAAATAAGTTTACCCATTCTTTCAGTTTCAGTTGATTTTGGCTGTTCAGGCAGTTTACCTCCAACTTTTGAGTCCTTGGGCTCATAGATAGTTGGTGGTGGAAAAGCAACTTTTGGTTTTAAGACCTTGGATTGGTCAACAGATGCTGATGTGCTAGCATCTTTGACTTCACAGTTTGATGATGATTCAACAGATTTTGATTCAGATAGTGGAGATGCAGTGCTATCAACACTTAGACTCACACTGCACTCCTTCTGAAGTGCTTGAATTGGAGCAATAGCAGGTGAGTATTCCTTGGGTGGTTCAACATTGTTGTACCCAATACCTGCTTTCCCATGCATTGCCCCATTCCAAAGTTTCTCAGCTTTCTTGTTAGCTGTTTGGAATTTGTCACAAGTGAACAAGGCATCTTTTAGCTTTATTTCAAGAAGATCATTTTCTGCTTTTGCATCTTTTGTTTCTTGTCTTGAAATAGTTAGCTTGCTTAACAAGTCCTCTAATTGTGTTTCCAAAATAGAGTTAGTTTGCTTCAAAACTTCAAATTCTTTGTTTAAATTTTCAATTTTGGTAATGTAAGCAGTTTCAGTTTTCTTAAAGCAATTCTTTAACTCATTTAAGTTGGAGACTTCATCAATCAGATCAGTGTTGTGTTTCCTGTATTTTGCCACTTGTTCTATGCAGGCAGGACTGCACAGATTTTCCAACACATTTTCAGGAATTTCATTTACCTGTTCAGTTGAATCTTCTTTAGCCATCAAAGCATGGTTGATTGGCTCATACTCAGTGACAAAGTCATCCCACTCAAAGCATTCAGTCTGATTAGCAACAGCTGCTACCACACTTTGATTTCCTAGTGGTTTTGGTTGAGTTGGCTGTTGGTTGCTGTTGTTGTTGTTTTGTTGACTGCTGCTGTTGTTGCTTCCATGGTTTGACCTCTGTTGGACATTGTTGTTGTTGTTCTGTCCATCTCTTCTTGGTTGCTTGCATTCTCTGGCAAAATGACCAAGTTGGTGACAGTTATAGCATTTAACTTTAGATTTATCCAACCCAATTGATGATCCCTTTGACCCTTTATAAGTTCTTCCAGTTCTTTTATAAAATCTTTGGGCCCTCACAGAAACCATAGCTAATTGAGTTAAAATGTCCATTTCTTCTAGATCATCTGCCCCTATGCATTCCAAGTCTTCACGTGTGAAGCCTTGTGATGAGTCAGTTGCCACATAGGCAGAGTGAGAGTTGTCAAAAAATGTTGAAGAACTCTCTGAGCCTCTAGGTGACTCAATGAAACTGACTGAGGGTGAGTGATATTGAGAAGAGTTTGAGATCTTTTGAAAATCAGTTGTAACCAAAGCAGTGGTTTGCAACTGTGGTGATGCCTCAGGAAAGCTATTCTGCTTAAAATTAAGTTCCATTTCATAAGCACTAAGGATTCCATGGAGTTCACTTAGTTTAAGCTTTTTGAGATCTTTACACTCCCTGATGCTGACTGTGTAGACAGTCCAAGCTGGAGGTAATGATCTCAGGAACTTTCTGTTGGCATCAGCTTGTTCAGTTTTTACTTCTACCTTTTGCAATTCATCAAGAAGTGAAACAAATCTAAGATACTGGTTGGTCATAGATTCACCAGTTTTGTAAGTAAAGTTTTCATATCTTTGTTTCAAAACATCTTTCTTGTTTTCCTTAACCTCACTAGACCCTTCATACATTTCACTGAGAGCAATCCACAAGCCATGTGCTGTCTTATATCCCTTAAACCCTACAAGTATAGAGTTGGGTAATGCAGCCTGGAGTGTCCAGTAGGCCTTGTGATCATACTCAAGTTCAGTGTAATCAGCTTCAACATATTTGTCTAGTGGTTTTGGTATTTGCACTTGGGCATCATCAGCAGATTGAACAGTTGGATTGTAAGGACCTACAGTCAACCTGTTCCAAATGCGTCTGTCTAGGCTTCTAACAAAACCTTCCATCCTGAGTTTCCAAGTATCAAAGTCATCAGGAGTGAAAATTGGTGGTTTGTTAGAGCTGCCGTTCAGTGAACCAAGAGTTAAATCAGTCATTGTGAAAAACAGTTTTGTAAAACAGAAAAGGCTTAAAGAAAATAAGTATGCAAGTAGAGTATCAGCTTTGAAGCACTAGAAGTCTTCAAAGTAGAGAGCCAATGGCTCTGATACCAATTGTTGGATCGATATAAGTCAGAGTTAAACTTAAACAATTCACTTTACTTGCAAATATAACCTTGCGGAATTAAGTTATATTTTACTTTTCTTAAGCAATGTTAGACTCTTGTATAGTATAAAGGCTTGATTTGCAAAATAGTAGAGACAACGAGATATCGAATATTCGGCACTATTTGCATTAACTCAAAGCTATACTATTACAAGTGATAACCTCTTGTTGTAAACTTAGAGATAACAAGCTATATATAGTGCAGATGAGATCAATCACAGCCATTGATCTCATGTGATCTAATCTAGACCGTTCATTACAAAGTCAAATCTAAGCTACCAAAAGAATAAACTTCGACATTTGAGACGACTTGCGTGTTGACAGCAACAATCTACTTTTGGAGAGCGGCTTGGGCAGATGTAGAAGCATACGAGAAGCTTTTGCAGGATGTGACTGCAGAAAAGACTTCTCAGGAAAAGTCAGGTTGAACTCATTATCTGATGGATAATCGAGTTCACCCGGAATATTCACTAAGTGACAAAACTGCTTCTTTCCGCTTGAACTTGCTGTTCCGCTTGAAGTTGTAGTTCCGCTTCAACTTCAGCCGGAACTGTCAAAACTTGAGTTCAACCGGAAAACTTCAAAACTGAAGTTCCTTACAAACTTACCGGAGAAGCTAACTCGAGTTCGGTTCAAAACCGTAGCAGAAAAACGCACCAAGAATGACCGGCAGAAATCCGGTGGCGGTTGACGGTGCCGTAGCGGCGGCGCAACGGCGGTGCAGTGGCGGCGGTGCGATGGTGGTGCAGCGGTGGCCGGTCACGGCTGGCGGCGGATGGCAGCGGCGGTTGGTCGAAGGTGGATCTCGGATGGACATCGGCGGCAAAAAATGGTCGCCGACGGTGGATCACGATGGCGGGGAGGCCGGAAAACGGGGCGGCGGCGGGCTAAGGGTGGCCGGCGGTTAGCGGTTCGCGAGAGAGAGACAAAGAGTTTAGGAGAATTTTTGGAGCAACTGAAATCTATATTTCTGTCTCCTATTTATAAGCCTCATTAACCAATTGTGGATAAACCACAATTGATTTATTAATATTATTTCCAGACTTATCTCTTTATCTCTTAACTAGTTGGAGATAAACTACAACTGATTTAAACTCTCATTTATCCATCCAAGTTTTATAGATAATCCTTTTAAATAACTAATTTATTTAAACTATAATTATCCATTAGGATAATTATAAGTTAAATAAATAGATTTATTTAACCTTAATAATTATCCATCCACCACATTAATAAATAAACTAAATTATCTAATTAATGTTTATAATAATCAGTATTATTATTTCACCGATAAATAATTATTAACAATTAATAATTAGTTTCTGCTTTTATTATTAATAAATTAATAATATTAGAAAATGATTAATTATTATTTATATCATTATATAAATAACAATATTAAATCATTTCTAGTTTCGCAGAACGACGTTTACTAATTAAACGTGTTCGGTTCTCGTAGCCCTCCGTGTAACTCTTATAGGCCACAACCGGGTCGGGTTCTTAGAAATTGTCGTGTTTGGACATACAATATCCAACTATTTCATCATTTTAAATACCTCTCTCGGGTCTAAATTCCAATTAGATTCGGTTAACGAATCCGGCCAAAACCAACTATTTGACCCATTAAGGTTCACTATCAAGTAGTGAACCTATTTCCTGCATATATAGGACTAAATACCTTCCTTTATTATGATTGTACAGGTCTAAGGACCTATTTTGTTTCACTTCCGACATAGTAAACAAGTAGGATCATCAAACAATCATAACAGGTTGCATATTAACAAACTTAGTAATTACGCATATATGAATTATAGACTACTTCTATTCAAATGATTCATCAGTCATCAATCATAGGATTCGTTTACCACACTTCCTTACAACATAGGTATTTCCATGGTCTTGAATAACCGTTTCCACCCATGATCGATGGTTCCTATGAACCATTTGCGATCATTTATCACATGGTACATGGTAATGATCTCCTTGAACCATTTTCCTCCATGTAGCCATGCTTGACTATTTTTTATGGTTCTTAAGGACCATTTATAGTCAAATATCATAATCTATATTGCCATGATTCCTTGGAATCATTTAGCCTCTTTTGTAACACAACACACTATAAATCATTACTTTACTTTGATGAGTTATTCCAACTCCCATTTATAATTGTAGTATAATTCACACATGTGCACAATCAATAATAGTAATGTGTTACGTCTTGAGCTAGATCCACCACTACCTCTGGTGTCACCTTGAAAGCCTCCTTCACCTCCTTGATTGCCTAATGGGTCACTAACCAAGTTAGGACCATTTCATTACCATTATCATAATACAGTTATCCATTATTATGGATCCAATATGGCACATAGTCTAGATTTCACACAACCAACTAAATAAGCATTTCATCATGATTTTCACTTAGGTTGGTTCATACATTTAGGAATGATATTTTCTATATGCATACAAGCTTAATTCTAGCAATTTGGCCATAATCTAAGCAACTAATCTCATGTAGGCATTTCATCAAACACCTAGTCTGCACCTTAACAAACCTTTATGAAATTCTATGGTTTCGACATTCTATGCTCCAAATTTACAACTCTTGGATGGAATCCCTCCCAACCCATTAACATACAACCAATTTATTCATCGGTTCTCATCAACAATTATCATATAATCAATTTAGAACAATCAAGAACACATCATGTAGGTAATCTTCTACATTTGAGTTCATCATCTAGAATTTGGAGACTAAATCACCAATTGGGCATATATTCAAGTTCTGCATAGTCAAAACATAATCCTAACACCATGGAATGCAAGTATCATCATCCAATTTCAGATTTTAACCCAATTTCTAACCACCTACACATGCAACAAGTAGGGGTTTTACTTACTTGACACAAATAGTGATGAGGATGGAGATTAACACTTCCAAATCCACTCTTTATTGCAAATATAGCAGCCTAATGCCTTGTAATTGCAGGATTCGAATTTTGGGGCTTGGGAGGGGGTTTGATCGATCATCGGGCGTGAAAATAGCGACCTCTCCTTTCCCATTTCTTCAGTTTGATTCACTTTTGGCTAATTACAGATTAGGTCCCTCCATTTTCAGCCTTTTGGCTTTTCTATTACCAAAACTCCAGTCCAAAATAAACCAAGGATTTTCATATATTAACAATTTCTAACCAAGTTATGGGTTTTATTATCCCATGTTATATATTAACATGATATTTAACGGATATTCAACATTTAAAAATTTGAATGTTACAGCTCATGTTCACTATGCACAACAAACACAATAAGACAAAATAAAAACAACCACAACGTGTCCATCATCCATACAAACAAAAAATAAAAAGAAAATGTCACAACCATAGTACTGGAACCAAAGATAATGTTAATAATGTCAAATATATACCTACATTACCGTGCTGAACAAATATCATGGACAACAGAAAAGAACATGAACTCTTCCAGCTGCACCCCATCTGATCTGAACCAATCATGTTGCTTACCATCGAATCTAAAGGAATCAAGGAACTCAATGGTGCAGTCCCTAATCGCAGCTAGTCGTATGAGTTGAAAACCTTTGCATCTGAATTGGCACGAAATTTAGGTATATGTCCAGCTGGTTCAGGGAGGCTAGTGCTGTAGAGTAAGGGATTCGTGTTGGCTCCTTATTTCAAACGTGCAGTGTTTGGAGTCGGTCGTGACACCAACCCTCCCGTATTCTATGAGAGAATGCACTCCAGTTAGCCTTAAATGAGCGACATGGTAAATGTAAGCACAACATGATAAATAGCAGAAATTTTTGGAGTTGGGTTGGGTTGACATAACCATGTCAAGGGTCGGGCACGACCCGTGTCGTGCTACCGAGTCGGGTCAGAACCGGGTCAGAATATAACTTTCTCCAAAATTGAAATTTTATATTGTCGAGAGCGGATTTTAGAGAAAATAAGAACCCCATACTTGGTTTTTCCACAACATAACTCACATTGACAAGATCTAAGATTAAAGTGTGGGTTGAGTATGACGAGTTCATCCAAAAATCTACCTAAAAATCTGTTACAACATAAATAGGTATCTCGTGTGTTGTATCTAGAATAGGGCTAGATGTGAGTTAGGAGGCTAACGAACCAATCCACGAACCAGTGGTTCGTGAGCCACGAACCAATGGTTCATTGGCATCTTGGTTCACTGACCAGTCAACCTATAAATATGTTGACTTGTTCATTAGTTCATAACAATTAAGAGAACACTTGAGTCATTCATCTATGGTCTTTGTGTGTTTTCTATGTATATCCTTGATTAATAAAAATCAAGCTTATATACCTATTATCTTCATCTAATTCATCTCGTATATACTAGATCAGTAAACAATCCATCGCTCTGTGGTCTTATAAGTGGTATCAGAGCTTTCTGGTGTCATTTACTAATCCAAATAAATGATTTTCGAGAGAGAGAAAGAGGGTTCTAATTCAAAATGGTTCATTTTTGAGTTTCTAGTCTCCAAATTGCTTTCTAAATGATTCTTGAGTCATTTTCTTCCATTCTGTTGCAAATTATACGTTAAAATCATCAAATTTAAGAGTTTTAAGGAATTTTTTGTCTGGTTCGTTCGAAACAGTTTTGGTTCGCTGTTTATAGTTTTCGGCTTACTGGTTGAGTTTGTTTTTCTACGGGTTAAAGCTCTTGGTTCGCGTAGGCAATCTTCAAGTATTTTGGTTCGTCAGTCTTTGATCCGTTCAAGCAATCTTCTTCATTGTTTCGTAGCGGTTATATTTCGATTCGTGACAGTTACTCCACTGAACCAACGGTTTGTTCAGGATATTTTGGTTCGCAGTATTTTCTAGTTCGCTAGTGTTTGGCTCGTTAGTTAAGATTGTTGACTATCCAGTTCGTGAGATATTTTGGTTCGTTAAAGAGTGTTTGGTTCGTTCAATCAGAATTTGACAAAATTCAAAATGAGTGATTATCAATCACTTGCTACAATGCAAACCACGATGCAAGCTCTTATTAACTATGATAATCAAATAGAAACAAGTCAAAAAGTTCATAAGTTGCTCAAGTTGGAAGATTATCATAGTTAGGTGAAAAGGTTTAAAGCATACGTGGGAACAAATGATATTGATTTGTGGTTATCTATCAATGAGGACTACATATATCCAAATATTAATGGAGTACACAAGATGCAAAGAAATCTAGATTCTGATGAGAAAAATGCATACCAAGCTGAACAAAAAGCATATGGCACATTTACAATAACATTACTCAAGGAGTTATTACATCAATTTTCAACATTCACTACTTCAAAGAGTTTATGGGATGCATTACAAAAACGATGTCAGGGTAAGGAGCCGTTCAAGAAAAGTAAGCAAAATGTGTGTTGAAAAAGGAGTTTGACAACTTCAAGCATTATGCAAATGAAGATATACCAAAGCTGATATCCAGATTTTCATATCTGATGAGTGAAATGACTTTAGTGAACATAAAGAAGGATGGCGCTGATTTGAAAGAGAAGATACTTGAGGCATTACCTGAAAAATGGGACAAATATGTAATGATGATTCCTCATGACAAAGAGTATTCAAGTTTATAATTCAATGATTTGATTGAGAAATTACAAGTAAGATATTTGGAAATAAATGTGAATAAGACAATGCCTAATTAAGTTCAAAATCCATCTATGTACTTTGGTGAAAATGATTCAACCATTAACGCCAAGAAGCCAAGTATTTTCAGTTCAAGTTCTCAAACTGCTTTTCTTGCTGGAAAGTCTAAAAATTCTGATTATTCTCCTAGTTGCACTTTTACAATTCCAAATTTATCAAGTCAAAGTGTCTTATTTGTTGAAACAACTGAAGATAATATGACATTAATGTCTGCATTGGTATCTTCATATTTTGGTGTGATAACAGGAAGTGTAAACAATACAGAGTTAGTGGAATAAGATTATGAACAGCTAGACTCATATAATTTGGAGGAAATGGATTTGAATGGGCAATATGCAATGTTCGTAAGAAGGCTGAAGAAGTTTTTGAAAAGAACTTGGAAGGCAAGTCTGAATTCAGATGGTAAAATTGGCTTGGATAAGTCAAAGCTTAAATGTTACAAGTGTTCCCAATTTGGACATTTTGCTAAGGAATGCAATGCATTAAAAGATAATAAGTCTAATTATGGTGGTAATGTTCAGCCATCTAAGGTTTAGTGCATAATTCTAATATAAAACAATGATTTCTCAACTTAATGAGGGAGTTGATTGGGAGAAATATTTTGGTAATCAGACTGATTATGCATTTAATACAAATACTAGAAAGTACATAACAGTTTCATCATCAGTTGATTTTGAAGATGTTTCTGCTTTGCTGGTGAAAGTTGCACAAAGTGATGAACATTTGACTAACTCTGCATCTGACACAAGTTCATGTGAAACATTTGTGGAAGAATAATCGAGGGGCTACTGCAGTACAGGCTCTCACTCAAACGAACATGTTTTAGGAGGTCCTCCATCTCCTCCGTGATTTTCTGCTGGTTGTAGGTGATGGCGTCCATATCAGCGGCAATCAACCCATCATCCACGTACTTGGCTTGTTGATACTCTTTGCAAGCATCGGCTGCATGTTCTGTGGTTTCGTATTTGGGGAGGGATGTGAAAGTCTGATGGCCGGCCATGGTAATTGAAATTGTGATTTTTTTTGGGAACTAAAAAAAGGAATAAGAAAAGTAGGGTTATTCTCTTTCTCATCCTCTATTTATAGGATGAAAATCTCAAATAGACATTGTAATTCAATTGGCGGGAAACTAAACATGTAAACGTGGGAAACTGAATCGAGTATATAAATAATTGTTTTAATTAAGTTAATTATAATAAGTAAATGTAAAAAGTTGATTTGATCGGTTTGGGAAGACGTGTGGAGAGTTGAGAGGACGTGATATGATAAGCCGAACTCTAGGTAATGATAGCTATTATATATAAAAAATTATATTCATCTTCTCGATATATATATGATGATAAGTACACCGTAAGATCTTCACCATATCTTTTAATTTGTTTCTTCACATCAATTGCAAACACGCCCAAAATTAAACTTTATCACGTACAGTATGTCGTATGCTTCTTCGTCTGTCAATCAGGCGATGTATCTGCAAGAAGATATGTGTGCTGCCGCCCTAATGGCATCGAATATGTATCCTCCACCAGTCCCACGGATGCCTGATTATGAGATCATGGATAAAGTTGAAGCCCTCATTAGGGACCAACTTCGCCGGACAGAGGAGATTATGACGGTGTTGAGAAACAACATCCGACGTCTGGAAGCAGCTTCTGAGAGCAGAGCAGTGGTTAAGGCCAGGGTTGAGCACTTCGAGACTGGTGGATTTCGTTTTGCAGAACCGTGCTTCAAGTATTTGGAGAAGGAGGGTGACTATGATCTAGCAATCAATGTGGAGATGGATCAGATGTTATCCATCGTCGAGGGGCTGAACAAAGAAAGGGTGAAGCTGTTGAAGGAGGTTGCTGGTGATGAAGGTGCGTGATCGAGAAGGGTTGAAGGTTTTTTTGTGTTTTTTGTAAAGTTTTTTTCTGTGTTCATGATGATGGGTTTTTTGTGAAGCTTTTGGTGGCTGCATGTTGCAGGTTTCATTGTTGATGATGACTAATGGTATTTTTTTGGTTGATCAATAGTTAATGGACAATATTGTAACACATGGAATTGTAATGAATGGTAATGTTTAGTGTTTAATCCCTTTATCGTAATTACTAGTTTGTTATTAGATTATGTTGTGTCTAATTAAGTTGTTAAATACTAAAAGGTAGTTAAATTTCATTGTGTTTTGAGGGTTGAGGATGGGGTAGTAAATTGGGGTATTGGTTTAGTTATCAGTTGGAGCTTTGATGCATGGAGAAGGTTTTTTAATATGACTTTTAGGTTATATGAATTTTCTGGTAACATTTTTCTATTTTATGCAATTGTTTGACTTTTTCTGGTCAACAGTTTGATGATTTTCTAATTGGCTATAGAGTTTCATATAATTTGAATGCCAATCAATAAAAATTAATGTACAGATTGCAATGAAAATAAAAATTCAATATTATGAAATTTCTGGTAACATTTTTCTATTTTATGCAACGGTTTGACTTTTTCTGGTCAACAGTTCGATGATTTTCTAATTGGCTATAGAGTTTCGTATAATTTGAATGCCAATCAATAAAAATTAATGTACAGATTGCAATGAAAATAAAAATTCAACATGACAAATATTAAAATTCATGAACATTTTGCAATGGAAATGTAAACCGATTAGGTGAGGCAACCCGCGACTTCTTGTTGAAGTTGAGCGTCTTGAAATGACGTCGTGATTAAGTGCTCTCATGTGCCTGAAGCAAACAAATATTAGCGTAAGATGATGAATTAATTTGGAAAATAGAATACTAGATTGTAAAAAAAATTAATGTGGATCTGTTTATGTTTGAAATAGGAAAATTGTAATGATGAAATAATAATAAGCATACATACCTTTCGTATAACTATACCCCGACAGTCGTCCCGAAAATAGTTGTTCCTGGATTGCTTACGCAACTCTGTTGGGTCTAAAGATGGCAGTATATTATCATTGTCAGGAATAACCACGGTACTAAACTCCTCATCTTCATAAGCATCTCTGTAGTTTTTCGCAGGATTTTTGAAGACAATTGACCACCTCTTCTCAAGTTGGTCTGCAACGTAAAATACTTGTTGGGCTTGTGAAGCCAATATGAAAGGATCATCCTTGTGGCCTAATCTACCAAGATCAACCAATGTGTAGCCAAGACTATCTTTCTTTACCCCATTCTTATTGTCAACCCAGTCACACTTGAAAAGAGGAATTCTTCGAAAATGATAGTCGAGTACCCATATTTCTTGTAAAACGCCGTAATAATAAGTTTGGTCATAGGATACAACCTCTTTAGAAATGTGCATGTCGGTCGCCACTACACTAACCCCACTATTTTGATGAACTTTACCTTCACGGGATTTTGTACGAAATGTAAATCCATTGATGTCATACACTTCGTATTTCACAACGTTCCTATTTGGTCCATGTGAAATCCACCTTACAGTTTCTGATATACTATCTTCGGAGACAGCTAACTCGCTCTCAACCTAAAATTATTTACTAAGTTTAGTTTCGAAAAAAAACACCAATATAATAATACGAGGAACATTATTTCAATTCATAATATGAAAACTGTTCACCTCGTCTCGTAGCCACTGACTAAATGTTTTACTATGCTCCTTCTCTAGCCATCCTTTTCCTTTAGAAATGTGTTTTTCTTCCAGATACTTCATGTGCCGACTGTAAAATAAATATTATATTTTATATACGTATATATATATATATATAAAGTAACAAAATACATGTAAATAAGACTTACGCGATATAAGGTTCAACTTCAGAAGTATTTTGCATCACAAAGAAATGAGCTTTCATGAAGATATCTGAAGATACTTCCGTTGGTTTACCCGCTGATAGTGGATTCCCGTCCCTATTACCTTCAATAATGTCATTATTATGCCTGTCAGGTGGTAAACCAATAGTGGTCAGTTTTTTTTGGAACTCGCTCAAAAACTCAATCGTCTCTTCTGCAACATTCTGTTCGGCAATGCATCCTTCTGGCTTGTTTTTGTTTCGCACGTGTCCCTTTATAACCTTCATACACCTTTCAAAAGGATACATCCACCTAAAGCATACCGGACCACATAACTTTACCTCCCTTGTAAGGTGCACGGTCAAATGAACCATAACATCGAAAAACGAGGGGGGAAAGTATTTCTCTAGAAGGCATAATGTAACACATTAATTCTTCTTGCAATTTATCAAGCTCTTCCACCTTGATTTCCTTGGAACAAATAGATTTGAAAAAGAAGCAAAATCTGATACACAAAAGCAAAATGTATAACGTAAATAAAATCAATCAGAGACATAAAATCATAATGTAAGTTTAAATGATATATAAAAGATAAAATTCAAAACCTTATAATAGCATTTCTTGTGTGTTTCGGCATAATAGACCGTATTGCAACGGGCAAAAACTGTTGCATGAGCATGTGGTAGTCATGTGATTTTAGTCCGATAAGCTTCTTATCCTTTAGACTAACCAAAGTAGAAAAATTAGAACAATACCCTTGTGGAACCCTTAACTTGTATAAAGTATCACAGAATTTGTCTTTTTCCTCGGATGTTAATGTGTAGCAAGCTGCCGGAAGTATTGTTTTGTTGCCATCTTTCTTAGCTTGTAATTCTGGTCTTAAACCAAATGACTCCAAATCCAACCGAGCCTCCAATCCATCTTTTGTCTTTCCAGGGATGTGTAACAGTGTACCAATGATACTCTCAGCAACATTTTTTTCTATATGCATAAAATCTATACAGTGGTTGACAGAATTATACCGCCAATACTTTAGACGCCGATACCATATACTAAATTTCTTCCAGTACGTGTCTTCTTTGTTGGTATCGTTTGATGTACCTACTTCTTTTGCTCTCCTTTTCCTTTTTATAATCTTTCCACCTCTTCCTTTTGATTTTTGTGTTTCAAGATCATTATTTATCTTATCACCCTTACCCCATTTATTAACAACATATTGTACCTCGTTATATATTTCTTCCCCATTCATAGGTTCCTTTGCAATTTCTAGCTCGTCTTGTCCATTGAATGCCATAGTTTGGCGTCTGAACGGATGTTCATAGGGTAGATAACGTCTATGTCCAGCATAACTTTGTTTCTTTGAATTAGGTAGTCTAATACAGTGTGTATTTTTCCTACACACTACACAACCTTTGAATCCACTATATGGGCAGCCACAAAGTGTACCAAGGGCAGGATAATCGTTTATCGTCCATAACACAACAGCACGTAGTGTAAACGTTTCTTTTAAATATGCATCGTATGTTTCGACTCCTATTTCAAATAAGATTTGTAGATCTTCAACCAACGGTTCTAAAAAAACATCAATATCGTTACCCGGTGTTCCCGATATCAATAATACAAGCATGATGAACTTCCTTTTCATACACAACCAAGGTGGAAGGTTGTAAATAACAGATAAAATTGGCCATACACTGTGGTTTCGATTTCCTCGATTAACGTCTACCCCATCAGCGGAAATGCCTAGACGCAAACTTCTTGGATCATTAGCAATCTCTGGATATCTGTCATCTATAACAGACCACGCGGTTGAGTCTGCCGGGTGACGTAAAACACCGTCCTTTATTCTACTTTCTGCGTGCCATCTCAAATTACATGCAGTTGTCGGTGACTGGAAAAGACGTTTCAACCGTGGGATTATGGGAAAGTACCACAACACCTTTGCAGGAACATTCTCGTATATAACCTTTTTTATGTCGTCCACCTTCCATCTGGATTTTCCACAAGTGGGACATTTTTCCAAATCTTTGTACTCGTTCCTGTATAGTATGCAGTCGTTGATACATGTGTGTATCTTCGTATACCCTGAACCCATTGCTTTGAACGTTTTCTTAGCCTCATACGTACTGTTCACCATCTCATTGTCTTCGGGCAGCATCTTCTTTACCAAAACTAATATTTCTGTAAAACATTTATCCGAAATTCCGTACCTACTCTTCAAGTTGAAGAATTGTACCAGCGCGGACAACTTTGTGAAGTCGGGACACCCTTTGTAAAGTGGCTTCTCAGCATCTTCAATCAGTTTTATGTACTTCTCATGTTCATGATCACTCATGAAATTATCTTCCGTAGCTTCAACCATTTCAATTGTTTCGGCGGCATCAGTTGGAATGCCCGACGTAAAATCACTCGTGTAGTTGTCTTCATACGGCTCGTCAGCCTTCTCTCCGTGCTTAATCCATAAGGTATAGAGTCGATCTATTCCATGTTTGAATAAGTGAAGAGATACCTCGTCCACATCAAGAGACATGTGGTTTAAACATAGCTTACATGGACATGGAATTTTAATTTTGTCAATACGTTTACGTTTGTCCATATTCTGTGATGTTTTTATGTTTCGAACTGCATAATCTATAAAAGCTCCAACTCCATCGATATAAGGTTTTGTGTTTCTATCTTTCAACATCCAAGATTTGTCCATCTCCAACATCAGTACCAAATCGTAACCACAATATCAAATTCAATAAATCGAAGAAAATTAAAATTAAAAAATCAAGTAAATTATAAAATGATGGGGAAGGAAAATCAAACATACCTTGTATTTCGATCGAATGGCTTCAGAAATTTTTTTTGAACGAATTTGCTGTGAGTGAATGTGTGTTCATCGTTTTTTGGCTCGAATGGGTTGTGCTCGAATTAATTGTGAATAGGTTAACGGTTATTAATTAGGGTTTATTTTAATGAATATACGATTCCATCAATTAAGGTGTTTTTTTTTATTAAATATGAGAATCCCTCATTTAAAGTGATATATTTTATAATCAAATTATTTTTTTGGATAACATAAATTATATATATATGTATATATATAATATATATATATATATATATATATATATATATATAAGTTAATAATACTAGCTACTTAAATGAATAATATTCCAATATCCACAGTTAAAAAAAAGTAATTATCTAATTAGGCTCTATTGGCTTTAATCAAGATGACTTGAGGTTAAAGTGTGTATAATCAATATCAATTGCTCCCAATTGGGCATAATGAAGCCCAAATAGGTTATAATGAGGCCCATTTGGGTATAATGAGGCCCAATGTGTATAATGAGGCCCAATTGGGCATAATCATCATAATTATTGTGCATAACGATCCTCAATTGGGTACAATTATCCTCAGCTGGGTGTAATGAACCACAATTGGGCATATTCAACATATTAAGGCATTATGATCCTCAACTGGATGTAATTATCCTAAGTTGGGTATAATGAACCACAAGTGGCAATGATCATCATAATTTGGGCATAATGAAGCCCAAATAGGTATAATGAGGCCCATTTGGGTATAATGAGGCCCAATGTGTATAATGAGGCACAATTGGGCATAATCGTCATAATTATTGTGCATAATGATCCTCAATTGGGTACAATTATCCTCAGCTGGGTGTAATGAACCACAATTGGGCATATTCAACATATTAAGGCATTATGATCCTCAATTGGATGTAATTATCCTAAGTTGGGTATAATGAACCACAAGTGGCAATGATCATCATAATTTGGGCATAATGAAGCCCAAATAGGTATAATGAGGCCCATTTGGGTATAATGAGGCCCAATGTGTATAATGAGGCACAATTGGGCATAATCGTCATAATTATTGTGCATAATGATCCTCAATTGGGTACAATTATCCTCAGCTGGGTGTAATGAACCACAATTGGGCATATTCAACATATTAAGGCATTATGATCCTCAATTGGATGTAATTATCCTAAGTTGGGTATAATGAACCACAAGTGGCAATGATCATCATAATTTGGGCATAATGAAGCCCAAATAGGTATAATGAGGCCCATTTGGGTATAATGAGGCCCAATGTGTATAATGAGGCACAATTGGGCATAATCAGTCATAATTATTGTGCATAATGATCCTCAATTGGGTACAATTATCCTCAGCTGGGTGTAATGAACCACAATTGGGCATATTCAACATATTAAGGCATTATGATCCTCAACTGGATGTAATTATCCTAAGTTGGGTATAATGAACCACAAGTGGCAATGATCATCATAATTTGGGCATAATGAAGCCCAAATAGGTATAATGAGGCCCATTTGGGTATAATGAGGCCCAATGTGTATAATGAGGCACAATTGGGCATAATCAGTCATAATTATTGTGCATAACGATCCTCAATTGGGTACAATTATCCTCAGCTGGGTGTAATGAACCACAATTGGGCATATTCAACATATTAAGGCATTATGATCCTCAACTGGATGTAATTATCCTAAGTTGGGTATAATGAACCACAAGTGGCAATGATCATCATAATTTGGGCATAATGAAGCCCAAATAGGTATAATGAGGCCCATTTGGGTATAATGAGGCCCAATGTGTATAATGAGGCACAATTGGGCATAATCGTCATAATTATTGTGCATAATGATCCTCAATTGGGTACAATTATCCTCAGCTGGGTGTAATGAACCACAATTGGGCATATTCAACATATTAAGGCATTATGATCCTCAACTGGATGTAATTATCCTAAGTTGGGTATAATGAACCACAAGTGGCAATGATCATCATAATTTGGGCATAATGAAGCCCAAATAGGTATAATGAGGCCCATTTGGGTATAATGAGGCCCAATGTGTATAATGAGGCACAATTGGGCATAATCATCATAATTATTGTGCATAACGATCCTCAATTGGGTACAATTATCCTCAGCTGGGTGTAATGAACCACAATTGGGCATATTCAACATATTAAGGCATTATGATCCTCAACTGGATGTAATTATCCTAAGTTGGGTATAATGAACCACAAGTGGCAATGATCATCATAATTTGGGCATAATGAAGCCCAAATAGGTATAATGAGGCCCATTTGGGTATAATGAGGCCCAATGTGTATAATGAGGCACAATTGGGCATAATCATCATAATTATTGTGCATAACGATCCTCAATTGGGTACAATTATCCTCAGCTGGGTGTAATGAACCACAATTGGGCATATTCAACATATTAAGGCATTATGATCCTCAACTGGATGTAATTATCCTAAGTTGGGTATAATGAACCACAAGTGGCAATGATCATCATAATTTGGGCATAATGAAGCCCAAATAGGTATAATGAGGCCCATTTGGGTATAATGAGGCCCAATGTGTATAATGAGGCACAATTGGGCATAATCAGTCATAATTATTGTGCATAATGATCCTCAATTGGGTACAATTATCCTCAGCTGGGTGTAATGAACCACAATTGGGCATATTCAACATATTAAGGCATTATGATCCTCAACTGGATGTAATTATCCTAAGTTGGGTATAATGAACCACAAGTGGCAATGATCATCATAATTTGGGCATAATGAAGCCCAAATAGGTATAATGAGGCCCATTTGGGTATAATGAGGCCCAATGTGTATAATGAGGCACAATTGGGCATAATCATCATAATTTGGGCATAATGAAGCCCAAATAGGTATAAGGAGGCCCATTTGGGTATAATGAGGCCCAATGTGTATAATGAGGCACAATTGGGCATAATCATCATAATTTGGGCATAATGAAGCCCGAATAGGTATAATGAGGCCCATTTGGGTATAATGAGGCCCAATGTGTATAATGAGGCACAATTGGGCAATCATCATCATAATTTGGGCATAATGAAGCCCAAATAGGTATAATGAGGCCCATTTGGGTATAATGAGGCCCAATGTGTATAATGAGGCACAATTGGGCATAATCATCATAATTTGGGCATAATGAAGCCCAAATAGTTATAATGAGGCCCATTTGGGTATAATGAGGCCCATTTGGGTATAATGAGGCCCAATGTGTATAATGAGGACCAATCGGGTATAATAAGGCCCAATTAGGTATTATGAGACACCCAATTGGGTATATATTTTTTTTTCTAAATATTATACTTTAATTGGGTATAATAATATATTTTTGAATATATAAATTAATTGATCATACGTTTATAATATATAGTATTTTGTTTTTTTTAGTATATTATTTTATTAAGAGATAATTATGAGTAAGTTTACAATTTTATATTACAAAATATATTAGTTTAATTGGGTATAATAATAGTTTATTAAACATACTAAATTGACATACTTTTACAAAATATAGTATTATTTTCCCAATGCTCGTTGTTTTTTTAAACATATAAGTTTTTTATCTTCAATAATTTTCGGTCCATCTGTTTCCATATTTACGAACACAGTTTCCATACATGTTTCAAATCATCATAAACTTGAATTTCGGAATCGAAAATTTCATAATCCAAATCTTCCCTCCGAAAATTCCAGTAGGGTTTCATCAAATTTCTAAACTATTCCCTCCGAAACCTTTTATGAGTTTGGAATTTCGTTTTACCGCCGTGATGTTTTCAATCTCCGATTTACACGTTACCATGATAAACCAACTTTGTTCACCAAAACTATATTCACGAATTGGGGAATCACTGCAGTCGTCGGAAAAAAATTATTCAGTCCTCATCTTCTACAGAGGTACGTGATATTTTTTATATTTATTTGTTGAACATGGATGTAATTTGGTTATGATTTTACAATCGTCATTAGTATCTGTTGTGTAATTTTAGATCATGGAACCCGAAAACACAATGGAAAATAACGAATTACGCACCACGCTAAACGATGAGGCATACAGTGATGATGACGCATACGGTTATGATTCGGGAGAAGCCTATGAGGACCACAATGAAGCCAAAATTTCTGATTCGAGTGACAGTGACAGTGAAGGAAGTTCAGACGGAGAAACAATTACGGCGACTGGATTGGAATGTCTAAATCCCAAAAAAATTAAAGCCAAGAGGGGCTTGACTAGACTGTCCAAGATGAAAAACGCGTACACAAACTCGGGTGGAAAAAAACGCCGAGTCAAGTTTGATGCCTATGGAAGGTTTAGCGGAAGGTATAATTCAGAGTTTATAAGTTTTCTAGGAGATCTAGTCCGTGAGAATGTAGGTTTAAGTGTTTTCAATTGGAAGCACGTATCAAAGGAACTGAGAGACAAGCTATGGGCTTTGATAACGGTATAACTATAGATTTTTTTTTGCACTTGCAGCTAATTTTATTAATATTATACATTGCAATTTCATGCAATTCAAATTATAATATATATGTTGGTAATTATTATTTCAGTGTTATTACGAGGTTGATGAAGGTAGGAGAAAATATGTTATGAATCGCCTCGGGATGCTACTGCGCAGCTTTAGAAATAAGCTGTACGAAAAAGACATACTACCTAACCTTGGTAAACCGAACAAGTTGGCAAAAATCCCAAGACGGTACAGGACTATAATCCGTAACCAAGAACACTGGGACGATTTTGTTGCCTACACACAATCTGATCAATACAAGGTTTACATCTTCCTTTTACCTCCATAATTGTAATTTATGCCATTTTAATATTTATTTGATTTAAGAAATTAATGTCGATCTTGTTTTATTGTAAGGCTGTTTCGGGGAAGTCGAAAACTGCTCGTTCGATGTCCATCTATAACCACCGCTTAGGGCGGGGTGGATATGCTAGGCTTGAACAGAAACTGGTTGGTGTTCAGCCTTCACACTACCTACATGTTTAGAACTAAAACATCAAATGCTGTGCTTTCTTACTAATATGATTTTTTTCTGTCAATTATGACAAGGTTGAAAGTAAAGTAATCGATGCAGGCACAATGCCTTCCCGATCACTGCTGTGGTACAAAGCGCGTGAGAATAAAGCGGGCGAAATAGAAGATGAAGCTGCTAAAGCAATAGCGGCAGAAATGGTGAGTTGACTGCAGCTTTATTTTTTCTAACTCTATTACTGTGATTAATATATAAGAAATTCTATTAATGTCTATGACGTTTTTTTTGTATAGATGGAAACAGAAAAAAAGATCACTGATGGACAGCTCAAACTTGATCCAGGCAATGATGCCGTGACAGTTGTCTTAGGGAAGGAAAAATGTGGGTCGTTGAGAGGTGTTGGCACGGGAGTCAACCCTAGTAAATTTTTTAATGTTCCAAGACAGCGAGGGTCCATGAAACAGCAGCTGGATGTGCTTCAGGCTCAACTAGAGAAGGAGAAACAAGAAAATGTGGAAAAGGATGAACAAATAAACGCGTTGAATGAAAGGATGGCCGAAAATGAAAAAAAGTTAGCTTTTTTATTAGCCAACCTTCCACCTCAGGGGCTGCAGGCAAGTGAATCTGACTATAAATGCATTTTAATTGGATATATGGATATCATTTATAAAACTTTACATCTACTTTACTTCTGATCAGGCAAATTGGGCAACTCCTGGCAATACTTCTCCAGCTCAGTTAAGTCCTTCGATTACAAAAGTGCCGGTAACTCCATCGGGAGCTGATTCACAACCTGATATGATCAGTCAGAAAGAATCAGCAGATACAGAAGTAACTCCAGTAAGTTAATTATTAAAATTTAACTTCTTTTACATTAGATCAGTGATGTATAATCTGCTATGTGTTGCTTATGTAATATTATATATATGTAGGATGCCGCAAAGAAAACCAAAAAAAAGGCCCCATCTAATGCGACTGCTATTAAAATCACACGGAAGGATTCAACGAGGGCTGGATCCATAGTAAATAATTGTTTTAGATTTTATTTGTTTTATTTTGAAATCAGAAATTACTAATTTTTTGTGTTTGAATTGTGTAATTATATTTAGGAAGCAGCAAAAACAAGGCAAAATAAGGCTGAAGCAAAAAAAAAAGATGCTTTAACTCCTGTGGCGACACCTTCAGCTGGAATCATTAAGGTATGTAATTTGACGAATATGTGTGTTTTAGTTTTTCCTTTATTTATTTTAATATGACATAATCATTGCAGCAGATCAAATGTAAACTAGCCTACCCAACCAAGAGACAAATTATTGGTTTAGGTACCGTTTACCTGTCCGAAGAACGACAATACATTCATGGAGTTCCACTCCAAGATGACTGTTACAAGGTGTCGGTTGATGAAGTTAAAGTACCGGCATCGTTTATACCATTTGAGGTAGATGATGTCAAAACAATGGAAAAAGCACTAAACAATTTTGTTCCTTGGCCAAAGAACCTTTGCATTGATCAATCAAATGTTAGTTTCCTTTAATTAATTACCTTTCATAGTACATTATATTATTGTTAAAACTTAATTAGTGATCATTTATTATTTGTTTCAATTTTTCTGTATGAATGCTGTTGATTCAGGAGCCAGTTCTTACTACACCATTAGAAGAGAATGAAGATGAATTCGTCCAGGGGCAAAAGATGAAAAGGAAATTTATAACGAGAGACGACATCGTGAGGATGAAGAAATCTAAGAAGAATAAGGCCTAGGATGATTAAGATTAGGATGCATTTTATGTTTTTGTAACACGAGAATTCATATTTGTGGAACAATTTCAATTTTTTTCAATAGTGTATGCTAATGTTATTATTTTACATTTTTGGTGTCGTTTTATATGATTGCGTTTTATGTGACTAAAAACTACACAATTGTCACTTTATATTAACAATTGTGTATCTAAAACAAAGATTCAGTCACACTGAATAATAAAACTGTGACTATAACTATTTTACCGTCATTTTTGCATGTATCAAATGTGACTACATAGCAAATGTGAAAACTAATATTCAAAACTAATGTGGCTAAAGCTATAACATAAGTGACACTTACAACTAATTAATGTGACTATAACATGTTTCCAATCTCGTTTTCATTTGTTCAATGGCACTGTAAGGTATGA
The DNA here is from genome assembly GCA_039602395.1 of Deinandra increscens subsp. villosa. NCBI lineage: Eukaryota > Viridiplantae > Streptophyta > Magnoliopsida > Asterales > Asteraceae > Deinandra > Deinandra increscens. Next base: position 92,969,698 of record JBCNJP010000017.1, read on the forward strand.
AATGGTCACTCTATATTAACAACTATGTTATTATTAACAACATATAGTCACAATTTACGTAATTAATTGAGTCTAAAATACATAAACAGTCACATAGAAACTAAAAGTGTGACTAAAAGTGTCTTAGGGTGATGTATTTAAGTAACATATGTGACTAAGTGGGCATTTAATAACAAAAGCTTAAAAATAATGTGACTAAAGGTTAGCAAAAAATGACACTTACGCATACTTAATGTCATTATAGAAATATTCTAGTCATATTTATATTTCTATTATGTGACCAAAAGGTATATAATGGTTACTTTATATAAACAACTAGGTCTTTAATTGTGACCATATACCAATCAATAGTCACTTTAAGAAATTTTAGTGTGACTAAAAACTGTGAAATTGTCACACTTCAAACAATATCTACATAAACTATCATGATATGGTCACACATAACAAAATTGTGTGTCTCTAAAACCTACACAATAGTCACACCTAAATATTTGTTATGTGACCAAATGTTAACAAAACGTTACAGTGAACGTGAAAAAATGTGACCACTTGGCAACATTATGTCACTAAAGAGATGTAAGGGTTACTTTATATTAACAACTATGTGTTTAATTGTGACCATTTTCCAACCAATAGTCACTTTAAGACATTTTTGTGTCACTATAAGCTATGAAATAGTCACACTTTCTACTTTTTCTACATTAACTATCGTGATATGGTCACACATAACCAAATTGTGTGTCTGTAAAACCTAAACAATAGTCACACTAAATTATAAGTTATGTGACCAATTGTTAGTAAAACGTCACAGTAAACACGAACAACATGTCACCATTTGGGAACACTTTGTCACTACAAAATAAATAAGTGTTACCAAAAATGGGTTTACGGTGACATTATTCGATAAATTCATTGATCCTCAAAGAAAAATCACTACTCTATAGTCACACTTTTTATCTACGGTCACATTTTTTGGTACCATACGGTCACTGAAATTTAATGTCACCATATCATACCTAAAAATGGCGCGACTTTTGGTCACGAAATTGAAGGAAAAGAAAAATGTCACTAATCACATATAGTCACACTTTTTGAGTGTCACCGAAGGTCATTTTTGTACTAGTGTATTCTAAATTTGTAATTCCAGTTTCCGAAAAGACGAAAAAGTCTAAGTTTGGGAAGAAGATTTTTGACAAGATTGTTGCTATGAGAATGTTGTTGGTACTTCGTCTGAAGTAGATATTGATAAATCTTTGCTTCATGAGAACAAGCTGAAGGAAATCAAAGCAAAATTTACTAGAGAAGCCAAAGGGAGAGATGTTTCTAGTTCTCAAGCTGATTTGTCAAAGTTTCCTGGTTACAAACATAAAGGTTTAGGATATGAAGTCAATGAGGTACCAGTTCAACAGGCACAACAGAAGAAGAAGGTTGTTAAGACTGTTCAAAATCAAAAGAGTCAAATACAATAGACGAAGCAAAAGGTTTATTTGTCAAAGAATAACCGTCACTGTTCAGGAGGATCTTCTTGTGGTTCGAATGGTTCACCACGATGTTCATCTGATAGGTCTGATTTTATGATCATTCTTTCATTCTGTCATATATAGAAATTCTTGTGGTTATTATGATTCACCGGTTGAGCACCATTGTCGGAAACCAAAGAATTTTCAAAATCCAAAGAATTGTTTTTAAATAAATTTTGAAAGAAGATCCCTTAATGATTTTAAAAGAAAGTGTGAAGTCTTTTAAAGTGGGTCCGAGTCATTTTGACCTGCTTAGTCTTTTAATTTGATATATTATGTGCTTTAAAGTGGTTTTGAGTCACTTAACTGTTTAGTCTTTTAGTTTTCTAGTTGGCTATATTAAATGTTTTAAAGTTAGCTCGAGTCATTTTGACCCATTTATGAACCTTACACTTGGATGATATTGCTACACTATTGTTGTTATTATTGTATGTTTATTGAAATTTTGGAATTGTTATCGTTTATATATATTTTTTTGTTGAACATATTGGTTATCCATTTTAACACTTATTTTGTTGATTCTTAGTAAAAATGTAGTGTATGTTTATTGTATTTTTTAATGTAAGAAAAAATTCAAGAAGAAAATGAGAATATGAAATGTGAGCTTGGTGATGAAGAAACGATTGATGAGGAAGAATGTCTCTTACGTGCTCTAGGTCTAAGAAGAAGGCAGGCAAAGGGTGTTGGTCTACAAATAAACATGTACTTCCCATGATCATGATCATGATCAGTCCATTCTCGCAACAATGGAAACAACAAGAACAAATGAATCAACAACAACAAACGGATCAACAAATGCAAGGACTAAATAGATCAACTATTTGCTATGATGGAAACACAACATGACCACCACCAACACTAAAAAAGTGATAATGAAAACAGGGCCGGTCTTGAGAATTTGGATGCTTAGGGCGCGAGTCAAAAATTTACCCCCGGATCAATTTTCATGTCAAATAAGTTTAAAAAAATGCAATTAAAAGTTACCTTCCATGCCAATTGAAACCCTAGGAGACCTGCAAGAAAACTACTAGCAATCCAGCACAAGATACAGAGTAAAGTAGCCAAGGAACCAGCTTTATAATCAAAACATACATAAGAAACAACGTAGATAGAGTGCAGAAGTGATGATCGACGATCGCAATTCATGTCGTTTCAGTTTCTCCCGTCGTTCCTTATTCCTTGATCACAAAACCTGTCCACATAATGACATAAAACCGATGCCCCTTCTTAACTTGATGCCCTGCCCTGAATGAAAATGATTAGATAGTTCGAATACTATTAGTTTAAGATTATGAAATATGTTTTATATATATCTTTAAAATTATTAAACACGTTTGTATATATTTGTTTTGTAACTTTTATTTGAATGGTCATTTGAATTGGTTGTTAATTTAAGTTGTTCTAATAATACCTGGAAAAAAAATATAATTTTAAGAAGCGGTAGCTGGATCTATAATGACAACTTGTCACTATTGTAGCAAAGAAAAAATTAAATAGGACATATGCCAACGACATGTTGCCTATATAGGCAACATATAGCGTCACGATAGCCCACCTTTGTTTTGCGAGATAGAGATTGTTTCTTGTAGTGCCGTTTACATGATAAGAAAAAATATAAACGAGGAGAATTAGATCGAAAAGTGGTCACTCGTTCCACCCTAATAATTATTCTATATAACTGCTGGATTAGCTTAAGGTTCTTAGGTGGGGGATCACATGCATGCATAGTCACACAACCACATTACTAATTTTTTAGTTCTTATCCAATATAATTTACACGTCATATAATACTTGCATGTTACCAGATTCCACTAACTCCAACTTAAAAGTGAAAAGTAGTATTACAAAGAGAGTTATTCCTTCTTTTTTTCCTGAATTTATGTCGGATCTGCATCCTTTACTTACGTTACTTGTACGTCATATATATGCATGCATGTTATGTGTGTATATATATATGTCAGAGACAGAGGTGGAGTTAATTAAGTGAGTGGATATGGAGATAGTCCCGGTGGAGGCACAGTTTGTGGAGTTGATGGTCCCTCTTTATTCTTATGGGTGTGGCAAGAAAATCAAGAAAGCCTTGGCCAATTTCAAAGGTAATTAATCAGGGTAGGGTGGAGGCCTCTTAAAATAGAAACTTTTATATATAGAGCTAGAGCAGGTTTTTTAACTTTGATGTTTACTTACATATTTATTAACCGTACGTGTATATGTTAACTTAGAAAATCATTTTTTGGTCTTCTATAAAACATGGGTAATGTTCCATCGTCTATTTTGCACACACTTGAAACAAAACGGCCATGTAATTATATACACTATACACAATATAAATAATATAATTTATTTCTATCAGGCCACGTGATCCCTTGGTTGGGTGTCACGTGGCAAACCATAATATTAATGTTTTTGGTTTTTAATTTTATTTTAGGTTTTCTTCGTTGTAGTTTCATATCGTCACTTTACATATCAGTTTTATATATAGTTTTCTCTATTAATTTAGTTTAATATATTGCGTGGTCTTTTTGTATTTTTTTTTCTTTACGTTGCATTTTAACAATGCAACTGTTTTGTATACTCGTGTCATTTTTGTTGTAACGCTAGGGTAGTCATGAAATCTAGTTAGTTAATTGCATAAAGGTAATGATTAATGACTAACCGGTATATGATGTGGTGATAAACAAACAGGTATTTACTCAGTAAATGTGGATTATGAACAGCAAAAGGTGACGGTATGGGGAATTTGCAACAAGAATGAGGTGTTATCCACCATTAGAGCCAAGAGAAAAGGAGCCCGTTTCTGGGATTCTCAAGAAGATGATGAAGGTTTCATCTCCTCACACACAGGGCCCTCTCTTCGTAGATCGTGGACTCTTAACAGACATTTGCCGCTAAACTGGAAAGCCGCGTGGAAGGTCTTCACCAGATCCATTTCCTTCTAAATTACCACACTTGTACTTTGTAGTAATTGCATCCGTAAACTTTTAGTTAAAGAGTTACTATTAAGCTATCATGTTTGGGGACTCTAAACTAGTTTAAATAATTTATATATTTTGGATATTTTGTATTTTAATGTGACTGGCCGGCCAGTCTTGGATCCATCTTCCTTTTCTTTTCTTTAAATCTGAAGCGGATCGAATCCAATTACAAAAAGATGTGAGCAATAGTTACAAAACAAAATCTGACTAGTGATGAAGAACCAAAATCAAAAGTCCACATTAAAAAAATAAAATTTGAGCGTATAAATCCAATCACAAAGCAAGACATTCATTTGGCTTTGCGACTTTCGGTTTGGCTTTGCAGACTCGTTTTTTAAGAATCGGAAATGCAGGTATTTCCACTAAAAGGAATGGTGCCTTTCTCGACGAAATTGGGTAGGGCTATGGCGACGAGCCGACTGACATTTCGTCATCAAAGCTATATATTGTCGGTATAGCCTTGCCGCCACGGGTTGTCCTTATATATAGGTAAAGAATGTCGTCAGGATAGACATCATCGCCAGAGGTGGAACCAGAATTTTTTTTAAGGGGCATCATAATTTTTTTAGCAAGGTGTCAGGAGCAGCGCCCTAGAGAGAGCGGGGTCCAAGAGGCAGCAACGCCCCCAAGAAAATTTTCAAACCCTCAAGTATAATTAATTTATGAGTGAAATTTACATCGAACATAAATAAAACTAAGAATGTCATGACAAGGTATTCGGTATGTAAAAATACAATATTTAAAAGTAACTAAAGATGAAAATAAATTATATAGTTGGAAATCGATATAAGAAATATAAACGCTTTTTAAAATAAAAGTTCAAGTACATCTTCTTTGTCACAACTCGATTTTGAAAAATAATTAGGTCGAAACAAAGCTCAACTCGATTTGAAACGAGAACTATGACAAAGAAATAAAAACAACCAAGTTAATTCCAAAAAATTTTAACTTCATAAGAAGTTAATGTGGCGAAAAAAACTAAACATATTGTAAAAAAACTAGAGATCGACCGCGCGTTGCTGCGGTAATTTAGAAAAATATCTGAAAGAGTGAATAAAATATATTAAATATAGATTAAATATAGATTTGGAAGACTGACCGAGTCATTTTGGGTCGTAGAAACGCAGCCATACCGAAAAGAACCAAAAGCTGCATAAACCATAAGCCATTTTACACCAGAAAAGGCAGCGCGTTATTGTTCTGTGAGTGAGTGAAACGTAATAATCCACTGTTTTTTTCTTAACGCCGTGCTTATACATGCAGTCGCTGTATATAACGGTTTCTAAATGTATTAAAGCATAAAGAGAGGGCCAACATCAGTGGTAGGAACTAAAATGGCGCTCAACCACCACTAACACCCAAGTAATGTATATTGTATCATTAGTTACGTGTTACCTTCCTCTGGATCAGCCTTCCTTTTTGTGCTGCTGCTGTCTGGTGCAGATGCTGGTACCGGTTCCTTATCTTTGGTGTCATCAACTACTCAGGGAATAAGGTGAAACAATTTAGGCGTTATGGGTGCAAGCACATGCTAATATAATGTTTATGGCATGCATTAAGAATGAAATGCGATATCGAACAACAGCAGGTCATATAAATATAATCTTATGACTATTTAAAAAAAAAATTCTTAGAATCAAAGAAGAATGATAGAAATAAACAACGCACTTTAACATGAACCTTAGATTTAAGTTTACTATTAAAATTGTATTCTTATTGAGTAAAATTTCACTTTTAAAGTGTATTTCTATTAAAGTGTGAATATACAACCTCCTTATTCATAAAGTGACATAAACCTTAATAAACTATCATAGATAAAATATTGTTAAATGATCAGTGTTTAATTTCCAAAAAACTTGGTTATTGGTGAACAAAAAGCACAGATGGGTTAGGGAGATACAAAATGGCTTTTGTGTAATAAAGCAATTAAAATTTGTATCATATATATTATATATACCTCCTCCTCTTCTTCCTCTGATTCTGAGGCACTGCTTTCCTGTTTCTTGATTTGCTTCTTTTGGCCCTTACCCTTCTTGTTCTCAGCAGCACGTGGCGCCCCACCGTTGGCTGTCTTCTGCTTTTTAGTATTCACTATTTTCTTCTCAATAATCTCTTTTGCATCTCTTTTGCCTTTAACTATTCAATTAAACACACAACAAACAGTCATTTAACTGCTAACCGTTTTCATCTCAACTAATAGTTATTACTTGCTAGAATCTCTTCACAACCAATATACATATCATCATATTCAAGACTCAAAGAACTCTGTTTGACATTCAAAAACTCAAAAGATATACTTTTTTAAATTTTTATGCAACAGGTAGTCATAAAATTTGTTAAACACACAACAAACAGTCATTTAACTGCCAACTGTTTCCATCTCAACTAACTGTTATTACTTGCTAAAATCTTTTCACAACCAGTATACATATCATCAAATTCAATATTTTTACATGTATCAAATATTTATCAACCGATGCTTCACTTTCACCTAATCACATGATCAGACTTAATAAACTAAGAGCATATATTTAGAGGGATCAATAAGAGTGACCTTGTAAAAACGGTGACCTATACAAACAGAACAAAAAAAATGCATACCATGTTCTATCTTTGAGTATAATGACGTATGTATACTTACCGGAAGGAACTTGATCGTTTGTAACTGATCCCACACGGTTGATCTATCGAAAGTTTCTCCAACTTTGTCCTTATGTAGACCAGCCTCAGCTTAGGTTTAGACTTATCTGCATCATCAACTTCAACATCGTTAATCCCTACACATAATGTTACAAATCACCAAATAATAAAATTATAATCATTAAAAAATCAGAAAGTAACACCACTTGTAAAGAAAACTGTTTAAAACATTATAAATTATATACAAAAGATACAGAAGTATTTTGGTTCAAACCACTACAAAGCCAAAACGCAAGAAATAGCTACATTAACAAAGAGTTGTTGCTGTGACCTTTGAAAAACTTTTGAACAAGCAAATCGGAAAAGCTCAAATATATGAATGTTGGTTAACAAAGCTGACCTCTCGAATGAAGGCTTGCAAAAACTCAAAATAGCATATTTGGACCACTCAATTAGTAGTTGGTTAGAATCACTCAATGCCAAAAGGAAAAAATGTGGACTTGGGCTTAAAGAACATAAGATAAAAGAGGCAGATGGGTTCATATAGGAGGGGGCTTGTGGGGGACTATGATCCTTTAGGCCTAACCTTTCATATTCATGGAAAAGATCGGATTCGAAGCCCGTTTCCTATATCTGTGGATCTCGGTTATAACAATAACAACAAACACATACCTCTGTTCAGTTCGTATTGATAGTTTATTGACCAAACGCATGTTTTTTTTCCCTAAAACAGCACAAACATCAAGAATGTCATAAGAATAGCAACAACATCAAAAATATGAACACGTGTACTTGTATTTTTTAAAAACAGAAAGAAAATCGAAAATGTCAAAATGTGCACTTCAAATTTTGAATGTAGTTAAAATTAATAACCAAGTACGGATCTCTTTGATAGATAAACTAATAACCAAATTAGTTTTTCATAACGACAATAAAATTACACTTTTTAACACCAAAGAATAGCATAGAAGAATAGTTCATTGTTTCCTAATCCACTGTTTCCTAATCCAGCACCTCATAAAAAAAATCTTACTATTTAGGCCACCAGTATTATGTAAAATCTTACACATTTAATCTCTATTCTTACATAACTAACCACAATTAACTAATTCATCCTATAAAATTTACCTTAACCTTGTATTTCAAGCCCAATTAAAGACGGGTTTTCCAACAATCCTTTATCATGTAAAAATCTTAGACATCTAAACTCCATTCTTACATAACTAACGACAATTAACTGATGTATCCAAGACATATCTTCTATTTGAGGCCTAGTCCAAGATAGATCTTCAAACAATTTCCACCAATCCTTTGATTGCAACACATGCAAAAGATAATGGTACTTAAAAAAACACACCTGTTATATATTTAATCAGGACTAAAAGCATCTTGTGAACACCTAAACAACCACACAATCACAAACCCTAACCATCAATAAATTGCAAAGAAAAGAACAGGGAAAAGAGAGCAAAACCAAAGAAAAATATACTAACCTGCAACTAACCACCAACCCATGCTGGATTATGAAAATCACTGGCGTTGTTTTGCTTCGATCTGAACGCTATAAAGCAACCATGTGTAGTAGCATTCTCTGAACAAATTTGATGGAGAGCAGTAGCACTCATCCAAAACGATTAAATGAAATTGCCTTCTTTTTCAAAAGGTATCTAACAACAAATTTCAACAAACAACAGATGAAAACCAAGATCAAAAAAAAAAAATTAGGAACAAAAACAACATCTATGATAAACCCTATGTAAACTCAAGAAATTAAATACCTCTTTGTAGACAGCGTCTGACCAATTCCTAAAATCAGTGGAGTTCAAATCAGTAGAAGCAAAGAACACATATGAGAAAGGGAATCATAAACCATAAAATTAAAGCAGAGGTAAATCGCCTAATTAGATGAACATGAAAGAAAGAACACGTATTCGCCTTCTACTTACCTTCTGCAAGATTATCATTCCAGACCTCCCTAACTTGAACCGGATCTGGTGCAAGACCTCCAAAAAGGGAAAAAGAACCTCACCTGAATAGATGAGAAACGAATCACAACAAACAGATTGACTTATCCAATGAAAACAACTAAACATTAAAATAAACCATGAGAGAACTGTATTAGAAATATTTTAATTTACTGATAATCAGAAGAATCGATTAACAGGTAAAAAAAACCAAAGGAGGTAACTCCAAACCTGAAAATAGTTTTCAGCCAACACACCCATCAGCAGCCCATTGTATATTTGAATCAAAACTTGGGAAATAGGAAAAACACAATGAAGACACACATAATCCCAACCCATGAGTAATTCGTCAAATAGGCCGCACCCTAAAAGATATCTCATTGCAAATAAGTATTTAAAGAGAATTACATTGATATCTTTTAATTCTCGTCTAAGAGGAAACCCTAAAAGATGTCTCTCTTTCTTCTACAGGTACCAGAACTCTCTTAGCTAAGAGGAAACCCTTGTGAAGAGTCTTGTTCGTCTCCTGAATCAAGTTTGCAAATTGTTATATATGTAATTAAATTTTATAAAGTATGTGATAATAATTTCATGTAGGCTAAATTAAAGAAATCTAACAAACAACATGACTACCTCGGTGTGCAAACATGTTATGAACACATACAACATGACTACCTCGGTGTGCAAATCATTTTTAATAAGTTCTTACTTACCATGGAAACCGGAAATAAGCAGCAGCTCCGACACTCGCCTACGAAACCAATTACTCAAAAATAACAGAGAATTAATTAATCAATAAATTAATTGTGTATACACAGATCAGATGCTCACTCATAAATGATAATGAATTAATGATAAATGCAAAGTTGCAAACCCTAGAACTACTGATCAGAGATGAAACTATGAAAGTTTAGAATAGGTGTAAATTTCTGTTGGATAGGCTTACAGTAGTAGTAAATGCTTCCGCTAGAGCTTTTCCCGGCGGTAGGTACGACTGCCGCCGATGAACTCCGTTACCTCCTTTATTAAGAAGTTTGCAGTTTAACCGGCCACCCCTAGCGGCGGGGGCTACGGCGACGGCGAACCTAGGGTTCAGCCCTAGTGCGGCGGCGGCGTCGTGATTTTGGAGAGGTCCTGCGACATTTGTCTTTCCCTCACTTCTTTTGGCGAGAGAGAGGAGAGTGCAGAGAGAGAAAGGGGCGGTTTGGCTTCTCATAGGGTTTGATTCGGCGGCGATGAGGTTGACGAAGGTGTGGTAGACGGGGGAAGCGGCGGACGGAGAGAGGGGTGTCTGGTGGGATGAAGCCGGGAAGAGAGAGGAGAGGTCATAGGTGTGTGAAATGTGAAGGAGAGTGATTCGCTGGGAAAAGAGATTTAGGGTTTTAAGGGACGAAAAGTGGTCGGGTCAAATATACCCGGATCCGGAAGGCACAATTCCATAAGTTTCAATTGTCCTTTGTATATATATAGAACTAGAGATCAACCGCGCGTTGCTGCGGTAATCCGGGCAAATATAAAAAAGTGGACATCGAAGCAAAATTTGATTGATACATTGTCTATTTAAAAAAAAATTGATAATGAAACTTGTTCGATACGGGGACCTTTATTCCAAACGACGTGTGGTAGTAGTTAAAAAGGAATCAAGCCCGTTACACATACCAACGGTTTTGATGTCCGTTTGATCTAATACGCTTGTTCTTCGATCTTCTTTTCTTTGCAGAAGAATCTCCGAAAGGAAATCCTTCGGGTTGGTGAAGACGTCTCTAATGACCATGTCGTTGGAGTCAATCCCCAGTATATCCTTCACAATTTCATTGAAGAGGACGCCCAATAGTGTTGATGTTTCATCTACGATGATTGCATTCAAGCAACTTGTTTTAAATTAAGACTCAAACATAATAAGATACTTGTAAGAGCGGAAATAAACAGTGATTAGAGTAGAGGCGTATTAGTCAAAAGGAAACATGTAAAATTTATAACAGAAACTGACCTCAACAAAAAGCAAAAACAAACTATAAAGAACACGATGCCACCCGTCACAACCTGTGTGAACCTGTAACATGGCATCTGCACATGAAATTTCTTGTCATTGAAGAGTTGAGAATAAATTTATTAACATGTAAAACTGAAGAAATTTCTTCAAAAAAAAAATTCTTATCTGGTATTGCTAAAAAGTGACAGAGGTTAAAGTCATAAACAATAGACTCAAAAGGCTTGTTTCGGCCTCTATGATAATCAACATCCTAAATCATATTCCAATAAGTCTAGTGAGAAAAAAATAATTAAAATATGTTTAATTAAGTTCCATCACATAGTACCATTTATACTCGGTGCAACATACTCAATCTCATGTAAAATTTAAATTTTGACAATAGCTATTGGGGCAATCTATTTTGACCCACTTATAACTGGTCAACAGGAGGGTACATCAACATGCTCAAATAAAGCAGTAAGCTGGTCATACCTTGGTGACACCATTAGTTTGTTTATCCTTCAAGCAATTGAAACAACGCAGTTGGTGGCAGATCCCTGAGTGATAACATGAGAGTACTAAAATAAACTTCATACATGTTAAAAATAATAATGCAAGCCTTACATTACAATTTGATCACAATATATCAATGATACTGATTTTGTTCTAGAAAGTGGTTAACTAATTGATTATTTGGAAAACTACTTTTGTGTTTTGGTATGATATAAGTCTACACAAAATGTTTGTACTTTTGTCCTAGAATTGAATTGGAAGACATAATTTTTCTCATTAAACACACTCCTAGGGCTTCCCTTGACCTGTTATAAAAAATCGTAGGCATAATTGACCCATAAGTATTGCAATTACCTAAATTAAATATATCAATGCTTACTTAATGTTTCATCTACGGAACCATATGTAAACTTGTCTATTGTATATATACAAGTGGGTCGACCCGCGCTTTGCGGCGGAGTCGGACCATTTTAGGAAGTCGTGTAGCAAAACGATTAAAGATAAGTACCGTTTGAAACTAATGTCGATAACGAATATAAATTTTGTTCAAATTAACAAAGTAAATGTTTACACCATGCAACGCTTGCTTCGTGTCGGGAGGGTGCGATGTCAACCTATAAAGAAAAATTCATTCAAGAAATTGAGTGCAAAATCAACCTGTAAAGAGAAAATTCATTCAAATAAATAGATAGTGGTCTAGAAAACTACAACCTTTTTCCATATATAGTTGGGGTAGAAGCACGCGTTGCGTGCAACGGTGTTTAGGTAAACAAAAGTATAACCATTGATCCAAGACGATCTAGTCCCGGTTTTTAATATACATCTATATGTTTAATTACAAATAACCCGAAACTAAGAAACTACAAAAGAATTTGGAGTAGAGGGTTGCAAGTGTCTAATACAGAAGTCGGATTAAAATACGTGTGCATTCACCCACATAATACAGCTAGATATAATGAAGAACATTGTTATTCCTAGTTTGCTTAACCCATTTGACCCAATAATGTGGAGAAGCAATGAAGATTTAACTTGCAAACAATGAAGGTCAATAGATATATTGGTCCCACACATCATTAAAGATTGCATATTTAGATAACTATGTTATTTAATGCCGCTTAATAATAATAAAAACTGAAAACAAAGAACAAAAATAGTTACCTGATTATAATGAAGAACATTGTTATTCCCAGTTTGCTTAACCCATTTGACCCATTAATGTGGAGAAGCAATGAAGATTTAACTTGCAAACAATGCAGGTCAATAGATATATTGGTCCTAAACATCATTAAAAGATTGCATATTTAGATAACTATGTAATTTAATGCGACTTAATAACAATAAAAAGTATGGAAAAATAAAGAGTTACCTGATTTTGAAATCATCAAAAGAATGAGTGGTGTAACATGCTCTTTATGGTTTTGTGGTCAACTGAATGCCAACCAAGTTAGAAGTGGAGCTGATTCCATTCCCTCGACTCCGTTTCTTCATGTTAGGTTTAGCCACAAAATCTCTGAAAATGGAGCTCTAAAATATTATAAAAAATAGAACTGTAAAATATTATCAAGTAATTAAGGGGTAAGCCAAATCTCAGATCTTTGTGGCTTGTACGCGTTGCGCACGACTAATGCAGGGTAAGCGGCCTAACCCCAATTAATAAATAACCAACTTTTAATGAAATAATCGATGGGATTCAACGGTTTTGACTTTTTTGAAGTCAACACTTCAAACTACCAATAAATTATTCTGTCCTAAACCCTTTAAAACTGGCACCACCCTTCTATGAATCACATTTCCATTCACTAAAATAGATCATATTTGGATTTTGAAATTAGCCTAAAAGATTGACTTTTTAAAAGTCAATCATAGTTTGTAATTTGCAAACTTAATATGCTGCAAATTGAGTATGATGCAATGTGACTATGCTGCAATGTTCTGTTCAACATTTGTTACACACAATTAGATGTCATATTTTGTTATAATGTGGAGTTGTGGACCAAAAATTTAAGAAAACAAACATAAAAGTAAAATATTCAAACTAAACTATCGGAAAACACAAAACTCACTCATGCTGAAATTTCAAGTATATAGTTTCTTTTGTCTGACGCCCAAAATCAAAAAAAATATACTGACCAAATAGCTTATTAGCTTGTAAACATGAAAAATTTAAGTATAATGTATATTAATTAAGTGAAAATAGATTACAAAATACTAAGAACTTGTCTTACAATTAAAAGCATGCCTCTTTTGGTTTCTCTTACTGTGACGCTTGTTTTCTGCCCATCAAAAGCCCTTCGAGCAACCCACTTTTCTGTAGCATATGTGCAGCAAAAACAAATATCAAACGCTCATTTTGTTATTAGTTTTTCGCCAAATTTACAAAAAGAAAAATAAAGAAACCCTTAATATTTAGAGAACCGGGGTCCATGAATTCAAACACGTACATTACATCTGAGGACCAAATAAAATCACAACACACATCATCTTAAGGTGATCGAAACATCTAAAGTGTCATTTACTTACCGTAAGCCACTGTATCTCTTAAGAGATATAAGAAGACAATGTGTTCTTTATCTTGCCATTTGGAGAAGGTCCAGGTCCATTTGAATTTCAAGTAGTTTGCACAAAGCTGCATATTCCAAACTCATTTATGAAGAGAATAATAAGCGGATATGCAAGTTTAAAAATAGGCATTATGAGACATAAACATAAATAAATAAAAATACAGCTACAATTTTTATTCGTTGTGAGGTTAACTTACAGTCTAACTGTTCAATAAAATGATCGAACTGATGCTAAGGTTCCTTTGAATTGGTTGTCGTTTCAAACAGCTATCAATGACACAATATGCAGATACATGTAGTAACTGAATGATTTATAAATAACATAAGCAAACACATATAGTAACAGAAGCGAGATATAAATCATATATATAGTACCAAATCAGAATAAAAGCAAAATGTAAGTAAAATTTAGGGAAGTAGCAAGTAGCATGAACCTGCATTATTGCTTTTCATCTTAATTTAGTATAAGAAACAGAGAAATTGAAGTTTAACCTTGAGTAATCTTCATTGACCTCGCCTTTCTCAACCTTCAAAATTTATGCTTGATGCTAACTTTTGTATATTAAACTGTCCTAGCAATGTTCCAATCCTGCATCAATCAATCAGACATATTTAGAGATTATAGGATTGAGCAAAAACATAGTAGTTATCATCATCAAAATCAAATCATTGTATGTTTAAATCTACACTTGAAGTTACAATCAGCTGTTGTAATGATTTTATGACATGTAGAAGTTAAAATGAATGCTACTGAAACTCATCAGAGAATCTGTGAATACATACCAAAATGGAAACCGCTTTTAAATGTTAAAATTAGAAATTCCTTTCAATTTTGAAGGAATGTCGGATATAAAACTATATGATAACGTATCAATCTGTATGGACAATGACAAATATGAAGGAATTGAACCGATTAAAGCATAAATCAGTATCCCAAAACCAAAAACAGTACTAATCCTCCAATAGTACATACATTTATGTACCCTCCAAGAGTACTAACCTCACCATGAACAGCAAACAAAAACATAAAACACATGTCGAAAACCTAGATGATCAGCAAGTGTAAATTGAAGACTCGTAAATAGTGAAGAGAAGAAGCAAGAGAAATTGAAACATACCTTTGAAGATAGCCTACAACCACAGCAAACACCTGAAGAAGAAACCAATGAAGATGAAATTAGACACAATCCAACGCAATGGACATGATAAGAACATTGAAAACAAAGCTCCGTAAAACAAAGAGGGCAAATTAATGCATACCAACCTAAAGAACACCCGGAGAAATAAGCAATTACGATGAACAATATTAACCGGTACACCAAGTGAATCAATTAAGTAACCATTAGAATTAGAATACAAAATCGCTTAAACCCAAATCCAAACCCCCAAATCGCTAAATCCCTAAGAAAACAGAGGCAGATCCCTAAGAAAACAGAGGCAGAAAAAGATCGAGAAGAGCATAATAACAAAAATCCGACAAACCTGCAAAGATGCGGGAAGGAAGTGTGAATCAACGGGACGAAGACGATGAACATGAGTAGGAAGCAAGAGAAATATGATAATTTCTGAATGTCCCTCTCTTCTCTGTCCTTTTTCTTCAATTGAAAGAATATGTGTGAGATTGGATTGAATCAGAAAGAAAACATCGATTCAGAGGTTGATAGAGAGAGATACATCGAGAATGAGTGAGAACTGCAGCCTGAGGTGTTCCTCCGGCATCGTCTCCGTCTATCTCCTCCGCTCCAGACGGATCTCTTATCACCTCAAAGCTCCAGAGAGAGGATAGAGAAGCTTCCTTTTGTAGCCCACAGAAAGAAATCCGGATCCGGATCCGGATGGGTATTGGCACGAAATCATAGGTTGAAGTTTCTAATTGTATATATATACAATTGGGATCATAAATTGAGAGTTAAATTATTTGATTAAAGAGTTATTAAACATTAATCGAATAAAAAATACATTAACTATTAAATTACTTCACTTTTCTTTTTTACTAACAATACAAACAAACACGACTCAAGTACTAGTAAATTAATTAAGCATATGCTATATGTATATATGCATATATCAAAGAAAAAGAATGAAGGGGTAGGTGGAAGTGAATCAGTGATTATTAAACATAAATGTGTCTTTGTGTTATATATCGAATCATAAAATGTCTGGAAAAACTAAAAGAACACAAAAGTTGAAAGAATCCAAACTAGATACTAAAAGAACACAAAACGAGGTGTTAAAAGGATTCGAACTAGAAACCTTCTGGAACTAACAAATAGAATACTACTACACTGGAACGCTAACTTGTTTATTTGTCTAATGCATATTGTATTTATTGTTTTTAAGGGGTAGCACATGTATAAAAACTTAAAAATTTAAAAAAATTTACACTTCGCATACGAGTTTAAGGGGTAGCATGGGCTACCCCTGGACTTGAACCAGGTCCGCCCCTGATCGTCGCCATAAAGAAACCTTTACCGGCGACTATTCATCGACATATATATAGGGTTGTCGGAAAAACTTTTATCGGAAAAAATAGTTCTAAAAAATTAATTAAGAGTTTAAGACCCTACATCGACTACATGTCATCATTATAGGTGAATAATTTTTTAGGTGAGTTTAAGATGGACAAATTATATTAGCAATCGACATGGCTTATGTGCTGATGTAATTGAAATTGAAGTGTAATTCAGAATGTTATGTTTAGTATGATCTCAAGTTGTGGTCTTTCTCACAAAAGACAAAAATTGTGTCTAATTCAGTATTGCATTTATGATTCATGTCTGAAAAGTCCAAAAAGATTTTAGGCGTGTTTTAGCTTAAACTAAGAAAAATAAAAAAAAATTGATGTGTTTTGATATAAAATTTCAAAAAGTCAAAAAGATTTTGTTTCTTATTTGTTTTCGACCGATCGACATGTGATACGAAATCAAATTTTCAAATCTAAATCTTGGATTCTCGAAGAGAAGTTCTGCACCAAGATTAAATAAATTTTCATAAAAGAAAAGGAAACCGTGTCATGACTCAAGCATGGTGAAAGGGGGAGATTGAAGTATCTTTCATAAGTGAATCTTGAAGGTCAAAAGATGTTTCAAAAGTGATCCAACCATGCAAGCTCTATAGATGACAAGAAATTTCAAGTTGAAGATCAAATGCAGCAATGCTAAAGATTGAAGACTAGAGATTTAGTTAGCATAGATAGACTACACGTTAAGGGGGAGTCTGTTAGAGCATAATCATATGCTACAGAGTGTCTCGTGTATTGTATTTAAGTGAGAGCATTTTGTGAGCCTTAGGGTTCGACGAACCATGTCCCGAACCAATGGTTCGTGGGCAGCGAACCATTGGTTCGCTGGTTGGTTCGTTGGAGAGAATGCACAACACTATAAATAGGTTGAGCTTGTTCAACCTGTTAGAACTCTGAGTCATTTGTCTGTGTGTTTATGTGTGTTCTAGAGAGAGAAACCAGATCTTACTTCTTGTAATCTTCAAGTGATTAATAAGAACAAAGCTTATTTACCTTTCGTGTTCACTAGATTTGATCAATCAATCAGTAGTAAGATCATTTAGCGCACTTACATGTTTGGCTTTTAAACTTTTATTCCCTCTTTTACAAGATTTTTTCATTTTTACATTTATATGTTTTTTCCCTATACCATACTAAACGTGTTTAGTTAAGATAATATTAGTTATCAACCACAAGTGGTTTTATCAGAATAATTAACTTCATCTATATAATTAGCATATATTTGTATTGTTATTGTGTGATCATCCTTACTCGACCTGAACCGACGAAATATCAAATTTTGACATTTAGGGGTCGTTTGATTCGTGGAATATAATGGAATTGGAATTGCAAAGTTTTCCTTTTAAAGTTGTGCTTAGTTTGGTTATGAACAAATTTAAATTGTAATGAATTTCCTTAATCAATGGAATTTGAAGTCATGTAACTTTCCTTCATTAAATTTTATTGATTAAAGAATTTTATTGCATTTTAAAATTCTTCATTACCCAACTAAACACAACTTTTTAAGAAAATTTTAAAAGAAAAACTTGCACGTTAAATTCGACAAGCCAAATGACTTAATTATCAGAAGGCGATTCTTAGGGACAATG
>JBCNJP010000017.1:92988452-93037277 GCA_039602395.1 Deinandra increscens subsp. villosa
CCAGCGTAAGCTACGGTGGCCAGAGTAAGCTACGGTGGCTTCAGGTCAAATTCTCCATTTTGCTACTAGATTTCCCAAGTTTTCATTTGGGTCTTTTCCCATTATGTCTCCAACCTCCAAGGCAACTTGCACACCTATCATTAAGCAAAATTACCATAGATAATGTGGTTCATACGAGCAAGCTACTTACCGGGTTCGTTTCGTATTTCCAACCCATTTGACCCATTAAGCTTTACCCAACACTTTCACTTACTCAAAGTTGTTCCAATTGCACTTAAACCTGGGCCATCACACATTTTTACATACATGTTCCTACTGCAAGCTATGAGCATTGTATAAGCCATGTTGAGTTGTCAAGTGGTGTCACTCCTAAATGATGTGAAGGTTGCATACGTGAACGATAAGACACCATTGATAACTACTTGGGGGTTCCTACAACCCCATTCAAGATCAATGCCCATGACATGTTTTTGCAACCTTATGCAAGCCTTTGGCTCACCATGGCTCCTATGAGTCATTTAGTAAGCACAAGTATGCATTTTATTGCCAAGATTACTATTGAATCATAAGTACCTATATTCATTAAAATTTCCAATACTATAACGTGTAGGATTACGTTACAAGACAATTCATACAATTTCACAATTATTATAGTTCATATAAACCATTAAGCTAACGACTAAAACTTAGCTCGTCATATTGATTCATAAAATCCACTTAGCATCCAAATAACAATTTATACCATGATTATGGCTTTCTATATACTATTTAGCACCCATGTATCCTTACCGTACAAGGTTCAACATTATGCATATAAGATGTCATAGTGTAACCTTGTTTAGGCTCATCACCAATTACCTAGAGTTCAACTCTACTTAACATATTTCATATCTTTCCAACTTGAACAAGTTTAACGCTTTACTTGTCAAGTTGCATCGCATAACATTATAACATTAACGGGTAATATAATACATGTGTAACATAACATAGATGTTACCTCGTGAGCTTTATCCATAAGTACCGGTTTCCGTTTGAGTTGCCTCCGCTTGCTTGCCTAAAGTGGACTCAATTCCCTGTTTGGTTCGTGAGACAACATAATCATCAATATATATATGTATATATATATATATATATATATATATATCACATTTTCCACATTCTAGTACATGAATCATTTAGTTATATAAATCTAACGATTCACATCTCACGACATTAATTCACTAAATATCTTAGGGTGGTACTTGCTGTCCAGCCCTTGTTCAAGCCACCATATGACCCTTTTAACAGCTGAATCGACCCAACATGTTCAAACGTAAAACATAGTAGACTCATAGAGCTTTCCAAGCATATAAAATACACATTTTTCCGAGTTACGGTTGATTTTATACTATTTTTCTAAAAACAGGACAGCAACCATATTTTTTCCCAAACAGCATGCTGGAAAATTAAGTGGCCATATTAACGGGTCATTTTGACCCATTATTACTCAGATTCAGTTTCAAGCATTCAAACACGAAACATAGTATTCACAACAAGCTTTTCGACCGTGTATCATACATTCTAAACGGACATACGAGTGATCTTATACATCACTTTCAAAGCAGTCCTACAACTAGATTTTCATCTCTTTCTCTTGGGTTAAACCATTACATTTAACACATTTTTACCATCATAATATTTCACAACTTAAGCTTGTTCTTAGCGCGTGATACCAATTAGTGCATAACTTCTACATTTAAACATGAATTCAAGCATTTCATCTAAGTTAGGCATTTTGTCGAGCACCTTACATGCATAACTCAAAACAAGCATATTTCACCCAATTGGTTTATGTTTCATACCCAATTATTGCATATTATGCGATAACCCGATTTCACGCGTCACATATGTCGGTTTAGTTAACAATGAAATCACAAACACTCATTAATTTAGCACTTTGCAACCAAAGCCCAATTCTAAACTCCCAAGAGTCTAATTTTCGTCATTTGGGTTTAGGCACCCACAACATGACATTCTAAATCACGAATCCGAGCATGCATGCTTCTAAATAATCATATAAACACTATATAACACATTAGACTCATAATCACAGCCTTACTTATCATAATTTTCCATGGATTTTCGAGATTTAGGCAAGCATTAAGTTGGGGTTTACTTACTTGACAAGTTCTATTAGCTAGATGATGCTCAAGACACATGGATTCTTGATCTCTAGTCTAAAATCGCAGCTCCATCCTCATCATCATGGATTTCGATTTTTAGGGCAAGAACAAGGGGGTTTTGGGGGTCTGCCATCGTGAATCACGATTTCAGCCCCATCCCTTTTGTTTTTGTTTTAATCCATTAACTCATTTACATATCCAACCCCTCATGTTCAGATTTTTAACAAAACTAGGTACAACTCTTGTATTTACATGTTTCCACCCCCACTTATATGTAAATACCTGGTAGGTACCAAAGGTTAGGTGCACTTCTAAATTTTGCACCCGCGCTTAATGAATTTAGCGGTGTTTCGACTATTTAGAAATCGGGATGTTACAAATCTACCCCCCTTAAAGAGGTTTCGTCCCCGAAACGCATTTCATGTCTTGTTACACAATGACACGTCCCGTGCTAACCACCCAAAGCATATGCACATACGAACATGTAAAGATATAGGTCTTCTATATCGCCATCTCTAATGACCTTTGCTACGGATCTTCATATGTCCGTATCTTACGATCGCCCTATGGACTTCTCTACGTCCCGCATAATCCTAGGATTTTTACCAATCGTGTTTGAGTTGTTGCATTTATCAACTCCGGGTTATTCACCATATAACATTTCTAACATTTCGTTTTTTTTTTTTTTTTTTACTTGCCCCGTAGGACAAACCCAACATGATAACTCTACTGTTATCTATTACTTTACCCACTTGACTCGCTCTAGAATTTTAATGATTCCAGCTTGACGGGTCGTTCACGATCAAGGTTCTAATGACCAATGCCAAAACCTCATAAATTAAAGTCAAAATTTCAATTATTTTCCCTCTCCATAAGAGGTTCATACATTAATGTAATAACATCCATACCTCAATGTCATCACAGTCTGCATATGTAGTCCTCGTGCTCATTGTACTCGGATGATAATTCTAGCCAGGATCTCATCCTACATCTTTCCTGCTAGTTGTTTATTTGCACAGTTTAACTGCACCTACACATATTAAACAACGTAACAATATTTTCAAGTGTTTAGAATGTCACTTGCCATTAGCATTTTCCATTCGACGATACAATACATTTTGATCGGATGATTCCTACGACTCTATAGCCGTTTATACCATTCCATAACCTTTTTTTTTTTTTTTAGGATTACCCTGTTCCATGTGATACAATTTAATGTGTTAGCATTGACTTATTCTTGGCTCATATACTAGCATTGCAATGCATCGCATTAACTAGGATTCCTTTGAATCATTTACACGTTCAAACACACGCTTTAATTAAGCCATAACTCCTACGAGTCGTTTAGCTATTTCATATCAATATGACATTTAGCATGACCTTATCGTCCTTGCCCATCACTATTGGCATGATCCATATGAACTACTTATCGTTCGATTACATATTAATCTAAGGTTATGGTTCCTACGAACCATTTATTATTCATTTGACATGTTGACACCTTTACAAAATTTTGTGTATCCATGGTTCCTTTGAACCATTTAGCTAGACAATATACAAGCGATCAATATTATGATCCCGAAGGTTCACTTCTAAACACTTAAACATATTGATACGACCTTTAGCAGCCACTAACAAGTCACAGTACATTTAGCACCTATATAGATGGTTCTCACGAACCATTACACGTTCATATCAGATTTCAATATGTATTAGAAGATTCTGAGGATACGTACTTACATAGCAAATCCTCTGTGCATTTTCGGGGAACAGACGCTTCTAGTGTCCTCCCTTCTTTCACGATCAATTACGCTTTTGGTTTTCACCCAAGAAGTTGGGTCGATCACCCACCTAACATCTGTTCGTCATTAAAGACGTATATAGTAACCAATATATTTTTCAGCATTAGGGGTTTTCCATGTGTTTAATCAAGTGCTCTTTACCTTTTGTTAATCAAGAAATAGTTTCATAAGGTTACGGGTTTCTAGCATGTGCAATACATCGTTTCCCTTTATCCCACATTTCCATTTCAAAAATTTAATCAATTCTAGACTTGGGTTTTATCCCAAGTCACTTTAAAAATCAATCACATTATATAAATTCGATATCTTTTAACCATCTATGATATCGCATATTAAACGTAATGTAACCGTTCCAACGGTTTTATTGATTAATAGCATGTAACCATTTCAACTCATTAGTTCCATGGTTATTAGTTAATCCTTCCTTATAACAATTTCATATAAGGCTCAATCCTTACACATGTGAAGGTGTTCCAATGTAATCTTAATTCAATTTAATGGCTTCACGACCCTCCCTTGGGTCATTCTCCACCAATTACCCCATTCATTATATTGGTTTCACGGCTCCTAAAGAGTCGTTCTTCACCAATTTCCATACACACATTTCAATTTCAATTTATGACCTCATGGGTCCAACCTCTTCCTTATAACTCGATTTAGACACATGTGCATGCATTATCGTTTATCAAAATGTAATCCAGGTTGGGTAGTCCCACCTGGTTGTACCTTAGAGCTTGCCCATTTATGCATTTGAAAGCATACGGGTCATTCACTATCCTTCCACTTGCTCGGAGGCAATTCTCCTACAAAAATCAAGGTGTCAAAATAGACCACATTTAGAGCTTTCCTTACCTCAATCAAGGTTACTCCTCATTAACATCATCATTTACACGTTTCAAGATACAACATTGCCAAATTAAATATCACAATGCTATCTTGTTACCTTTACATATACTATGCGAGATACAACATTGCACAATTACTTGTCACCATATTATCTCGTTACACTTTCAATTTTTATTCAAGATACAACATTGCACAATGGACTTGTCACAATGCTATCTTGTTACATTTACAGATACTATTCGAGATACAACATTGCACAATTACTTGTCACCATGTTATCTCGTTACACTTTCAATTTTTATTCAAGATACAACATTGCACAATGGACTTGTCACCATATTATCTCGTTACACTTTCAATTTTTATTCAAGATACAACATTGCACAATGGACTTGTCACAATGCTATCTTGTTACATTTACAGATACTATTCGAGATACAACATTGCACAATTACTTGTCACCATGTTATCTCGTTACACTTTCAATTTTTATTCAAGATACAACATTACACAATGGACTTGTCACAATGCTATCTTGTTACATTTACAGATACTATTCGAGATACAACATTGCACAATTACTTGTCACAATGTTACCTCGTTACGCATTCAATTTGGTATTCAAGATGTTACACTACACTTTAACTCGTTACAATGTCATCTTATTATAAAATAATCTCACGGATTTATACGAGGTCTTTTACCTTAGCATTAACCCATTTCTATCTGCCCCTAACATTTACAAAATTCACGGTTCTAGCGCTTACAATCTTCCGTGCTATTCACATTTTTTTAGCATTATATCAAACATTACACCATTTGATAATTACATATGTTTAAACATTTGTTCATACACTAGCTACTCACAACTATGCCACAATATGCAAACTTTTACTCACCTGGATTCCCGATCAAGCTTGAACCGAACACTTTTCCCGTACCTCGAGCTCGGAGTTTGAGTTCAAGCACCTTTCGCGTACTTGAATCCCTCAAACCACGGCTCTGATACCAACTTGAAACACCCGAGTTTCACTTTTAAGAAAATAACGTTTACATGTTAGCTTGAAATTTGGTCCCAGAAACTTTTCAAAATGTTACAGTGTTTAAACATACATATAACGAAAGGTATGGTTTTTAAGTTTCCAACGCGGATATTCATATGGGGTTAACACTATCACCATTTTAAAATAAAGTTCATGACGAAACATCCTTCAAGCGTTCGGTTCTTGATCAACTCGGAGAATCCATCTATATCTTACGTTTACCTGCATTTGTACCACTAACCCGTTAGTGTTTAATGCGTTAGAACCGATATACAAGCATTACAATACGAGAAAGAGGCTAAAAACGACACTTTTTAAACCTGTCCACCGTAAGCTACGCCGCCACCGTAGCTTACGGTGGCTCCAGGAGCCTTACGGTGGCCAAAAACTGGCCTACGGTGGGTTTTCATGCTGAAGCCAGCGTAAGCTACGGTGGCCAGAGTAAGCTACGGTGGCTTCAGGTCAAATTCTCCATTTTGCTACTAGATTTCCCAAGTTTTCATTTGGGTCTTTTCCCATTATGTCTCCAACCTCCAAGGCAACTTGCACACCTATCATTAAGCAAAATTACCATAGATAATGTGGTTCATACGAGCAAGCTACTTACCGGGTTCGTTTCGTATTTCCAACCCATTTGACCCATTAAGCTTTACCCAACACTTTCACTTACTCAAAGTTGTTCCAATTGCACTTAAACCTGGGCCATCACACATTTTTACATACATGTTCCTACTGCAAGCTATGAGCATTGTATAAGCCATGTTGAGTTGTCAAGTGGTGTCACTCCTAAATGATGTGAAGGTTGCATACGTGAACGATAAGACACCATTGATAACTACTTGGGGGTTCCTACAACCCCATTCAAGATCAATGCCCATGACATGTTTTTGCAACCTTATGCAAGCCTTTGGCTCACCATGGCTCCTATGAGTCATTTAGTAAGCACAAGTATGCATTTTATTGCCAAGATTACTATTGAATCATAAGTACCTATATTCATTAAAATTTCCAATACTATAACGTGTAGGATTACGTTACAAGACAATTCATACAATTTCACAATTATTATAGTTCATATAAACCATTAAGCTAACGACTAAAACTTAGCTCGTCATATTGATTCATAAAATCCACTTAGCATCCAAATAACAATTTATACCATGATTATGGCTTTCTATATACTATTTAGCACCCATGTATCCTTACCGTACAAGGTTCAACATTATGCATATAAGATGTCATAGTGTAACCTTGTTTAGGCTCATCACCAATTACCTAGAGTTCAACTCTACTTAACATATTTCATATCTTTCCAACTTGAACAAGTTTAACGCTTTACTTGTCAAGTTGCATCGCATAACATTATAACATTAACGGGTAATATAATACATGTGTAACATAACATAGATGTTACCTCGTGAGCTTTATCCATAAGTACCGGTTTCCGTTTGAGTTGCCTCCGCTTGCTTGCCTAAAGTGGACTCAATTCCCTGTTTGGTTCGTGAGACAACATAATCATCAATATATATATGTATATATATATATATATATATATATATATCACATTTTCCACATTCTAGTACATGAATCATTTAGTTATATAAATCTAACGATTCACATCTCACGACATTAATTCACTAAATATCTTAGGGTGGTACTTGCTGTCCAGCCCTTGTTCAAGCCACCATATGACCCTTTTAACAGCTGAATCGACCCAACATGTTCAAACGTAAAACATAGTAGACTCATAGAGCTTTCCAAGCATATAAAATACACATTTTTCCGAGTTACGGTTGATTTTATACTATTTTTCTAAAAACAGGACAGCAACCATATTTTTTCCCAAACAGCATGCTGGAAAATTAAGTGGCCATATTAACGGGTCATTTTGACCCATTATTACTCAGATTCAGTTTCAAGCATTCAAACACGAAACATAGTATTCACAACAAGCTTTTCGACCGTGTATCATACATTCTAAACGGACATACGAGTGATCTTATACATCACTTTCAAAGCAGTCCTACAACTAGATTTTCATCTCTTTCTCTTGGGTTAAACCATTACATTTAACACATTTTTACCATCATAATATTTCACAACTTAAGCTTGTTCTTAGCGCGTGATACCAATTAGTGCATAACTTCTACATTTAAACATGAATTCAAGCATTTCATCTAAGTTAGGCATTTTGTCGAGCACCTTACATGCATAACTCAAAACAAGCATATTTCACCCAATTGGTTTATGTTTCATACCCAATTATTGCATATTATGCGATAACCCGATTTCACGCGTCACATATGTCGGTTTAGTTAACAATGAAATCACAAACACTCATTAATTTAGCACTTTGCAACCAAAGCCCAATTCTAAACTCCCAAGAGTCTAATTTTCGTCATTTGGGTTTAGGCACCCACAACATGACATTCTAAATCACGAATCCGAGCATGCATGCTTCTAAATAATCATATAAACACTATATAACACATTAGACTCATAATCACAGCCTTACTTATCATAATTTTCCATGGATTTTCGAGATTTAGGCAAGCATTAAGTTGGGGTTTACTTACTTGACAAGTTCTATTAGCTAGATGATGCTCAAGACACATGGATTCTTGATCTCTAGTCTAAAATCGCAGCTCCATCCTCATCATCATGGATTTCGATTTTTAGGGCAAGAACAAGGGGGTTTTGGGGGTCTGCCATCGTGAATCACGATTTCAGCCCCATCCCTTTTGTTTTTGTTTTAATCCATTAACTCATTTACATATCCAACCCCTCATGTTCAGATTTTTAACAAAACTAGGTACAACTCTTGTATTTACATGTTTCCACCCCCACTTATATGTAAATACCTGGTAGGTACCAAAGGTTAGGTGCACTTCTAAATTTTGCACCCGCGCTTAATGAATTTAGCGGTGTTTCGACTATTTAGAAATCGGGATGTTACAAAATTGGAGTAACAATGGGATATATTGTTCTCTAGTAAGGCTTATATATATAGATCCTAATATCAATCTTGTGTTTCATCAAGGTGAATCTATCTCACAGATGGATTTATATAACCGGTCTTCTAAAGTATGTTATACTTAGCAAAAGACTTGGTGTAACTGATGTTATGGGGAAATAAGAAATTGTTAGAACAATGATTCATATGAATGATTTTGACTATCTGTGAATAGATTATTTAGTAACCTGAAAGTAACAATGGGTTATGGTTTGTATTGTTCAAATTGTCATCATTTATGGAAGGGCATTATGATGCAAGTTGAATAATGAAGAGAATGTGATGTTCTCTGAAGGGAGGTTTATTTCTTGGACGATCAAGAAATAACCTTGCATAAATGTTAATGGAATATGAGTTTATAGCATTTGCAGCAGTTGGTAAAGCAGGGTGGCTAAGAAACTTGTATTATAATATTCCTTTGTGATTTAAACCGATATCACTAGTATCTATCAAGTATGATAGTGATGACTAAGGGTTTTAGTTGGGTGTATAATGGAAAGTCTAGACGGTTATTTATTTATATATATGCATTATACATGGCATGATTTATGAGCTCATCATGCATGGTGTGATATCTGTTAAAATTGTAATTCTAAAAGTTAATTGGCTGATGATCTAACTAAAAGTTAGGAAGAGATCTCGTGAAAATCAGTCATATTTAGAGATGGGTTTAAAGTCCACATTTTAAATATCCTATGTCAAGATACCCAATTCCCATCTAATAGACTTTAGGTGCTGAATTCAATGTGGAAAGCTTGCCATAAAGATATTGGAACACATGATCAAAATCATCTCAAGGTTGTGTTCAGACTGCAAGATGAGAGAGGTTGAAGCATAGCTTCTTAATAGTTCTTTGAAAAGTGCATTTGCAGGTGTATGAAAGAACTACCTATAAGAGTATGAAGTTTAGCCGCTTCAAGAAGCTTGGACTTGGCTTCGATATACTCTTTGAAGGATTGGACACAGGCTAGTAAAATATAGTGTCAGGTAAGAACATATGGTTTTATAAACTTATGTGTATATTATCTTTGGGTATTCAAAGTAATAGTAAGGGTTCAATCCGTTAGTGACACCCTTAATATTCGAATATTTGGAATGTGTAATATACTAAGATGGAAATTCAATTGTCACGACATTTCCATTTATGCATAAGTTTGAGTTTCTTTGAGGATAAAATTAAGTTAATCAAGTATCACTAAAATGGGGGAGGAATGTTGGTAATTTTAGTGTTATCAATGCCATCGGTGAAATTGGATTAACTTGTCGTTTAGGTTGATCTCGTTAGTAATTAACCGAGTTAGGTGATGCAGGAGTGCGGGCTCGGTTATTTCTAATGGATGGTGTGTGTTTGGTTTAAATATTGATTGATTGTGCTAACTATCTTAATTTATATAATCATATATAATTAAGCCAAGTTTTATATAATTACAAAGTGTTTATTTAATTTTTTTTGAATATGTCACTTAATACTTATCCACAAGATATTAAGCCGTATGTCGATGATTCTTTTGAATTAATTCATGAGGTTCATGGATGGAAGTAGAGATACGGAAAAAACCGTTCGAGAGGGTTGAGATCTTTGGATATAAACCATTCGAACAAGACACACCAAACACACAAAAGTTTCCTATTCGATTTTTCTTCGGTATGATTGATTCTCACAGAGATTAAATCCGATTCTTGTACGTATACTACGTTTTATACGTTCAACTATTTGATTGTACCGATCAAATTGTTTGTTCTGAAAGTGATCACACGACTCGTAGTATAATCCAAGTAATATTTGATTTCATCTATGTTTTCGGTCCAAATTCTATAACAGATAATTCATGACATTACGTCATTACCTCCCTGTTTCAAATTCACCTTGTCCTTAAGGTGCAAGTCAATAAAGCGATAAGGTAGTTCGAATATGTCCTTCAAGGGACTACACCAAGAGTGATGAGAGTAACAAGCAATATTGGGTGGCTTATGTCCATAAAGGGCTTCGAAGGAGGTTAGGTAAGGGTCCATAAAAGATACAGTAGCCACGCGCCGTCCCATTATCATCTCTAACATAACCATCTCATAGCTAGTGATATCAATCTTTGAGGTTATAGGAAGATTAACAACCAACCCAAGTGGCCTTATAACCTTTTCTTTCTTGTGCCCTTGGAAACTCTAAATCACAAGTCTCAGTGCCATTCAATAACCTACTTGGCCCATAATCTACCATCTTTGACCTGTATGTGCAATCGAACAATATATAACGAAGCATAACTGGACAAAGCCATTCCAACCATATTGCCGCAATGCCTTTGTAATGCTCTATTGTAAGTAAAGTGTCATCTATATATATATATATATATACAAAGGATGAAAGAAACAATCTGAGGACATATGAGGCTGTGAAATGCAAGGAATTTAGAGGTGGATACTGATGCATAACTCTTTCTTGATATAATGCCAACTTAAAAGTCATCTTTAATTTGTCAGGTGAGTTGTCTCCACAAGGATTATCCTTTTATCACATCTAATGTATTGTCTAATTGTCCTAATCTTAGTGGGTTGTTATTACTTATGATGTTTGTGATTGGACTGTTTGTCTGTATGTATTCGTTATGTTTTGGGTTATTGTAATTTTTTTAATTAAATGGACCATTT
This sequence comes from Deinandra increscens subsp. villosa, assembly GCA_039602395.1. Lineage (NCBI taxonomy): Eukaryota > Viridiplantae > Streptophyta > Magnoliopsida > Asterales > Asteraceae > Deinandra > Deinandra increscens. Next base: position 92,999,962 of record JBCNJP010000017.1, read on the forward strand.
GTAACCGGTCAAAAAATCTTAATAGTGATCAATGATATACAACCTATTCTTGACATCAAGCTCCAAACTAATCATGACTTCTTCATCTCTAAACTCATAGTTTTTATATAATTTTTTTCTTCATCTCATTCTCTATCTTCATCTCTTTTGATCAAATTTTCATCTTCCCTCTCCATATTTAATAATAGCCTTCCATAAAGTTTCATAAAAAACTACATTTTAGTCAAATTAGTTCAAACTCACAAAGTTCACTTATAACCAACCACCTACCCATCTCTTCTGTTGTTAGATAATATAGAAATAAAATCCAACTTAACTAACATGTTCTAATCATTATAGCTGATAACCAAGCCACAAACAAGCATACCAATTGATGCTGAGACTAAGCTTCAAATGCAATTTTATTATCAGTTTTCAAGAAACTAAAAGCTTGAACAAAAACAATTGAAACTCAATCAATCAAGTATCATATCATTCAAGAATCATGAATCTAATTACAACTCATTTACACCAAATTCTTCATCTTTTTATACCCTATCCAAATGTGGAATCTTGAATCAACCAGACCTATTGATCAACAACAACATGTACAACGAAACATCTACGAGTTACTAAAACCAAGAATCCGAATGAACTAATCGTGGATCATCGTATGGTTGGCACGCGTAGTATTAGTAGTATTGCAGAAAACACAATGATCCAACAAAATCTTCCGAACAACACTCCCTTCTTCGATACGATACCCTCTACTTTGCTTATTCCAAAGATGAAGCGTATAACTCTGGTTCCTAATCTGCTCAACCGTCCCATTTAACCACTGCGGTTCGGTCCCGTTTCTCGGCCCACGAAACAGCACCCGAATCTTGTCCCAACTCACCGGATAGAACGCGGCCGGGGGCAAAACGGTAAAATTGTATCCGGGTCTCCCTTGTAACCGTGAAACCACCCTTGAAACCATGTAAGGACCATTATGCCCCCACTTATTGCCATTGAATGTTAGTGAAAACTCTTCAATAAACTTGTAAAGTAAGGGATGCATTTTGTCGAACACCATGACTGCATTATTCAGCCTGCTCCAGTTTTTCGAATTGGGGGCCATGGATTGTGCTCCGATCGAGTTCTTTAGCTTCGAGAAGCTTCTCAAAACGATGACGTCAGCATCGATGTAAACGCCGCCGTATTTATACAACAAACAAAGTCGAAGAAGATTCGACATATTCTGACCTAATGGGATCGCACCTGTGTGGATTTGGCCTCTGATTAGCCGCGAAAACCAAGATTCCGCCATCGTGTTCTTGAACAGGTAACTGAAATCAGGCGAAATGGATGTGACTCGAAACCCCTTTTCGATAAACGGTTGAAGAATCTGCCGCCCTTTGACCGAATCGAGGGAGTTTGATACGATTAGAAGACAGGCGTTTGGGTGAGATTTGAATACGGATTCGATGGAGTAAATTGAGCGTTGGTTAAACGACGTCGTGGAAGATATCCACGTCATGAAGAAACGACCCTTGCAAGAAGAGGTGTCGTTTTTCCTGGAGAAGAATTCGCTCACTCTCGCCGGAAAATCCTCTCCCCGGCGGCCGCGAGAAGATCCTAATCCGGCGAGCATCTTCTTCAGAAGCTTCTTGTTTCTGTTATCCGATGAGTTTTCGGATTCAATTTCGAAACTGAGAGATTTACGCAAATGTGGGAGATATGCGTTTGGATTTACGAAATTGGTTGGGTCTCCGGCGGCGGCGGCGCGCACCGGGAGGGACGAAGACGATGCGGAGATGAGGTGTCGTGACGGTCGGGATAGTTTTTCCGGCGAGTGAGCGGCGGGGCGGAGGGCGGGAAGTTTGACGGAGAAGATTGAAACGCCGTTGAAAGAGAGCAAGAAGAGGAAAACGAGTGAGATGAAAGCGAAGAGGGATCTGTTTTTGATCATGGTGTTGAATTCCGTTGAAACTTGATTCATGATTGTATGAATCTTGAGCTTGATCATGGTGGTGCTTCAATGGCGATGGCGGCAAAGTTTTTGAACTCTGGTTTGTTTGTTGAAAGAGAAGTCAAAGAGGGAGTTTGACGGTGGTGTAACGACGTGAAAGAATATGGGGTTTGTATTTATAGTAGGTGAGATGAAGGAGGTTCTGTGGAAAAATAAAATTAAAATTAAAACTAAAATATGTTATTATTTGCATTTAACTATTGTTAAAAAGATACTTTTTTACAATAAATAAATATCATATTCAACCGTCTTATAACATGAAGAGTTGTTTTAAATAGAATAACTATTATTATTTTATAAGAAAAAATAGATACTGTTAATCCTAACTATTCGGTATTGGACAAAATAATCCTATATATTTTTTTTGGATAATATTAGTCTTATAAATCGACCTTGTTTTTTTTAATAAATCTTTCGTCTATTTTTTTTAACCTCCGTTAAGATGATTTGATGTGGACGACTACGTGGCTTCTTTCTTGCCTCGTCACTTGCTGATTTGGACCAGACCATTAAAAAACCCTAAGTCATCAATCAATCATTTAGTTAAACAATTGTGACAGTTTACACGGACCCTATTTCACTCCCGACGCCTAAAATCGACGTAATGATTGGTCGATTTTACTTCAACCTACACTATGCCGGTGAAATCAAGTACAAACCGGACCTATGGTATTGCAGAGGACTGTCAGTTGGGATATCAATTGTTGCGGACAAGATGTCTTTCTTCGAGCTTTGTGACTATGCTGAGAAGTATGGCAAATACCAAAAAGGTTGTTTTTCTCTCCATTGGGTTGTTCTAGGTATGTGTTTTGATGGTGGGTTATTGTCGTTAAACAATGATAATGATGTTGCTAGTTTGATAGACATTTTAAGGGATGAATTTGATGGTGTAGTCAATTTGTATGTGAACCCCATAACACCTGAATCAGGTGAGCCCATAACCCAAGGAACAGTAGTTCCAGCCCATTCAACCCAAAAAGCCCAACCCAACAGTGAAGCCCATTCAAGCCCAAGTTATAACACCCCAATTTTTGTTTATTATAGCGGAAGGCTTACGTGGCAGTAATTTATTATTTAACCCATCGCTTTAGTAGTGTTAATAAGTGAAACATAATTTATATTAAAACACTTTTCATTACAAAATTGGGATATACTAATTATCCCCTAAGTGTTTATAAAAGATTTAGGATGAGTCTATCATCCCATACTTAGGTCCCCATTACATTTCACCACCACTAAAACGTAATATAGACTCGATAGCACGTCACGTAGTTATCCTCGTACCACCAAATCCATATCTCCATGCATCCCATTAGTTACCTGGAAAATAGTTTAAAACCACAAAGTCAACACTAGGTTGGTGAGTTCACTAACAAAAATGATTGGTTTCCACTTTATCATTTAATCCCACTTATTCAATTAATGAATCAAGAGAGTGAATCCAAATGGAGAATATTTCGGGTTCATAAACTAGCTAGGTTTACGATGCACAAACTAATCGTAAGCTCTAAATCAAAACTAGACCCATATTCGATCGTATTTCTCACCATGTATCGCGACCAGAGCGACTGATCGGTGAGTACGGGTGGTCAACCCCAGTAGATCTACCAATACATCTCTCGCTATATTAATGATCTAGAAGGCATTATTCTAAATTATCCAAATTCCAAATTCATCATTCAGTATAGGCCTAGCTCATCTTTTCTATGAGCGTGCACCGACACTTACGCTTAATTTTGTACCCACAATATTCTCAATCAATCATTTATTTCAAAATGCATATTCATGAATAATAAGCCCAAAACATTTAACAAAATATATCAATTCAATTTAGGGCATTAGTTAGTGAAACTCACATTTGCTTTTTAGTGCGTATGTGCTTCTATTTGAAAAGGTTTCGGGTACCTTGGTCCTAGTTTCCATTAATATCAGATTAGTTATGAGGTTATACTTAACCAATGGGGCAATTTCTGAATTTTTGGAATATTCGGGCAAAATGACGATTTTGCCCCTTTTTCGATTAATCTCGTCAAATAAGGCGAAAGAAATTAATCTTTGCCCATGAAATTTTATTCTAAAGCCCATTTCGTGCTATTAAACTTACTTAATATTATTACAAACTTTATATAACTCATTTTATAATTTTTCCTCATTTTCTTGCCAAATTACTTGTTTTTACGAGTTTTCGGTGACGGTTTTTATCCAAATTTTCTCCAATACTTAAGTTTCCAATTCCACATCATTTTTATATGTTTCCTAAACATTAATAGTCTATTCCAAGTCTTTTAGCTACTGATCTCAATTATTATTATTTTTATATTTTATACCTTATTTTTACTAATTTACACGTTTTAATGCATAATTTTATCGTTTTAAGGGTTCGGATGCCATTTTCACCTAAGTTTTCAATTATTATTACTTATATAGTTTTATACTGTCCAAAATAGGTCCTCAAATTATTTCATATTATTTCACCAATTTATTCTATTTTTAAGCATTTTTTAGCCATTTTTAAGCACATAATTCCATTTTAATTATTAAATATAATCCAAAAATTCTAAAATATTTTTATAGCCCTTTTCTACTGATTACCAACCTTATGCTACTGATTTAACTTGAATTTTCGGATTTTTTTTTACCTATTTTTACTTTTTATCTCATTTTAATGCATTAAATATACTAAAAGTTCAATTTAATACATACCCACACATGGGGGTTCATTTACTCCAAGTTTTTAATACTAGATTTTGCTACTTTTTGACATAAATATTCTGACCTCAATTAATTTTTATAATTTTTATCTATTTTATATAATACTTATACATTTAAGTTAACAATTTACAAATATTACATAATTAGCGTGTACCGCTCGTGATTTCCCATGACCGGCCGTTTTAAGGGCGGATTACTATGAGAAATAATCACGGGGTTTCATCTTAGTGACAATCGTTACCGACCGTGTAGGTGTCATTGACGACCATGAGGCGGGTTTACTACAATTGTAACACCAAGTCTTGTTTTATTTAACATTTTTATTCCAAGTTCAAGTATATATATATTTATTTATAATTTTTGGATTTTTATTTAAAATCCAAGGGTTTCATACCCTAATATCATGTATATACACATCATCAACATAATACTAAGATCAAATACTAGCAAATCATAATCATAAACACATACGAATCCACATAAATCACATCAAATCATGATTTTTATCCATGCATATGTCATCAAGTTAACTAGTTTTCATTTTCAATCAAGAACTTTGTGTTTTACTTTAAAACTTCCATGTAATCTTTCTCATAAACCTTGTTTTAAGCCTAGATAATACATGCATGTGGGTTTCTTGATGATCAAACCCTAACCCTAAGCTTAATACCCACTTGCACACACTCACACAAATTCACGAAATTTAGTGTGTGTGTGTGGGTTTTTTCACACAAATCATGGAGTATTCAAGCTTGAACCATCCAAATCCACCATAACTTATCAAAATCTTGATGTTGGTTCTTAGATTTGGAGGTGGGTTTCGAACTTTTAAAGAAACTAGATGAAGTTTCATGTACCTTTTAGCTAGAGAGAGAGAATAGAAGTTTCTTGGTGTTCTTGAACTTGAAAGAGTGTAGAAGAAGCTTTGATTTGTGTGTGTGTGTGTGTGTTAGTGTGAGAGAGTGAAATGAGAAGAAGGAGAGGTGGGGGGGGGGGGTTGTTCGACCATAAATAGAGGGAGAGGGAGGAGACTTGAACCCAAGACCTCCCATTTATAATGTCTTTAGGTACCCCCCCCCCCCCTTCTAGCCAATTGGGCTAGAGATCATTAATAATCGAACAAACTTCTCCACATTTTAGTGAAGGGTTCTACTGGTATGATGGAGTTGAGGAATGTAGGTCGTTCTCGATTGACGAATGCGATGACTGGGGTGAAAAGAAATAGATATTTAAAGGATTGGTCTCGGGTAGGTTGGAGGAGTAAAAAATCAAAGCCAGATCTAGGTGGTGCGTTGAAGGTGATGCCAACTCGGCTTTTATCCACGGTTTTATCAACCAGAACCTGTCTACTGGGAGAATTAAAAGGGTTGTTTTGTGTGGACGATGGGTTTCAGAGCTAGTAAGGCTAAAGAAAGAAGTTTGGAGGTATTTTAAGGACTGGTTCAGCTCGATCCCGGGGGAGAGACCTTCTATGAGATGCGAGGGGATTAAGACTTTGGCGGTTGAAGATGAGGCTGGCTTGGTGGCTCCTTTTTCAAAAATTGAAATAAAGGATGCGGTTTGGGCGTGTGGCGGCGACAAGGCTCCAGATCCTGACGGGTTCAATTTCGGATTCCTGAAACGTTTATGGAACCTGTTTGAAGATGATTTTTTCGGATTATGTGTCGATTTCATGATTACTGGCAGATTAGTCAAGGGTGTGGTTCTTCGTTTTTGCATCTCATTCCTAAGAAAAGAGACCCCCAATCTTTAGACATTTACTGCCCAATTTGCTTGGTCGGGTGTGTGATCAAAGACATCTTGAAAGTTCTGGCGAATCATTTGAAACATGTTATTGGTAAGGTGGTGTCAGAGAATCAATCGGCCTTTATCGCTAATCGCAACATCATCGACGGGCCCTTGGTGGTGAATGAAATTATTTCATGGAGCAAGAATTCGGGTCTCGAACTTATGCATTTCAAGATTGATTTTGAGAAAGCGTTCGACTCCCTTGATTGGGATTTTTTATGCTCCATCTTAAAATATCGATCATTTTTAACAAAGTAGTTTTTTAATTTTATTACAAAACTTTTTTTAAAGTAAAAAATTTATTTTAACCGATAAGAGATAAGAGTAAGAGTAGGAAAGTGTATATAAAAAAATACTCATTTTGATAAATATTTTTCAAATCACCTATTTTGGTAAATAAAATTTTAAATTATACCAATTTTGAAAAAAAGATATGTAATTATTACCTCATTAATAAATAAAAGTAAAATAATATAAAAAAATATGTAAGAAAATATGTTAAAAAGATGTAAAGTACGCACTACGTACAATATTGACATCCTTCAAGTCTAAAAATTTCAGGGTCTAAGTGATCAGTAATAACGTACATCATCGAATTGAACTTTCGTCGTGATAACGTGAGAGCTGAGTGCATATTTAAAAAAATCAAAACCCATTAAAAATGAGTGAGAAATGTTTCGTAATAAAAATAAAACATTTATGTAGTTAAAATAGGTTCGCTATAATATATATTCTAGTGGGTAAATTGAGTATAATAAAGTAATTAGTTAAGAGTAATTTGTGTCGAGAATGTCAGAAAAAATCTAATTAAAAAAATCAAAGGAAAACATCTACAAAAGAATTAGGTAATATTTATAAAAAGGCCTTTTGTAAAAAAAAGTAATAAAATTAAAATTTTCAATAAATTGTTGTTAAAAAAAAGTAGATAATATTTATAAAAAACATTTTATATAAATTGTAATAAAAAGAAACTTGATAGAGTTTTTCATTGAATTGATATTAAAAAATAGATAATATTTATACAAAGCATTTTGTAAAAGTTATAATAAAAAGAAAACATCTACCCAATTAAAATAAGAGTGGGTAATGAGACTTTCAGGAAAAATGTAATAATTTCCTCATTATTAAACCCTTTAAACTAAAGTTGATACATTTATCAAAATAGATTGTTTCATTTATCCTTACCCTTAGTGAATCTATCTAAAACTGAAATCTCTAGATCACCAAAAGACTCTCGCATATCAAGATCTACCTCGTCCCAACACACGTACACCTAGATGTATGACTGAGGTCGGCACTTCTAGGGGTTCGTGTAAACCATCTTAAGTTATTCAATAAATGACGACACCTCATTTAATTTTGAGAAAGGTTTTTGACGTACTAGAATGCATAAATTCGTAAAACTCTTTTTTTTAGTTTTAATATGACGGGATTTGATCCAGTAAAAAATACATTTTGTCTAAAAAAATAGGAGGAGATCTGATCCATTAATTATATAAATCAATGGTTGAGATTAAAGTACAATAAAATAGAAGAAAAATAAGAGATGGAAATGTATTTTTTTGTATAGCATATTTTGTTGACTTTTTTTTAGTTTCCCCTACTTTTTTTAGATTTTTATAATTTTTTCATACGACATTATTTTTTATAAAATTACACCATAAAACTGAGTATTTTTTTTTTCATTTTAATTTAAGTATAGTATTGATATATAAAAAAACTATATTTTTTTTAAAAAGTGCAGTGTTTTATAATTCTATTTGATCTAACCCCTTAATATGACAATCTAATTTTAATCCCCTAATTTAAAATTTGGTCAGAAAAAGATACACTCATCTTAATTAATAAAAACCATTTATTAATTAAATGGGTTTTAATTTAACAAAAAAAACATTTTTTTTAGCGGTCAACAAATCCGTCAGAAAACTCGAGGAGTATTTACACCAGTTAAGTTCATTTCAGTAAAAATCCACCTCCGCAAACGGCCGGGTTGTAAAACCTGGGAGCTCAGGGAATCTCAATTATCTGATTTTTTTCAAAGTGTTATGGACAAATAGTAGAAATATATGTTATGAGGATAAACAAGTTGTAGCATTCTATAAAATATTATCACAATGAAATAAATTCAACAATTCACATGTTTATAAAATATATGATTTGGGTATATATTTTAACATGTCATTAAATATTTGATCAAACATCTATCTATACTATATAATAAACACAAGTTTTTTATGTCTAGGTGGCACAATTTAAGGTATGCCACCTAGGATTAGCTTATGTGTCATTTTTATAGATTTTTGAATTAAAAAATTAAATTGTATTTACAAAAAGGAAATACCTTATAATTAAAAACAAAAAATTAAATTATTTCCCTACAAAAATTATCCATATTTGTTTTACAATACCATAACTTTGACTCATCATATCTCCTTCATTTCTAAGTAAAAATTTGATCCGTAAATTGCTTTGGGTTCGTGAAAGAATACCTAACAAAACTAGATCCATATTGCTTAGGTTTTGATCAATGAATGATTATGAACGAATCAAAAAACAAAGTCGCGACTTTCTAAACCCACCATTGATGAATTTGAACTCCAATTCGATCAATCATTTAATAGTTAGAAAAAAAGCTTTAATCATTTACTTCGTTTAATTCTTTTTATATCACATCCCCGGGTATTTACCCGGGGCACTAACTAGTACTACATAATATATGCCATGAAAAGTAATAAAATTCAATTGTATGAAAAGAAATTAAATTTCATTCTCAATTATTATTCTCCAACTATAACAGTTAATATTTATTGAGATTCTATTTAGTTATTGCCCCCAATAACTAATCTTCATCTTCATCTTCATACTCTAATAAATGATTACAAATGTTGACACATGTCAACACTATATTCATTCTCACAAAAGTTTTCCCACCCAAATCTACTCCCTAATTAAATCTTTTTATATTGGAAATTATATCCTATTTTATAATTAATCATGATATATTTGTATTTATTTATATTATGAAATTATGACGACCATATATAAATTTTCATCTTATTTTTATTTAAAATTATTTTTTATAAACTATTATTATTTTTATTTTATTAAATATATAAAAAAACTTATAAAATACTTAAAAAACTTATTTAGTGTTTTTTCAAATATAATTGAGCAAATCATATTTAATATTTTAATAATTGAATACCTAATATTATTTTACAGATTCAATTAACATTGTGGATGATACTTTTTTAAAGAAATTCACACACGTCAAAAATCATGTTCATAAGATCCAATATTAAATATTTTTCTACCATATCAAATGATCAATGTTCATCCAATTTGAGAATTTTAAACATGATGACTAATTCAATTGTAAGTTTCCTAATTTATACCAAAATAATATTTTTTTTATTGATATAACATTATAATATTGATTATAATTTATATTTTATATGTGTTCATTATAATCTTGATCAAACTTTATATTCACCTAACTTTCTTCAAAGACTTAAAGTCTCAAGTTTGTTAAATCATAAATTAATGTTAGTTGCTATTCTGGGTCAGATTATTTTTTTTAACAATCATTTTCAAATATACAAGTAGAGACATGGGCTCTAAATATTGTTGGTAAGTCACCACTACTATATGATGAATTATAATTTTAACTCTTTATTTAATGTGATGTAATAAGTTATTCCGGTAATAAGAAGAGTATGCAATTATCAATTATATATATTTTTAATGATTCAACCCGTATAATATACAGGTTCTATTCTAGTATCATAACATTTCTTTGTTGTAATGCGTCTACACTCCTTTACACACATCTTTCGTATTTCCTTATTCGTCATGAGACCTTTTAAGTTCATAAATTGTTAGCAACATTGTCACAAAGTGAAACTCATTATTTAAAACATTTTATTTTATTTTAAATTAAATTAAATTAAATGGGCCTGCAGTGTCTTAGATTTTATTTTATCTACTTTTTAATATTAGAAAGGATAAATTTGTGTTTTTTACAAAAGAAAATATAAAATATATGGGTACCATAAAAAACATATATGTTATATTTGACTGAACTAGGTACCAAAACCCGGATACCAAACTTGTAATATAAATAAACCACAAAATTAACTCCAAATTAATGAATATATTTAAAGGCCATGTCGCCATGATAAAGAAAAAGAAGAGGACGCATGCATGAAGCGATGCCATTGTTATGCTTTGTTCACAAGAAATTCTTTCAAACAATAATACAAAACTATTTTTCATATAGATACCATATAGATATACTATTTTATTTTTTTGGCAAATTGGATTTTAATGTTACTAACTTATTGACCAATAATAATTTAAACTATTTGTTTGGCTAATAGCGGTTTCAACTTTCATTTTTGTTTTCAAGACCAATTATAGTAACATAATAATCATACATTTACATTTGATTTCTACTTGTTTTGCTTTTATATTTCTTCATTTTGTTTAAAGTCATCATTACGAGGCGGAAATCAAGTGTAAATGTATGATAATTATTCTATCGGGATTATTTTTTATAACAAAATGAAAGTTGAGACTATTATTGACCAAACAAATACTTTACATCGGCCAATAAATCATAGTTTGAATTATTGAAATCTAATTTGCCTTTAAGATTTTACAGCAATCTATCATATTGCTACTCCTAAACTACACTCGTATATTACACTTGTTCATTTATTCATGTTTTAGATCTGAAACCTCCCAAGGTGTTTCTACTTCCTAGAAGCAAAGCCTCTTCTATAGACCACCAACTTGGAAGATTAAAAAATAGTATTTTATTTAAGAGGTGAATTTCAAACACTGTACAACGTAGTCTAGGGGTGTTCACGGTTTGGTTTGGAACCATAAAACCGCCCAAACTGATAATTGGTTTAGTTTCACGATCGGTTTTTTTGCTAGACTTTCGGTCGGTCGGTATAAAAAATTTCAAACCGTAACGAATGGTTTGGTTTGTAGTTTCAAATATTTTAAACCCTACAAAACCAGACCAGACCATATGATTTTTACATATTCTAAATTTTAAAACATTCATATTAAATACAGTTAATTGTATATATAATATAATCAGAACAAAATTGGACGAATTGAGATGCGTTATAGTAATTGAACTGAAATTGGAATCCCAATCTATCCTCTAAGCCAAAATTCTAAGTTCCAACTTCCAAACGTTAATTGAGTGTTTGAGCATTGAGCTGACTTCCCATCTATGAGCAAGACGAACTTTCAGGAATGATGTTTGTTTGTTTAGCAATTTTAGTTCATTCTTTTGTGTGTGTGTTTTTTGTTTGCGATTATGTATACTGATCCTCATCATAACTAATCATCATCATAACTAAAGAGTTGTCAATTGTGTTAATAGGATTTTCTCAAATGTTCCTTATGTGTTGATGAAATCCTTGTACATCTTGGTAAATATGATTTAGCATGAAAAGGAATTAAAAATTGCAAAACATGTGTTAGTAATTTGAATTTGATTAATGATCTGAATTTCCATACTAGATTATGTAAACCGTGAAAACAAACCGGAACTAAATCGTTAGTAACAGTTCGGTTTTAAATTTGAATGGTTCGGTTTCGGTTTTTATAACATAAAAACCGTTATTAATGGTTCGGCTTATGATTTGACCTAAAAACCGTATAAATCAGACCGCAAACACCCCTTAATACAAATACAAGCATGTAAAATTGATGGGTTCGGTTTCATCTAGACATGTTCAAGCTAATTTCTAGTAGAACTCAGATAAACCTTTTATCAACTCAAATAAACAAATAAAATAAATTAAAAAAAATATTTATTGTTTAGTCAAAATATATATAGCATACGCATGAATCAAGGTATCACACCATGTTCCTTTATCTATCTATCTATATATAGTCACTTAAAACATGAAAACGCTTTTTAGAAAATAACTCCAACAGAAAGAAAGGAATTATCCAATTACTATTATACCCCTCTTTTTCCTCTGAATCCAAGCCAACACACTATGAAGACAGGTGTAATCTTGGTATTGGGTTTCCTGTTGTTGGCGTTTAACGTATCAACGTCGTCGGCTTCCGATGATCGCCGTCAAAAATGGTGGAAATGGCCGTCGGCCGGAAATTCAATATGTTCGTCCGTTGTACTTCCCCTATATGGCAATGTTTATCCCCAAGGGTAATTTACTTCAATTCATACCTTCTTCTTAACATATTAAATTTTCTTAATTTTACTAAATAGCTTTTGCCTTGCTCTAGGGCACCTCTATAACTTTCTATTATTAGGAAGGTTTTGAATTCGAGTCTCACACAAGAAAATTTTCTATTTAAAAATTAATAAAAACGGTCTAAACCAAAGGAAGTGGGCCGGTTCAGTAGATTATATTAATTTGATACGGAAATCTACAACCGTTATCGTCCAAACCAACCAGTTCGACCCGTTTGAGATTCATGGCATAAAAATATCTTTTTGAAGAAAAATTATCATAAACCGTTGAAAATGGCTCAACCGTGAAAACTGAAGCAAGCTTAGGTTCGGACGGTTCACGACTTATAAAATCAATTATATACGAGGATATTCATTGTAGACCTCAAAAAATTTAAAATCAGGGAACCCTCTACTTCGCATGTGAAATTACTCTACTTCACATGCGAAATTCGCTGGCAAAAGAAAGAAAGAAAATAATGAAGAAATTAACCCGAAACGGATTCCTGGTTCAAAATTTTTTAAAGTTCTACAATAAACCTTGCCACCATATATATTGGATTATATATCTACTAAAACCGTTCAAACCAAAGCAAGCCAACAGGTTGTAAATTCTCTGTCATCATACACCTAAATTCTTGCTTGTTTCAAGGAATGATGATGATTTGCTCTTAGATTTAGGTTGTTCTTAACTTCTTATGTATATAAGTATTTTTTCATGTAATGTTTCTATTTATGGTAAAAAAAAAACAGGTTTTATTATGCTCAGATAAACATAGGACATCCTCCAAGGCCATATTTTGTGGATCCTGATACGGGCAGTGATCTGACGTGGCTTCAGTGTGACGCGCCATGTGTACATTGCACTCAGGTTGGTATTATAATAAACTGTTGTTCATGGCATGATTGGTTTTTAATAAAACATTTGATTCTTTTTTGTTGATACGATGATTTGGTACTATATATGTTGTGTGTTTTAGGCTCCCCATCCTTATTACAGGCCAAACAATGACCTGGTTCCTTGTAAAGATCCACTTTGTGCATCATTGCACTCTGGAGACCACAGATGTGACGACCCGGGTCAGTGCGATTATGAGGTCGAGTATGCCGATGGTGGTTCGTCTCTTGGTGTCCTTATCAATGACGTCTCCCTTGTCAATCTTACGACTGGAGTTCGAATCACTCCTCGTATCACCATCGGGTTCGTGTTAATTTTCCTTAAATGCGGTGTGAATTTCTGATAAGACGTGAATGAAATATAAAATTCACGAGTTTAGATTTAGTTTAATCGGGTTCAGATCAATTTCGGGTCAAACCCACAGGCATATGGGCATGTTTATTTATTAAACTTCTCTTTTAAAGTGTTTTTACACCATCACTTAAGTTAATTAAGTATTTTGTGCCAAATTTACAAGATAAAAGAGAAATGGTCATGAGATATTGTTTTTATATACATTTTTATTTTGTTACAAATTTGTAATTGTAAATATAGTGTAGTAATTTGTAAAAATAAAATCTGTAACTATTGGCTAAACGGGGTTAGTTTGTGACAACCTATGAATAATTATGTCAAGTTCGGGTTAACGTGTCTAGCACATTTTTCGGGTTCATGTAACACTTTTGGGTCAGTCTAAAACGACTCGTTTACATTTGATTTTTAAGTACTTCCTCTCATGTTGTTGATAGGTGTGGATATGATCAGATTCCTGGTCCATCTTACCAACCTCTGGACGGGGTTCTCGGGCTCGGGAAGGGTAAAACCGGAATAGTTTCACAGCTTCATAGTCAGGGTCTAATCCGGAACGTTGTGGGCCATTGTTTTAGCAGCCGTGGAGGCGGGTTCCTCTTCTTTGGAGACGACGTATATGATCCTTCACGTGTCGTATCAACCCCTATGTCACGCGATTATAGGTTCGAACCACCCCTATAGCTGCTTTCATAGAAAGTTCATAGTTCTATCTTTTATGGAATTTAATTTGGTGTATTTTGTTTTCAGAAAGCACTATTCACCTGGGTATGGAGAAGTAATTTATGGTGGAAAACCAACTGGACTTAAGAATCTACTTGTAATATTTGACAGTGGAAGTTCATACACATACCTAAGTTCCCAGGCTTATGAAGGCTTACTTTATTTGGTAAGTTTTCATAAATATGACCTATATATTTATATATTTATTGATCTCAAAAGCATCAAATCTAATCCGGACAAATAATGTAACCCAAAACACGACTCATATAGCATATTTATCTAAATAGGTTAAACATGTCAATCCAAATATATATAATCTGTTTTGATTAAATAGGTTAAACGGAATCTGTTTACTAAAGGGGTTAAATTTAAAGGAAAATTGGAATTAAATAATCCAAGTTATTGGGTATTGACGGATAATAATCCGAGTTCCAATATTGGCCTACAATAATCCCAATTATTTGGGTCTTAGAATTCATTGGGCCGCCGTTAATTTTTCACTAACTCCGCTAGTACTTGCTGACGTGGCAGGTGATGTGGCATCATTTTTGCTGACGTGGCAGGTGATGTGGCATCATACTTGCTGACGTGGCATGTGCCACGTCAGCACACAACTAACGGAGTTAGTGAAAAATTAACGGCGGTCCGATGAATTCCAAGACCCAAATAATTGGGATTATTGTAGGCCAATATTGGAACTCGGATTATTATCCGCCAATACCCAATAACTTGGATTATTTAATTCCAATTTTCCAAATTTAAAATCTGATTATTTCCGTGTCGTATTTCGAGTCCTGTGATAACTGATGATTTTGTACTTATTGTTTTTTGATCATATAGGTAACAAAAGAATTGAGGGGGAAGCCAGTGAGAGAGGCAGAAGATGATAAAACGCTACCGTTTTGCTGGAAAGGAAGAAGACCATTTAGAAGCATAAGGGATGTAAGCAAGTACTTCAAGCCTTTGGCATTGAGGTTCTCTAGTGGCTGGAGATCTAAAACTCAGTTTGAAATTCCCCTTGAAGGATATCTTCTAATCTCGGTAACCTTTCTTAACCTCGGTTTAGTAACCGATACATCTTCGACTAAATAACACCAGTTTCGAAACTCAACATGTGGTTTTCGTTGCAGTCGAAAGGGAGTGTGTGCTTGGGAGTTCTTAACGGCACTGAGGTCGGACTTCAGAATTTTAACATAATTGGAGGTATCATATCTCGTTCTTTCATCTTGTATCGTTAATCAATATTAGAGGTGTTCACGATCCGGTTTTGATGAAAATTGTGGCTGAGTTAGGTGGCCAACTTAGCCGGATTTAACTTCTGGTTTGCATTATGCAGATATTTCTATGCAAGATAAAATGGTGATATACGACAACGAAAAACAAACCATCGGATGGACTCCGGCCAACTGTGACCGCCCACCACAGTTCGACACATTGAGCATTTGATTAATACATGTTACCCAGAATGATGCATACTCTGTATAGTTCTACAAGACTGATAAAAGAGGATCTTAGTTCACAAATAACATTTAAAGATGTAAACTTTATAATACAAACTTCAGTCTATTGTATTCTAAATTAAACCGGAAGTAGAACACACCCATTTTGGCAGACGAGAAGCAGGTCGATTACATGAAGATGCAGCTTCTTGCTTGTTCAAGGCCGGGAAACCGAAAATCATAGTTTGTAAGATCCGAGAGATGAAAATAACAAACAAGATATGTTCGAACTTGAACCAATGTCAAGAACCATGAAATGTAATCTTGGTAAGTTGTTATATGTGCTTTTGTTCTTTTTATTATAGCACAGATTTATTAACTGCTGTTTCATACCACAAAACATTAACAAACTATGATAAATATATAGACGCATAAAACTTATCAACTTATAGCAGCAAAGCAACAAGATCATAATCTCGGCCGATTAGGGGTCATGAACCGTTAAACAAAACTAAACCTCACATGAGTTGCCCATACATATAATTGATATAGAATGAATATATCTCGTGCCTTGTAATGGTTTTGATGTTTTACATAATTGTTATGCAACCAATTTCCCCCCAAATCACAGCAAATTAATGTTAGATCCATCTAAATATCTAATTCAACATCAAACAACTAATAGAGTACCTTCAATTAAGAGATCAATGACTCTATTTGCAATAACGATCAGCTTCTTGACTCTATCTTCAAGTGAATCTTCAACCGAACTTGTTAGCCTCCACCGGAAACAAGTCATCATACTTCATCTTTTCGCCGTGTCAATTGTGTAAATATCGTCATCTCCTGTTATAATGTTTTAGGACTTTGTAATGATATTATGGTACTTTTGTGGGTGAAATTATAAAAAAAATGGTGGTTGTTTAGTCTAAACTTTTATATAAAATGAGCAAAATCAAGCGCTCTGTTATAAACCAAACTATCCAAGTTCGAGCATCAAATTCACGCTTGGTTATCTAAATTCAATCCGAGCGGCTTGGCTTGGTTTAAAAGCAAGCCAAGTTCAGTCCGACTTTAAATGCGTTCGATCTAAATTGATGTGTTATGGTATAGTCTAGAATACGGTTTCGGGTTGGAACTTGCTTTACTAGTGTTTGTGTTAGTGTGTTGTATACCTTCTCTAATAGTAACAAATATACATTTTTGGTTCGCACTTACAAATTTGATGCTAAATTGTTACAGACCAAAAATGAGAACTCAACCTAAAAAACGTGAGAAGTCTATTTGGCTTATAAACCCACATCAGTTGTGCTCATATAACAAATATGCAATGGTTTTGATCCATAACAATCGACCATCCTTAAGGGCCAATGTTCTCGTTAGTGTTGGTCACGGTCACGTTGTTCTCGAGGCCACAACTCCATGTTCTCGTTGTTCACGACCAACTTCCTCTAGAACACCACTCCTCTAGGGCACCACTCTGTGGGTTACCACTACGAGTTTGGCTCTAATACTATTGTTACGGACCAAACAGAAGAATTCAACCCAAATGACTAGTCTGATGGGTGAGAGAGCTCATTTAACCTATAAACCCTACATCAGTTGCACATACAACCAACGTGAAACAAGTCTCATACCTTGCAATGGTTTCGATCCATAACATAAATCTTTTGCAACAAAGATGAGCACAAACTAAGGGTGTCTTCTACTTCTACAAAAAAGCTTTCTCGATTTTAAGAGGCAAACTATATGATTAATATTGCTATTTGAAATCCAAATTGAAGGAGAAAGATAAATCATCCAGAAAGGCGACGTCACGTTGTATACAAATCAAAAGTAACATCACGTTTGTATATACTAATCAAACATGGTAAAATAACATGTCTGTTGAAACATGGTGTGATATAAATCAAACGTAATAAGATAACACATTCGATGATTCATACATACAAATAAAACGTCTAGATAACACATTTGATGGTTCCAAACATACAAATAAAACGTGAGTGTATATACAAAATATCAAGATAACACATTCAACGATTCATCCATACAAATAAAACGTGATCGTATATACAAATTATTAACCAAACATGATTGCATATGCAAATCATCAAACGCAAATAAGATAAAATCAACATGGTAAGATAACACACATCATCAAACATAGTCGTATATAGAAATCAAACATGATAACATATATAGAAATCAAAGAAATCAAACATCATATATAGAAATCAAACATGGTAAACATAATGTAGAAATCAAAGAAATCAAATATGGTAACATATATGAAATCAAACATGGTAAGATAACACGTTGGATGATTTTGCCTTTCACTCTTTCTCCTTCAATTTGAATTTCAAATAGAAACACAAATATAGAGTTCTGCCCAACCGAAATTCACATCACGTTAGTAATAAAAAAAAAATTTGACTTGGTGTGAAATTTTTGACCGTGTTAGATTTTCAAAGAAAATGGATGTGTTAAAACCCTTTTTATAAGGGCATAATCACTTAAAACCTTCATAAACCTAGCGATGTGGGACTCTAAATTCTTTTGCTGCATCTCTTGGTTTTTACTTTTTAGCCATCTATTTTAGCTTCAACATTTTGTTTCACATAAAATCAAAATAATTTATTTCTTGATTTAATTTATTTTATTGTACTTTTTTACCAAAAAAAAAAAAGTAAAAAGAAAAAAGAAAAAGCAAAATAATTTATTTGGATCTCTCTTATAAACCGGGGGCACCGTAAACAACCCGGATTCCCACAGAGAACCGAGAGAGAGAGAATGTCGTTCGACCCATTTACCGTTAACGGCGAAGAATCCCCAATTCCATCTTCCGGCCAGTTCGATGAAGGTTACTTCGACGCCAACAATTCCTACTCCAACGGAGAACAAGTTCCTCATCAATCCGTAGACGCATCAGATCCCTTCGGATTCAGTGATCCCGATCCCAACACCTACTCCCACCCTGGATCTTCTCCCTTCGATTCCTCCTCAATTCCGATCTCCAACGGAAATGGCAGCCATGGCTATAATGTTGGAGAGGATGCTGATGGAATCTTCACTTCTGATGGACCGCTGCTTCCGCCTCCGAGTGAAATGCAACGCGATGAGGGATCTGCTCTTCGTGAATGGCGCCGGTGAGGTTTTCTCTGCGCTTGATCTTGTTCAATTTCGTACTGATCTTAAGTTTCCTGTTTTAGATCTTCTAGTGTTTGTTTATATCTAGTAATATTTCTACCGGATCCGTCATAAATTCATAATTGTGTTTGAAGATCAGCACTCTTGTATAGCACTGTTTTGCGATTTGCAACAAAAATCAACGGTCATTTGGTAATCTAATTTTACTTATGAAGAAGATTGAGTAGATCTATGAAGTCTTCTGGAATTTGGATAATAAGCATCATTTTACCATGGTTCAATGTAAATTGCCTAATTCTTTGTCAATGGACAGATGATTACTTTGTATCTAGTTCTCCCATCAAGATCCATATGATCTACACTGCAAGTAATTATGGTTCAGGCCAAATTATTCCGATCAGTATTATAAACCTAAATATCTCATAGGACCAGATCAGCAAACGTTCGGTGATTCAAGTAGTTAATAGATATATTAATATTCAACTAACATCTTAAGGAATCCTATAGGGGGTGTTTTTTTAAATGTGTTTAGGAGTAGCTATCATATGTTTATTTGTTTCATATTGTTGCAAACTTTAGTTTTCTTGATTTTGTTAAATACTATTGTGTTGGGCAAGAGATTGATCTATCAGCTGATCATTAACTTCTTATGATGGAAAATTAGAATGTTAAATTGACTTCCATAATCAATGCTACACTACACTAAGCATGAGAAAGAGAGATGCAAGGTGGAAGATAACATTGGAGAACTCGATTTAAGATCATATAAATCATGTATACAACCAATATTTTGGGCTTTGACACCAAACCAAAAGTGAAGCAGGCCAACTAGCAGGTGTTTATCTTCTAGTCGTAGCCAGTACTTGGCATTTCTAGTTCAGGCTTTGGGTTGTCATATTTAACACCTCTAATAAACAGGTTGTGTTACGGTTGAGCTGTTTAACGTTTTTAGTTATATATGTCGACCTACGTTCCCATTTACAACTTGTTCAACTGATTTAAATAAATAGGTTTAACGGGTGTTGGCTCTGTTACACGTTTTAAGTGTATTCAGGTTAGGGTTAATGATTTCTTTGACATACATAAATATACAGATAGTGTTCAGCTTGAATGATTCAACCCGCCACAATCCGCCCCTACTTTTAATTTTAACCTTTGGAGAGGTAGTACCTGTACTATAGCCATAAGATGGCTTGGGCTGTAGATATTAGGTCCTTGGATGTTAATATATGTTTCATTTAGGCCATTTTTCTTCATTCTACATCTTGTGGGTTCTATGTTTCTCTTTCTTTCATGTAAATGTGACCCATCTTCACATATTATTTCTACATCGTATAACCAAAAGATTAGGTTTGCTATGAACTATAGGACTACCGTAAATGATTATCTTGAACTTCTTGGGTGTAACAAGGTGGTTCAAAACTTGCTAGGCAAGAAATGTGTTTTAGCATGTCTTTATGTTTTTCTTGTGCAGGCAAAATGCAATTCGCTTGGAGGAGAAAGAAAACAAGGAGAAGGATTTACGAAATCAGATAATGGAAGAAGGTGAAGTGTACAAACGAGCTTTCCATGAGAAAAGACTCCAGAATGTTGAGACTAACAAGCTCACCAATAGAGAAGGAGAAAAGGTAATTCAGATTAAAAGTACATGACACAATGGGCGGTCAGGGTCAGATTAGGTTTAGTTCCAAATTGGACGGGTCTGGTTGGGCCAATGTGTTAACACCTCTTGTCCATTTAAACCCAAGAACCATGGTTTTAAGCATTTGAAAACATTCTGAGTGACTATTGACCCATTCCTTTTTAGCTAAGTTTTTCACAGTTTACTCATTTGAGCCGTGGTTATAAAATACAACCCAAAACGACCCACACTTAGCTAAATGGTTGATTTTACCACCTCTAAGAGTCGTCATGCATGTTTTTTGTGATTTAGCTAGTGTGATGTCAAAATACCGATTTAGCTAAATTACTGTAATTAAAAGTTCAGCAAAACCTATTTTCATGCTTTCTGATTTCAGATCCTTTAAAATTCTGAAAGATTTAATCACTCAAAGACAGCATCATGTTTTATAGTTTAAATGTAACTGTGTCATTCATATTTTTGTTGTAAATTTGTAATATTAGAGTCAATATGAAAAAAGTAAAATATTTTATCCAGGTTAAACGGTCAGTGTCATCCTGCAAATATGCCTGTATTAATGCGTCTGGCATGATCTTTGGGCTCATGTCGTATCTGGATTTGTTCTGGGATCAACTTGCCAACCTACAAACACAGCCCGTTTAGCACCCATTAACTCGCCTCTCTGTGACTTGTGTGTCGATAATTTCATCATTTTTGCTTTAAATCGGTGTTCTTGTTTGAAACAGTTATATGTAGCAAAGCAAGAGAAGTTCCATAAAGAAGCAGATAAACAGTACTGGAAAGCAATAGCCGAGCTGGTTCCTCGTGAGGTCGCTAACATTGAGAAGCGAGGCAAGAAGGATAAAGACAAGAAACCATCGATTGCCGTCATTCAGGGACCCAAGCCCGGAAAACCAACTGATCTCTCCAGGCTGCGACAGATTCTGGTGAAACTGAAGCAAACACCGCCAGCACACATGGTTCCTCCACCGCCACCTCCCGCTAAAGACACAAAGGATGCAGCAACAGCAACTGTATCGGCTAAAGATGATGCCGCCAATGGTACCACTGAAGTTGTGACCGCACCGGTTGTCCAACCTGTCACCGCCATTGCCGCCACCTGATCTCTTATCATCATAAGACTTTGGATCATGGTTGGTGTGAATGACTGTATAAGTTTCTTGTGGTGTTTGTTTTACAGAAATGGTTTTAGTTGTGTTTGAGGGACACTCTGATTTGTATTGTTTTCTTTACTGGTTCTGAGAGTTTATTCTATTATTGATTTTGTTTATGAAAAATAATCTGTTTTAATATATGTGGTTCCATACAACTTTATGATTTGATTACCTGAGTTTATTGATATCAAAGTGTTTAAGATTGGGTTTCTTTTTAGGTAGTAAGGGTTCAAGTCTCATTACAACAGACAGACAAACATGTAGAGTAAGATTAAAGGACTTACTCTCCCCTTTCGTATTTATTATTACAAAGGTGGATCTCGCATGCTCGATGAAAACGGTTTGTGATGCTCATTTTTTCAAGGTATTTCTATCACTCATAATGGCTCGAATTCTGTCTCACCTTATTTATGCAGATGATGTTACCTTCATTTGTGAATTTTTGGAGGTTAATTTTATAAACTTAAATAGGATTCTAAGATGTTTTACATAGCTTGTGAGTTGAAGGTGAATCTTATCTCAATAAAGTTTATTATAAGGGGTCGTGGTGTATTCAGATGATACTATTAGGCTTGCGAGTGTGCTTAATTGTAAACCCGGGAGTTTTCTTTTTTTCTTATCTCGGGCTTCCGATTAGGGCCAATATGAAGTTATCTAAAATTTGAACCCCCAATCTTGATAATTTCCGTTGTAATTTGAACTCTTGAAAGTCTTAATAACTTGTCATTTGGTGTAGATTGAGCTCTTTGTATTATTTTTAGACCTGGCAAATTCAACCCGCGTCTTCATTTATGGGTCAGGATGGGTAAAAATTATATAACTGATGGGTCAGGTTGGGTTAATTGATATTCTTTGAGGGTCATGTTGGGTAATTTCAAAAGTAAGAAATAGAACTTGCGGGTCAGGGCGGGTCAAGGCATAAACAGAGGGTTCTCAATCAATCGACCATGTAGCAACACTTTTTGAGCAACGATTGTACTCGATCCCGGACGATTGAAGCAACAATCGTACTCGACCATGGACGATTGGAGCAATGATTTTGGATGTCCAGATCCTCCTCAACCCTAGTTTACAGCAACTACAAAATCGAGGTTACGGAGGCGGTGGTTACGGAGGAAGGAGGTGGCGATGGAGGATATGGTGGTAATACACGAAACTGAGGTTGATACATCACTCCGAATTTAGTCTCTATTGTTCTTCGTGAAACGTTTAAATTCACTCTGAATTTTTTTGCTACTGTTCTTCGTGAAACATAGTTAAATTTGTGATTTTGTTATCCTCAATTGAAGCCTGGTCACGAACTCGCGATGGAGCTGGATAACAAGGAAGAGATCTGGTCGCGACAGTGAATCGGTGATGGAGATGGCGATGGCTACGTCATTGTGTTTTGAATGGATTTAGGGATGAAAATTGTGAGAAATTGAAGCCTGGTGGTAGTAGAGTTGTAGGTGGGGATGTATACGATGTTGAAGATCACAAATTTCCATTGAAATTGTTTCTGAAAATTGAACCAATTTCAAGAATTTTGGAAAAAAGCATACTTGATTAATTGGGATTCATCAAGCATTGGTATGTTAACTCTTAAAAGCTTCCTATAATTTCCGGATAATTTAGGTGATTTTTTTACACCGACCCGTTCTGACCCGCACCCGTCTTGACCCGCACCCATCTTGACCCGTCTTCAAATTGACTCGTTCTGACCCGCACCCATTCTGACCCGCACCCGTTCTGACCCGCAACCCAACCTGACCCGACCCGCCCAATTTGCCAGGTCTAATTATTTTGTTATCTTTAAAACACCTAGAAAGGTTATTGATGCCTTGAAATCTTTAAGGAGCAAATTTCTCTACATATGCGTTTAATATCTCTTAATCTAGCTCTTCTACCCAAATTTATGAATGGGGTTAGTTTTATCATGTAAACAGTGTTAATTTATTTAATATATTAACATGTTATAAATAAAACAATATAGGGCCCGTTGTCTTCGTCAACCGATCAACGGATAGATCCTGTAAAATTAGAAGAAAAAAAAATCTTGATCGAACACACCAATATATCCTTCATACATTATGGGATATTACTAGACCTGGCAAATTGGGCGGGTCGGGTCAGGTTGGGTTGCGGGTCAGAACGGGTGCGGGTCAGAATGGGTGCGGGTCAGAACGAGTCAATTTGAAGACGGGTCAAGATGGGTGCGGGTCAAGACGGGTGCGGGTCAGAACGGGTCGGTGTAAAAAAATCACCTAAATTATCCGGAAATTATAGGAAGCTTTTAAGAGTTAACATACCAATGCTTGATGAATCCCAATTAATCAAGTATGCTTTTTTCCAAAATTCTTGAAATTGGTTCAATTTTCAGAAACAATTTCAATGGAAATTTGTGATCTTCAACATCGTATACATCCCCACCTACAACTCTACTACCACCAGGCTTCAATTTCTCACAATTTTCATCCCTAAATCCATTCAAAACACAATGACGTAGCCATCGCCATCTCCATCACCGATTCACTGTCGCGACCAGATCTCTTCCTTGTTATCCAGCTCCATCGCGAGTTCGTGACCAGGCTTCAATTGAGGATAACAAAATCACAAATTTAACTATGTTTCACGAAGAACAGTAGCAAAAAAATTCAGAGTGAATTTAAACGTTTCACGAAGAACAATAGAGACTAAATTCGGAGTGATGTATCAACCTCAGTTTCGTGTATTACCACCATATCCTCCATCGCCACCTCCTTCCTCCGTAACCACCGCCTCCGTAACCTCGATTTTGTAGTTGCTGTAAACTAGGGTTGAGGAGGATCTGGACATCCAAAATCATTGCTCCAATCGTCCATGGTCGAGTACGATTGTTGCTTCAATCGTCCGGGATCGAGTACAATCGTTGCTCAAAAAGTGTTGCTACATGGTCGATTGATTGAGAACCCTCTGTTTATGCCTTGACCCGCCCTGACCCGCAAGTTCTATTTCTTACTTTTGAAATTACCCAACATGACCCTCAAAGAATATCAATTAACCCAACCTGACCCATCAGTTATATAATTTTTACCCATCCTGACCCATAAATGAAGACGCGGGTTGAATTTGCCAGGTCTAGATATTACACGTTGATATGATATTCTTCATGACATCATCATTCTTGATGTGCATAAAGAGGGAAGGCAAACAAGAGATGAAGCGACAAACTCTTCTTGTTAGATTGATTATATTATGATAGCAGAAGATGACATTTTATCATCAAATGATGTTAAGTGATTTAGAGAAAAAGTCAAAATTGATTTTCAGGCATCTTGGCTCCAAGCCTAATTAGCATGGCTTCCAAATCCAACCCTTGACATGTTTTTGTTCTTGGCAAAGAGATCAACTTTGAAGGTGACTCCACACATTGCACCCTCACTGTCAACCCTTAAGATTGCTTTCATTTTGTTCTTTGGATGCTCAAAGTTCATCAACTCTCCTCCTGTTAGTGCAACCTACATTCCATTCATTTTTCATGTTAGTGTAACTATAATGTTGTCCTTACTACTTTGAACTAGATTTTACTAATAGAATGATGTCGTGAGGATACCGCAGATACATAAACAGTTGCATTGTTAAAACAAGATGTAAAGAAAACGAAAATACAAAATGAGTATGCCATAATCTGAGACATAAATACCCTCACATTTTTTTTTAACGGCAATTTCATTCAACACAAGGGAACCGGCAAGCAAGACGCTAAGCCGTCCCAAACAACAAAAACACAAAGACTTACATTAAAAGTTGAAAGACACCCAATCCTCCCAAACAATTCTTCTACCTTTATATCTCGAAGAAACCCAAAGAAAACTAATCGATTTTATCTCAGAAATCGTTCCACCGAGGGAGGGCTTCTTATTATTAAACACGACATCGTTTCTATTTTTCCATAACACCCATAACGCCGCCCGAAGCACCACGGTAATCATAGTCGCCTTGATGTTGTTGGGCGGGCCTCTACCACCGTGAGTAAGCAAATCCTTGACCTCTAGAACGAAGAACGGGTCCAATTTACACCATTGGCTAAGCACGGTCCACACATACGAAGCAAACGAACATCCCGTAAAAAGGTGGTTCTCCGACTCGTCATGGGAATCACACATCGGGCACACCCTCGACTCTATCCTCACCCCTCTTTTGAGGAGATTAGTCTTCGTCGCCAGCCTACCCAAAAACGCCCTCCAACACATAATATTTACTTTCGTGGGAATACACTTACTCCATTCAAAATCCGACGCCTCACTGACTTCACTTTCCATAATTAAATGGGCCACACTCTTTGTGGTGAAGAGCCCAGTGGGATCCCCCTCCCAAGCCCAAACCCCTTCATTTTGAACCAAAAAATCGGACAACTGCAGACCCTTCCTTGCCATCAAAGATTCAACTTTTACAATGGAGCTCCAGACTCCAGTGGCCCCTCTTTTGAAAGGAATTAGTTTATTTCTATTGCAATCTCCATGAATGCCTTTAATAATTTTCTTCCATAGGCCATTTGAATCCGAGTTAAACCGCCAATACCACTTAGATAATAACGCCAAATTTTTTATCTCCAAGGGCACCAACCCGAGGCCACCCTTTTTTAAAGGACGCGCAACTATTTCCCGGTTCACCCAATGAATTTTGTGTTTGTCCGGGCCACCTCCCCATAAGAAATTGAAGCGAATGGACTCCATTCTTTTTAAAGCTTTTGCCGGAGCTTTGAACAAGGAAAAATAGTAAGACGGTAAGCTCTCAAGAACCGCTTTAACAAGCACAAGTCTTCCCCCCATTGAAAGAGAGCTCGCCTTCCACTTCGAGAGCCTAGCCTCAAAAATATCAATTACCGGCTTCCAAGCGGCCACCCTATTCATACTTTCTCCCACTCTAAGACCGAGATGAGAAAAGGGTAACGCCTCCCCCTTGCAACGAAGTTTCACCGCCCGGGCCTTTACATCCTCCAAGTCGCAATTCAAACCAAAAAGGGAACACTTAGACAAGTTCACCTTCAACCCCGAGACAAGGAAGAAGGCCCGAAGAAGTCTAGCAAGGTTTGCCACATTAAGATCCGACCACATCCCCAAAATCAAAGCATCATCCGCAAAGAGAATGTTTGAAAGAGAACGATCCCCATTGGGAATTGGAATACCACTAAAAATACCAATCCGATTCGCCTTTTCAAGCATCCAAGAGAAAGCTTCCATGACAATTATAAACAAAAAGGGGGACATCGGGTCCCCTTGCCTTAGGCCTCTAGAGCATTGAAATTCTAAAGTTGGAGAGCCATTTACAAGAACCGACGCCCTTGACGAAGAGAGGCATCCCCGAACCCACTTGATCCATTTCAACGGAAACTTCATTTGGGCCAAGATAGAGCATAAGAACTCCCAATCCACGGTGTCGTAAGCTTTTTGGAAGTCAATCTTGAAAATCATCATTTTATACTTTGACCTTTTACCCCAAGAAACAAGTTCATTGACAATGAGAGGCCCATCAATGATATTCCTTTTAGCCACAAACGCCATTTGGTTATCGGACACAATCGAGTCCATAACCCCCTTCATTCTATTAGCAAGCACCTTGGAGATAACTTTGGTGATACACCCGACCAAGCTAATAGGGCGATAATCATTGAGGTCTTGGGGGTCTCTACATTTAGCGATAAGGTGGATAAACGACGCACCACATCCCTTACTAATTCTCCCATTATCGTGGAAACTAGTAAGAATGTTAAAAAAATCCACTTGGAAGATCTCCCAAAACTTCTTAAAGAAACCAAAATTAAACCCATCCGGCCCCGGGGTCTTCTCACTCCCGCAACACCAAATAGCATCCTTTATTTCTTGGCTAGAAAAAGGTGCAATTAGCGCCCTACCTTCTTGTTCCGACAGGCCTTTTAAGCCATCACAAATCATAGTTGGTCTCCTCATTTTTTCTTCTTTAAAGCGACATTTAAAGAAATTCCACACTTCTTTTTTTAAGGCGTTCGGATTCTCCACCCACTCCCCTTTAATCTTTAGCCCATTAATTCTACTTTTGCCGATGTTTTGATTAATAATACCATGAAAGAAAGACGAATTTTCATCTCCCTCCGTCACCCATTTCGATCTAGCCTTAGTTTTGAGATCCTCTAGCTCCTTTTTGGTAACTTCTTTCAGGGACTTTTTTTGCTCAGTCCAATCCTCCAATTCCTCCCCATTTAGCTCTCTTATTTCCCCCAAAGAGTCGTACCAATTACACATAAACTCAATAGATTCTTTAATCCCCTCTCTTTTACTCTTTTCCTTATTAACCCAAACCTTCAGTGCTCCTTTTATTGCCTTTAATTTTGCTAGCAAAAAAAGGTCAGGAACATTACAATCACCCACTGTCGCTACCGCATCCAAAACAATCTTTTCCAAATTGGGGTCTTGAAGCCAAGACGAGAAAAACCGGAATGGAGACGGGCCAAAATCCGCCATCGTCGTCTTAAGGATCAACGGCGAATGATCCGACCACGTACGGGGAAGAGCCGTAACCGATGCAAACGGCCAACGTTTTCTGAAATTATCACACACGAGAAACCTATCAATCTTACTAAAAGACTCGCCTTTACGGTGACAATACGTAAACTTCTTTCCGCCCATGCGATACTCCGAAAGACCCGCACGATTGATGAACGCGTTGAAAGCGAGAGCACCGGAAGGATGGAACTCGGATCTCAATCTATCATCTTCCCCTCTAACTTCATTAAAATCTCCACAAAAGACCCATAGCCCACTTTTTGACCATCGCAAGTCGGCCAATTGATCCCATAGTCTCCTCTTAATCCCCTCGTCAAATACCCTCACATACCACTTAGAAAGGGTGCAAAAGACTTTGAGCAGCTAGACTTTATAACCTCCAAATTATCAGAATTTACAACAGAGCCATCTGCACATATCCCCCCAGAAAAGTGTCACTCTTCCATCATTGCTCTGTTCAAGTAAAAGGTTACATTTCTGAATTTACAACTTACATATTCATTCTCTTTTCAGAACCACTTACAAGTGAAATGAAGACCCTTTTATCCTTGAAGTCAAATACCACAAAACCAAAACTGCCTTCAAGGTCCTTAAGGACGGAATGGGCCGGGTATGGGCCGCAGTCTCAAAGGGTCTTGTAGGCCTGGATCACAAACATGGACTCATTTGTGCCCTTGGCTAGCCCATATTGTTTGTTAAGAGCACATAAATTGTTCAAACTGCCCAAAAATATGCAATGGACGTCATCCACACTACAAAACAACCTACGAAAACGAGATATTATTAACACCATAAATGTATAGTGCCTTGGTAGATGGATCTAATCAACTTTTAGTATGTACGTATATAAGCATCACTACTAGAAAGAAAAAGAAAAAAAAAAGATTTTGCTACGTAGTTTTCCATTGGAAACGCGTAGATCATTTTGCGACACAATTGCGACAAATATGTTTTGATGGAAAAATCTCGTAGGAAATTGTTTGTAACAATTTAGGACGCAATTTACAACACATTTGTGTCTAAGGGGGCAAATGAGAGGAGTTTCTCGCAAGCTACTCGAGATCGAATCAATAAAAAACTCGAAACGAGCCTAGCTTTATCGAGCCCAAGCCGAGCTCAAGCCTTGAAATATGGCTTGTTTAATAAACGAGTTCGAGCCCGAACTTTACATGCTGAGCTCAAGCCGGCTTACTAGCCATAACGAGCCTTTTATTTATATAATTTTTTTTTAAAATTAAGCCCAAAGCGAGCTCGATCGTAAATAGTTTCTCACAAATGAAGCTTGAGCTTTAAAAAAAACTAAACAAGTCTAAACGAGCTCGGACTCGGCTTGACTCGTTGCATCCCTATCTGCGACAAGAGAATTTGCACGGTTCTTACTATTATTATTTATTTAACTCTATTTTAAATATTACGCAAAATGAGAATTAAAACAAGCACCGAATACACCCTAGTTTTCTTTCTAATTAGATTTCCAAAGAAAACACTTTTTCCTTTAGATTTTAAAATTTTCGTGTTTAGGTTTACAAATTTTCATAGAAAATGAGCCAGTTTTCTAGTAGTGGGCATGTGCATGTATGTATCAATGTATCATAATATATAATATTACCTTTGTGAGGCCAAAAGGGTTAGAGAAGAATGAGCAAAGGCCAAAGAAGCATCCTTTCCTAAAGAGATGGATGAAACATTATTTTCATAATAGGAGAGGAAGGCTTGAAGTGGGGATTGAGTGTTTGATTGGTTCGGGTTCAAGTTTGCGCTATCATTAGGGCTGTTTAGCTCTTTTGGCGGGCTCACGATCCCGTTCTTGAACACTCCCAACATGTTTCTTTTATCTCTTTCTTGTTGTTTTAGTGTTATTAAATGACAACTCTGTTGTAAAATCAGAGAATCGGAAACAATCGAATTGAAGCTTGCAACTATTATTATTGAATCAAAGAAAACTATTACAAGAAAGAAATTGAAGAAGACCCCTAACAACTACTCGATCACAGCTCTTATACACACCTAACGGCTATCAACCGAATATCAAGAAATGTAACTACCACCCTTCAACTATTACTGAATTAACATAATCTACCCAAGACTTTAATAACCCGAATTACACGTGTAAGAGATTTACACATTAACCCCTATAAACCTTATAACCCGTCAACTCAGCTCCAAACATTCTCTTAACTTGATTGCAAGCCTCCTAACAAGTAATTAAGACTTCACATCTCAACAATCTCCACCTTGAAGTCTTGATCTAATAAATGCATATCAGATTTGACAACACTAATCAACATTAGCTCCGGGCAACAGAGATTCAATGAACTTGAATACCCTGGAGTGTTAATTAGCATTAAGCCAAAACCTGCACATTTATCAGAAATTAAAACCAACACTCACCCTACTCCTGCTGCACCTATACAAAAGTTGAACTTTGCACCAGTCAAAACTTTAGTAAGCATGTCAGCAGGGTTGTCAAGTGTGTTTATTTTATGAACTTCAACCTCCTTAGAGGTTATAACATCTCTTATCCAATGCAACTTAACTAATATGTGCTTTGTTTTATCATGAAACACTGCATTTTTGGATAAGAGTAATGCCCCTTGACTATCACAATGAACTATAGACTTTGAAACTTTTACCCCTAATTCAGATAAAAATCTACTAAGCCATAAGGCTTCCTTCATGGCTTCTGTCAAGGCAATATATTCAGCCTCTGTGGTACTTAAAGCCACAACAGGCTGCAACTGAGCCTTCCAACTCACAGGGCTGTTTTCAACTTGAAATAAGTACCCTGTCAAAGACCTACCCCTATCAAGGTCTTTGGCAAAATCTGAGTCAACAAATCCTTCAACTAGCCCACTTTGACCACCTCTATCTCCAAATATCAGGCCTAGTGTTCTAGTTCCTGCTAAGTACCTTAAAATCCACTTAGCAGCAGCCCAATGAACTTTTCCAGGATTGGATATATACCTACTAACTAAGCTAACAGCATATCCCAAATCAGGTCTTGTACACACAAGCAGATACATTAAGCTACCTGATAACGGGTGTCGAGACCGCTACAAATAATCCTAAACTTAAACCTATAGATAGGGTAAGTAGGGTATCAATCCAGGGGAGTTGGTGGTCACTAGCGATTTAGATTTTAACTATCTAACTAAATTAACTACCTAAACCTAGATTACTGTCACTAACCTAGATTGACCTAAACTAAACTAAATTAATTTAATCTAAGGAATTACACTAAATTGCCTCTTGGCTAATTGCCTCTTGGCTGTTTTTGTTTGGAATTGTGAACTAACTAACTTATTAACTAAAGATAACTACTTCTGGATCCTGGTATGCTACCTATCTGGATAAAACCTATCAGAGGCTAATACTACATAGACATAGTCCCCAATTGCCTCCTTGACCTAATAACCTAATTTCTTAATGGGCTGATTAGTCCTGCCGCAAGAAAGTGCTAGATCAATAAACAGTGGACCACTAAAACCCTAGGTTACTAGTTAGATTAAACAGTTTAGCATGCGGGTGTTCAACGGTAGCAAGTATTCCGGAACAATTAGCAACGATAGATTAGAAACAGAAAGATTTCACATACCGTTCACCAAAAGTAGTTACATTGAATTAGCCAGACATCGTACTGATCACAAACATGAGAAAGATGAAAAGAAAACTCTAAAATTCGTAATTCTCACCCCAAAAACGGCTGGGGGTGATTAGGGTTCGAACTATAACCTAAACACCATTTAAATAGGTTTAGAAAATAAAAATAATAAAAATCTGCCGACTTAGCCCGTGGGCGTACCGCCCTAAATTGATATGGTTTGGGCGTACCGCCCGAGTTTGTGAACTTCCAAATTGCGAATCCCTTCTGCTGCTCGCCATTTATTGTGTTCCCACCAAAGTAAAATCTTTAATTAACAAAACATGCTCATCGCACGTGGTCTTATATCTCAATTAATTCCTTTAACTCTTTCTTTGAATTAGCTCAACATCCATCTGTTCACGAAAGCAATAAACATGAAACAAAGTTTTAGTGTTTTTATTTTATTTTGTTTAAATGACAAATCAAAAGCATTTTGTATTTATTTTAATATCTTCATTTTAATTCAAATAAATAGCAACTAATATTTATAAAAACTGTTATGATGCTCAATTCATTAATGCATTATGACTCGGGCTCAACTTAATTATACTATTTAAACTCAATTACACCATAACAAAGTAATTTATAAAAACCGAGTAAAATAATATATTTTATACTCAACTCGGTGTGTTTAGGGGATGAATAATATTAATAAAACTGTACTTTTTAACCGCTCATCACATCCCCACACTTATCTTTTTCCGTCTCGGAAAAACTGCCATGGAATCATAATCAGGAATCAATCTCAAAACAATTTAACTTTTTAATTTGTCCACCAATTCAATTCCACAAACCATAATGTAATCACATATACTAACTGCAACTGCCGATATTTCGATCCGACTAAACCCAACCACTGATCTTTGAGCCCCCAAGGTGTTTATATAAATTACCAAACATTTGTATTAACCTGCCAATGTGTCCCACATTCAGAAAGTTCTAGCTCAATCTAATCCCGATTCATATTCGGTCAAAGTAAAGGGTAATAAAGATAAAATATTTATATTCTCCCCACCCTAATTAAATCAGATACCTATATATCCCAAGAATGATGGATTTGGATGGATAGTGAAGTTGCTGAGCATTTATTTGTCTACTATATTTTTTTTAATATTTTTTTTATTTTTTTTTCTTTTTTTTTTCATTTTTTTATATATAATTGGTTAATTTTAACTATACTTACCAACGAACATCATCAGAGGCATTCTTTCACAAGGTCTTACCCCCGAAATCATACGTGAGTGTTCTGCCCGCGAGATCCAGAACATCATCAGAGGCACTTACCACGGGATACTATCCTTAGTTCGTACATGAGTATTTTGTCCCTTCACTCTAAAAATATTAACCAATTTATTACCTATTATGCTCAAATATGGAAAAATGGGGCGCCGTTATTTCTCGGATTTGCTTTCGCAAAAAGATCATAACGTGCCAGGTATTCTGAAGATATATAAGTTTCTAATTCAAAAAGGTCTCTTTCCTCCTAATCATCAGTTTCAATCTCACTCTAACTCCTAAAATGGGAACCCACTGGCAAACTAAATTAATTACATATTTATACACAAATAAACACCAAAGGATAATTAAGCTTTACTAAATCAGCTGGGCCTACCGACACATCACAAATTAGCTATATTTTCCATTCTCTCATTTTCTTACCACTTTTCCCTTTCTTTCTTTATTTTTATTTTATACTTTTAAAACCGATTCCCAATTTTCTATCATTTTCCATGATTTTGCAAGTTAATCCAGAGACAATTTTTCAATTTTTTTAATTTTTTGGATTTTCTTTTTATTTTTTATTTTTAAACACACACAAAAATAAAGCACAAAAGTCATTATTTCCCTCCCCACACTTGAGTTCAACATTGCCCTCAATGTGAACAAAGAAACAACAAAAAATAAACAAGAATTAAAGCAAAAAAAATAAAAATAAATAGAAATAGGAAACGTACCGGTGATCGGAGATAAGAAAGAAACAAAAATCTATGACAACCACTCCTAGGCGTACCGCCCAGCTCCTTAAAAACTGGGGCGTACCGCCTTGCCCTCTTTTTGACAGAAAGTTTTTAAAAATTTCAAGACTTAAAATCTTTATGTATCCTGTCAAAACATCTAATTTTCTCACCAGTCCCTGTTCCAATATAAATCTATTCCTGAACATACCTGGAACACTTGATTTTTGCTCAATTCCATCACCGAAAACTGATCCGAATCCTGAAAAACACAAAACACAAAACACACACAAAATAAAAAAAAAAACAAATAAAAATAAAAAAAAAAACCTACCACTGGGTTGCCTCCCAGAAAGCGCTAAGTTTATGGTCGTCAGCCAGACCATCCTTCCTTCTCTGCTCACGGTGGCTTCAGTCCACACTTCCCAACCGAGTTCCCGATGAACGCTCGGTATTTCACACGCCAAGTTCCTTTCTTCAAGCCACACTTGCCAATCACATTACCGATGAAGGCTCGGTAGTTCACACGTCTCCTAATTTTTCTCTTTAAACCCAACATGTGAAATATATTAAATTGAAAATTAAAAACAAATTCATCATGAATCGAGCACTTACCTGCCGAATTGCCCACGTATGCTCGATAGTTGACATGATACATCCAGCCTTGCAAATTCACACACGGCTCATCCACGACATCACTGCGGAGTTTCTTCGGTGGTATTTGCCCAACATCAACTTCCTCCACCTTCCTCTTCCTTACCGGTTTTTCCTCAGTCACCTGCACAACAAATAAAGAAGAAGGGTTAGAAGTACCTACCAGGATCTCCACCTCTTGCTCATCTTCACTCTCTGCAACCACACTCTCACAACTAACTTGTTCTAAAATACCATCAACCTCTAATTCTGTTTCATCGACAACCTCAACTTCTGAAAACACCCATTCTCGCTCAACAACTACATCTTCAAGAACAATCTCGCACTCAGCTTGTTCCACGATACTTTCAACCTCCACTGCTATCTCCTCAACAACCCCAGCTTCTGAAAGCACCTCGTCTCGCTCAATCTCTTCTTCTAACTCCTCATCAACCTCAACCGATGTGAAACATGATTCTTCATTATTTGAGAAAACCGGTGTGTCATTATCTACCACAACATCTTGATCCCTAATTTGTGATGATATCCACTCTTGCTTTTCTTGAGACCTCTCAAAACCCAATAATCCTTGCGGAATAATTTGTTGTTCCTTTACCAAAATATCATACTTGTAATCCAACAACTTTATGCGGTATTCCCTTGATTGATGAGGTTTAGCCAACTCTTGCTCGATTTGGGACAAATGAGATCTTCTTAGAGATTTCAAAACACCTTCATACTGATAAACATTTGGACCCGCCCATGGTTGTTCCGTTGAATATTCAGAATAATTCGCTTGACTATATGCTTGGCGGTCCTCGTATTCTTGATAAGATTTATTGCACTCTTCCTGATAACTTGACTGATAATATCTTTGAGATTTCACTGGACGTGCCCTACAACGCGAGTAGACTGAATTTGGATGTTCATATCCCGTTCGATGCTGCCTTTGAGCAACTTCTCTTCTGCGTGCATACTCTTCCTCCCTTTGAACTTCGGCTGGTGACACAATTCTTGATACCCCGCGGTCATACCGTATCTGATTCCCTCCTCGGTTCTTAGGGAATTGTGGTACACCCCAAGGAGGTTGGTTGTAATTCTGTTGTGACTGATATTGGGGATCCTCATATGCCGATTTGGAGTAATTGTTCCCATATCCATCTTCATATCCTGCAAATGATTCAAAGTTAGATTTATAATTATTATTAGAATAAACATCATGATTTAAATAATTAAAATTCCTGGATTGGGAATATCCCTGATTGTACGATGATGACGGTCTTTGATATTGAGAATAAATTCGTGGGTCTTCATACTCATCCTCATCTTCCGAGTCCTCTACAACCCGGATCCCATCAGGCAATGTTGGGCAAAACTTCATCCTATGATAATAGCTCCCGTAGTTATAGCATTTCTCCTCCTTCACCATGATAAAATTCAACTTTCCTGCAAACAATCAAAAACACAGAAACCAATTGCGTAGTACTGATCTAAACAATAAAATAACACAATGGAATCAAAACTAGCAATTCGGACAAATTTTATGATGATTTTTTTTTTAAAATTAAACGGAACTAATAAAAATAAAAATTACAGAAAAAAAAAAATTTTTTGTTTCTTTTTTTTTTTGTTGTTTTTTTTTTAAGAACTAGACAAGCAAAACCAAAATTAAAGAAAATAAAAAGAAATTTTTTTTTTTTGATTTTTTTTAAAACAAACAAAACACGAATTAAATAAAAAAACTAAAATCACTAATAAGCGCACGTACTCCCCGGCAACGGCGCCAATTTGATAACGGGTGTCGAGACCGCTACAAATAATCCTAAACTTAAACCTATAGATAGGGTAAGTAGGGTATCAATCCAGGGGAGTTGGTGGTCACTAGCGATTTAGATTTTAACTATCTAACTAAATTAACTACCTAAACCTAGATTACTGTCACTAACCTAGATTGACCTAAACTAAACTAAATTAATTTAATCTAAGGAATTACACTAAATTGCCTCTTGGCTAATTGCCTCTTGGCTGTTTTTGTTTGGAATTGTGAACTAACTAACTTATTAACTAAAGATAACTACTTCTGGATCCTGGTATGCTACCTATCTGGATAAAACCTATCAGAGGCTAATACTACATAGACATAGTCCCCAATTGCCTCCTTGACCTAATAACCTAATTTCTTAATGGGCTGATTAGTCCTGCCGCAAGAAAGTGCTAGATCAATAAACAGTGGACCACTAAAACCCTAGGTTACTAGTTAGATTAAACAGTTTAGCATGCGGGTGTTCAACGGTAGCAAGTATTCCGGAACAATTAGCAACGATAGATTAGAAACAGAAAGATTTCACATACCGTTCACCAAAAGTAGTTACATTGAATTAGCCAGACATCGTACTGATCACAAACATGAGAAAGATGAAAAGAAAACTCTAAAATTCGTAATTCTCACCCCAAAAACGGCTGGGGGTGATTAGGGTTCGAACTATAACCTAAACACCATTTAAATAGGTTTAGAAAA
>JBCNJP010000017.1:93037777-93055777 GCA_039602395.1 Deinandra increscens subsp. villosa
GGTTGTCCAACACAGCCTTAATGAGAGTAAGTCTTCCCCCAATTGGAAGGCATTTAGACTTCCAACCCGACAGTCTACTCTTGAAAATATCAACCACCTTATTCCAATGTCTCACCTTATGCATGTTCGCACCAACAACCATACCCAAGTACTCGAAGGGGAAGTTACAAACCTTGCATCCCATCAAACCGGCCTTATTACTCGTCTCAGTAGAAGTCACGTTGACACCCACCACCCCACACTTAAATAAATTGACCCGGAGACCCGACACCAGGAAGAAGCCCCATAGTAATCTTCTCAGATTAATGAAGTTCTGATCAGACCACTCTCCCATAACCATCACGTCATCAGCAAAGAGAAGGTGAGAAAGCACGGGACCATTGTTGGGAAGTCTTAAGCCCCGAAAAACCCCCCGTAGAAACTGCCTTCGTCATCATGAGGTGGAAAGCCTCCATAGCTATGATAAATAAATAGGGTGAGAGCCTGAGAGGGGGTCGCCCTACCTCACCCCTTTGAATCCAAAGAACTCTTTTGAGGGAGACCCGTTGATAAGAATCGAGGATTTAGACAACTGAAGAATCCCACGAACCCACTTTCTCCATAACTCGGGGAAATTCATTTGAGCAAGGATCGAATCCAAAAAATCCCAATCCAGGGAATCGTATGCCTTGTTGAAGTCGATTTTGAAGAACATGGTTTCACTTTTAGTCCTTTTCACCCACGATAAAACTTTGTTTATGATTAGGGGCCCATCCACAATATTCCTCCCGGCCACAAAAGCCATCTGGCTATCAGAAATGATAGACTTCATCACCATCTTAATCCTATTGGCAAACACTTTGGAAACAACCTTGTTGATACACCCAAGTAGGGTGATCGGCCGGAAATCATCGAATGATTGAGGATCTTCGGACTTTGGGATAAGGCAAATAAAGAAAGAAGCACATATAAAGGATATGATTGGTGTGTTCGATCAAGATTTTTTTTTTCTTTCAATTTTACAGTATCTGTCCGTTGACCGTTGACGAAGACAACGGGTCCTATATTATTTTATTTATAACACGTTAATATATTAAATAAATTAGCACTGTTTACATGATAAAACTAACCCCATTTGAATAGAAGAGCTAGATTAAGAGATATCAAAAGCATATGTAGAGAAATTTGCTCCTGAAAGATTTCAAGGCATCAATAACCTTTCTAGGTGTTTTAAAGATAGTAAAATAATACAATACAAAGAGGTCAATCTACACCAAAGCCTAGTAGTATCATACCACAACCTCTTACAATAAACTTTATTGAGATTCACCTTGAACCCCAGAAGCTATGTAAAACATCTTAGAATTCTATTCGAGTTTATGAAATTAACCTCCGAACATTCACAAATGAAGGTAACATCATTCGCATAAATAAGATGAGACAAAATTCAAGCCATTATGAGTGACAGAAATACCTTGAAAAAAAATGATCACAAACCGTTTTCATCGAGCATGCGAGATCCTCCTTTGTAATAATAAATACGAAAGGGGAGAGTAAGTCCTTTAATCTTACTCTACATGTTTGTC
This sequence comes from Deinandra increscens subsp. villosa, assembly GCA_039602395.1. Taxonomy (NCBI): domain Eukaryota; kingdom Viridiplantae; phylum Streptophyta; class Magnoliopsida; order Asterales; family Asteraceae; genus Deinandra; species Deinandra increscens. The sequence goes on from JBCNJP010000017.1 coordinate 93,039,343, forward strand.
TGTTGTAATGAGACTTGAACCCTTACTACCTAAAAAGAAACCCAATCTTAAACACTTTGATATCATTAAACTAATGGTAATCAAATCATAAAGTTGTATGGAGCCACATATATTAAAACAGATTATTTTTCATAAACAAAATCAATAATAGAATAAACTCTCAGAACCAGTAAAGAAAACAATACAAATCAGAGTGTCCCTCAAACACAACTAAAACCATTTCTGTAAAACAAACACCACAAGAAACTTATACAGTCATTCACACCAACCATGATCCAAAGTCTTATGATGATAAGAGATCAGGTGGCGGCAATGGCGGTGAAAGGTTGGACAACCGGTGCAGTCACAACTTCAGTGGTACCATTGACGACATCATCTTTAGCAGATACAGTTGCTGTTGCTGCATCCTTTGTGTCTTTAGCGGGAGGTGGCGGTGGAGGAACCATGTGTGCTGGCGGTGTTTGCTTCAGTTTCACCAGAATCTGTCGCAGCCTGGAGAGATCAGTTGGTTTTCCGGGCTTGGGTCCCTGAATGACGGCTATCGATGGTTTCTTGTCTTTATCCTTCTTGCCTCGCTTCTCAATGTTAGCAACCTCACGAGGAACCAGCTCGGCTATTGCTTTCCAGTACTGTTTATCTGCTTCTTTATGGAACTTCTCTTGCTTTGCTACATATAACTGTTTCAAAAAAGAACACCAATTTAAAGTACAGATGATGAAATTATAGACACATAAGTCACAGGGAGGCAAGTTAATGGGTGCTAAACAGGTTGCTTTTGTAGATTAGCAAGTTGAACCCAACACAAACCCGGACACGACACGAGCCCAAAAATCATGCCAGACACATTGATACAGGCATATTTGCAGGATGACACTGACCGTTTTACCTGGACAAAAATATTTTACTTTTTGTCATATTGACTCTAATATTACAAATTTACAGAGAAAATATGCATAGGTATAAAACAGTTGCATTTAAACTATAGAACATGACGCTGTCTTTGAGTGATTATTTCTTCCAAAATTTTTAAAGGATCTGAAATCAGAAAACATGAAAATAGGTATTGCCTAACTTTTGATCACACTAGCTCTGGGTTGTATTTTATAAACACACTAATTTAGCTAAATAGGTATTTTATAAGCACACTAACTAAATCAGAGCATGGCGGCTCTTAGAGGTGGTGAAATTCACGATTTAGCTAAATGTGTGTCGTTTTGGGTTGTATTTTATAACCAGGGATCAAATGCGTAAACTTTGAAAAACTTAGCTAAAAAGGAACAGGTCAATAGTCACATGGAATGTTTTTAAACGCTTAGAAACATGGTTCACGGGTTTTAATGGACAAAAGGTGTTCACATGTTGGCCCAACCTGACCACCAATTTGAAACTAACTGAATTTGACCCCCCACCCGCCCATTGTGTCACGTCCTTTTAAGCTGAATTACCTTTTCTCCTTCTCTATTGGTGAGCTTGTTAGTCTCAACATTCTGGAGTCTTTTCTCATGGAAAGCTCGTTTGTACACTTCACCTTCTTCCATGATCTGATTTCGTAAATCCTTCTCCTTGTTTTCTTTCTCCTCCAAGCGAATTGCATTTTGCCTGCACAAGAAAGACATGCTAAAACACATTTCTTGCCTAGCAAGTTCTGAACCACCTTGTTACACCCAAGAAGTTATCATTTAAGGTAGTCCTATAGTTCATAGCAAACCTAATCTTTAGGTTATACGATGTAGAAACAATATGTAAACATGGGGTCACATTTACATGAAAGAAAGAGAAACATAGAACCCACAAGATGTAGAATGAAGAAATAATGGCCTAAATGCAATATATATTTACATCCAAGGACCTAATATCTAAACGAAAGCCATCTTATGACACTATAGTACAGGTACTACCTCTACTAAGGTTAAAACTAGGGGAAGATTGTGGCGGGTTGGATCATTCAAGCAGAACACTACCTGTGTATTATTGTGTCAAGGAAATAATTAATCCTAACCACAACACACTTAAAAATGTGTAGCACGGCCAATACGCGTTAAAATATTTATTTACGTGAGTCAAACAAGTTGTAAAGGGTTAGTAGGTCCACATGTTTAACTAAATGGGTTAAACAACTCAACCCTAACAGAACCTGTTTATTAGAGATGTTAGATATGACAACCTCACAACCCAAAACCTGAACCGGATATGCCAAGTATTGCTTTAAGACTAAAAGAGAAACAGGTGCTAGTTGGCCTGCTTCACTGTTTGGTTTGGTGGGTAAAAGCCCAAAATATTTGTTGTATACATGATTTATATAATCTTAACTCCAGTTTTTTAATGTTATCTTCCACCTGGCATCTCTCTTTGTCATGCTTAGTGTAGTGTAGCATTGATTATGGAAGTCAATTTAACATTTTAATTTTCAATCATAAGATAAAGATCAGCCAATAGATCAATCTCTTGCCCAGCACACTTCTATAGTATTCCTTAAGATGTTAGTTGAATGATAATATATCTATTAATCACCGAACGTCTGCTGATCTGGTCCTATCACACATTTAAATTTATATTACTGATCTGAATAATTTGGCCTGAATGGTAATTACTTGCGGTGTAGATCATATGGATCTTGATGTGTATTTAACATCATTAAAATCCTCACAATAGTAACATAAAGCCCTTAAAGTTCTTTAAACTCGCATCCCTAATTCTTTAACAGATCGAACCAGTGCTAACAATCAAACATTAAAATGATGCAACTAATCATCTGTCCATTTTTGACAAAGAATTAGGAAATTCACATTGAACCATGGTAAAATGATGCTTATTATCCAAATTCCAGAAGACTTCATAGATCTACTCAATCTTCTTCATAAGTAAAATTAGATTACCAAATGACCGTTGATTTTTGTTGCAAATCGCAAAACAGTGCTATACAAGAGTGCTGATCTTCAAACACAATTATGAGTTTATGACGGATCCGGTAGAAATACTACTAGATATAAATAAACACTAGAAGATCTAAAACAGGAAACTTAAGATCAGTACGAAATTGAACAAGATCAAGCGCAGAGAGAACCTCACCGGCGCCATTCACGAAGAGCAGATCCCTCATCGCGTTGCATTTCACTCGGAGGCGGAAGCAGCGGTCCATCAGAAGTGAAGATTCCATCAGCATCCTCTCCAACATTGTAGCCATGGCTGCCATTTCCGTTCGAGATCGGAATTGAGGAGGAATCAAAGGGAGAAGATCCAGGGTGGGAGTAGGTGTTGGGATCGGGATCACTGAATCCGAAGGGATCTGATGCGTCTACGGATTGATGAGGAACTTGTTCTCCGTTGGAGTAGGAATTGTTGGCGTCGAAGTAACCTTCATCGAACTGGCCGGAAGATGGAATTGGGGATTCTTCGCCGTTAACGGTAAATGGGTCGAACGACATCTCTCTCTCTCTCTGTTCTCTGTGGGAATCCGGGTTGTTTACGGTGCTCCCGGTTTATAAGAGAGTTCCAAATAAATTATTTTGCATTTTCTTTTTTCTATTATATATATTTACAAAAATAAATGATGGTCTCACACTCATGATCCACTATTCATATTTTGACCAATGATGACATAACACTTGTCATGCCAACCACTAATAACATTACACGTGTCATGTTGTTTTTTTTTTAAATTTTACATTTTATAGCACTTAACTTTTTTACTTTCGTTTTTAGTATACTTTTAGAGTTTACGACTTACGTCATCCTTTAAAGTTGTTAAAAGGTGACCCGCCGCAACACGCGATGGTCAACTTTCAGACCACTTTTAGAGTTTTTGACTTTGCTCACAACGTTTTAAAAAATTGGTGTTAGGCCACGTCTCATGTACATGTGGTATTTTTTTCAGACTTAAGCGCAAGCGGTCAACTTTTAAATCACTTTTAGAGTTTTCGACTTTGACCACGGCGTTTTGGAAAATGGGTAGCCCGCCGCGAAACACGGGCGGGTCACCATCTTGTTTTTTTTTGGTAAAAAAGTACAATAAAACAATTTAAATCAATGAAATAAATTATTTTGATTTTATGTGAAACAAAATGTTGAAGCTAAAATAGATGGCTAAAAAGTAAAAACCAAGAGATGCAGCAAAAGAATTTAGAGTCCCACATCGCTAGGTTTATGAAGGTTTTAAGTGATTATGCCCTTATAAAAAGGGTTTTAACACATCCATTTTCTTTGAAAATCTAACACGGTCAAAAATTTCACACCAAGTCAAATTTTTCTTTTTTATTACTAACGTGATGTGAATTTCGGTTGGGCAGAACTCTATATTTGTGTTTCTATTTGAAATTCAAATTGAAGGAGAAAGAGTGAAAGGCAAAATCATCCAACGTGTTATCTTACCATGTTTGATTTCATATATGTTACCATATTTGATTTCTTTGATTTCTACATTATGTTTACCATGTTTGATTTCTATATATGATGTTTGATTTCTTTGATTTCTATATATGTTATCATGTTTGATTTCTATATACGACTATGTTTGATGATGTGTGTTATCTTACCATGTTGATTTTATCTTATTTGCATTTGATGATTTGCATATACAATCATGTTTGGTTAATGATTTGTATATACGATTACGTTTTATTTGTATGGATGAATCGTTGAATGTGTTATCTTGATATTTTGTATATACACTCACGTTTTATTTGTATGTTTGAACCATCAAATGTGTTATCTAGACGTTTTATTTGTATGTATGAATCATCGAATGTGTTATCTTATTACGTTTGATTTATATCTCACCATGTTTCAACAAACATGTTATTTTACCATATTTGATTAGTATATACAAACGTGACATTACTTTTGATTTGTATACAACGTGACGTTGCCTTTGTGGATGATTTTATCTTTCTCCTTCAATTTGGATTTCAAATAGCAATATTAATCATATAGTTTGCCTCTTAAAATCAAGAAAGCTTTTTTGTAGAAGTAGAAGATACCCTTAGTTTGTGCTCATCTTTGTTGCAAAAGATTTATGTTATGGATCAAAAGTTCAAAACCATTGCAAGGTATGAGACATGTCCCACGTTGGTTGTATGGGCAACTGATATGGGGTTTATAGGTTAAATAAGCTCTCTCACCCATCAGACTAGTCATTTGGGTTGAATTCTCCTGTTTGGTCCGTAACAATAGTATTAGAGCCAAACTCGTAGTGGTAACCCACAGAGTGGTGTTCTAGAGGAAGTTGGTCGTGAACAACGAGAACATGGAGCGGTGGCCTCGAGAACAACGTGACCGTGACCAACGAGAACATTGGCCCTTAAGGATGGTCGATTGTTATGGATCAAAACCATTGCAATGTATGTGACTTGTCCCACATTGATTATATGAGCACAACTGATGTGGGTTTATAGGCCAAATAGACTTCTCACGTTTTTTAGGTTGAGTTCTCCTTTTTGGTCTGTAACAATTTAGCATCAAATTTGTAAGTGCGGACCAAATAAGTATATTTGTTACTATTAGAGAAGGGTGTCTGTGCAATGTGACAAAGAATACAACACACTAACACAGACACTAGTAAAGCAAGCTCCAACCCGAAACCGTATTCTAGACTATACCATAACACATCAATTTAGATCGAACGCATTAAAGTCGGACTGAACTTGGCTTGCTTTTAAACCGAGCCAAGCCGCTCGGATTGAATTTAGATAACCAAACGTGAATTTGATGCTCGAACTTGGATTGTTTGGTTTATAACGGAGCGCTTGATTTTGCTCATTTTATATAAAAGTTTAGACTAAACAACCACCATTTTTTTTTATAATTTCACCCACAAAAGTACCATAATATCATTACAAAGTCCTAAAACATTATAACAGGAGATGATGATATTTACACAATTGACACGGCGAAAAGATGAAGCATGATGACTTGTTTCCGGTGGAGGCTAACAAGTTCGGTTGAGGATTCACTTGAAGATAGAGTCAAGGAGCTGATCGTTATTGCAAATAGAGTCATTGATCTCTTAATTGAAGGTACTCTATTAGTTGTTTGATGTTGAATTAGATATTTAGATGGATCTAACATTAATTTGCTGTGATTTGGGGGGGGGGGGGGGGGGGGGAATTGGTTGCATAACGATTATGTTACAGATCAAAATCATTACAAGGCACGAGATATATTCATTCTATATCAGTTATATGTATGGGCAACTCATGTAAGGTTTAGTTTTGTTTGGACTGTAACGGATTATCGTCTAACGGTTCATGACCCCTAATCGGCCGAGATTATGATCTTGTTGCTTTGCTGGTATAAGTTGATAAGTTTTACGCATCTATAGATTTATCATAGTTTGTTAATGTTTTGTGGTATGAAACTGTACTTACTAAATCTGTGCTATAAAAAGAACAAAAACACATATAACAACTTACCAAGATTACATTTCATGGTTCATGACATTGGTTCAAGTTCGAACATATCTTGTTTGTTATTTTCATCTCTCGGATCTTACAAACTATGATTTTCGGTTTCCTGGCCTTGAACACGATAAACGTCAATCAATCTACAAGCAAGAAGTTGCATCTTCGTCTCATCGACCCGCTTCTCGTCTGCCAAAATGGGTGTGTTCTACTTCCGGTTTAATTTAAAATACAATTAGACTGAAGTTTGTATTATAAAGTTTACATCTTTAAATGTTATTTGTGAACTAAGATCCTCTTTTATCAGTCTTGTAGAACTATACAGAGTATGCATCATTCTGGGTAACATGTATTAATCAAATGCTCAATGTGTCGAACTGTGGTGGGCGGTCACAGTTAGCCGGAGTCCATCCGATGGTTTGTTTTTCGTTGTCGTATATCACCATTTTATCTTGCATCGATATATCTGCAGAACGCAAACCAGAAGTTAAAAGCGGTTCCTGTTTGGTTCAATCTGTTTCATTAAGATTCTGTTTGGTTCAACTTATTTTTGGCTTAATCTGACCGAATAAGACATTTTTGTCATAAGGTGTTGTTTGGTTCGAATGTCTGAATGGAAATTGTCTGACCGAAAAAGACATTTTTGTCTGTTTTATCATGCCCCAGATTTATTGCTGTATGAAAAAGACAATATCGTCTTTACCATACAACCTCTTATTCATTTGTTGCTGAACGAAAAAGACGAACCAAACAGCCCCTAAGTGTTGGATGAATAAGTGTTTGGATGGTAAAAACTTGTATAGAGGGTTGGATGAGTAAGACATATTTTAAGGTAAATCCCTTAATGATTCAGAGATTTTTTTTATTAAAAGTTCCAAACAAACAGTCGGTATCTGTGCGATTCAGATAATTTACCATTCAGACCTCATTAACAGGTAAACCAAACAGTCCAGTTGGCCACCTAATCCAGCGAGTCTGGTTTTTTTTCTTTTCTGGATATTGTAGTTAGCTGTTTGGCCCATGGTTTTTATCAAAACCGGCTAAACCAGACTGTAAACACCTCTAATATTGATTAGTGATACAAGATGAAAGAACTAGATGTGATACCTCCAATTATGTTAAAATTCTGAAGTCCGACCTCAGTGCCGTTAAGAACTCCCAAGCACACACTCCCTTTCGACTGCAACGAAAACCACATGTTGAGTTTCGAAACTGGTGTTATTTAGTCGAAGATGTATCGGTTATGGAAACCGAGGTTAAGAAAGGTTACCGAGATTAGAAGATATCCTTCAAGGGGAATTTCAAACTGAGTTTTAGATCTCCAGCCACTAGAGAACCTCAATGCCAAAGGCTTGAAGTACTTGCTTACATCCCTTATGCTTCTAAATGGTCTTCTTCCTTTCCAGCAAAACGGTAGCGTTTTATCATCTTCTGCCTCTCTCACTGGCTTTCCCCTCAATTCTTTTGTTACCTATATGATCAAAAAACAATAATTACAAAATCATCAGTCATCACAGGACTCGAAATACGACACGGAAATAATCAGATTTTAAATTTAACCCCTTTAGTAAACAGATTCCGTTTAACCTATTTAATCAAAACAGATTATATTTGGATTGACTAATTAAGCCATTTAGATAAATGGGCTATATGGGTCGTGTTCGGGTTACATTATTTGTCCGGATTAGAGTTGATGCTTTTGAGATCAATAAATACATAAATATATAGGTCATATTTATGAAAACTTACCAAATAAAGTAAGCCTTCATAAGCTTGTGAACTTAGGTATGTGTATGAACTTCCACTGTCAAATATTACAAGTAGATTCTTAAGCCCAGTTGGTTTTCCACCATAAATTACTTCTCCATACCCAGGTGAATAGTGCTTTCTGAAAACAAAAAACACCAAATTAAATTCCATAAAAGATAGAACTATGAACTTTCTATGAAAGCAGCTATAGGGTGGTTCGAACCTATAATCGCGTGACATAGGGGTTGATACGACACGTGAAGGATCATATACGTCGTCTCCAAAGAAGAGGAACCCGCCTCCACGACTGCTAAAACAATGGCCCACAACGTTCCGGATTAGACCTTGACTGTGAAGCTGTGAAACTATTCCGGTTTTACCCTTCCCGAGCCCGAGAACCCCGTCCAGAGGTTGGTAAGATGGACCAGGGATCTGATCATATCCACACCTGTCAACAACATGAGAGGAAGTACTTAAAAATCAAATGTAAACGAGTCGTGTTAGGCTGACCCAAAAGTGTTACATGAACCCGAAAAGTGTGCTAGACAGTAGACACGTTAACCCGAACTTAGACATAATTATTCATAGGTTGTCACAAACTAACCCCATTTAACCAAAAGTTTTACATTTTATTTTTACAAATTACTACTCTGTAATTACAATTACAATTACAAATTTCTAACAAAAAAAAATGTATATAAAAAACTTTATTAACTTAATTGTTAATTGATCCTTCTAAAGATATTTGTAAAACAATATCTCATGACCATTTCTCTTTTATCTTGTAAATTTGGCAAAAATACTTGATTAACTTAAGGGAAAAGTAAATTGTCATTTTCATATATATGTGGTTTGCTCAAAATTGTCAATTCAGTCCAATAGTTTAAAAATTGTTAATTTCGTCCCTGTGGTTTGCAAATAATGCCAATTCAGTCCAAAATTAGCAATTTCTTTAGACTAAATTGACATTTTTTACAAAACCACAAGGATGAAATTGGTAATTTTTTATAATATTTTGGACTAAATTTGCAATTTTTTCAAACCACAAGGACGAAATTGACAAATTTTAAACTATTGGACTGAATTGGCAATTCTGAACAAACCACAGGGATGAAAATAGCAATTTACTCTTCTTTAAAAGAGAACGTTTAAAAAATAAACATACGGATATGTTTGCGGGTTTGACCTGAAATCGATCCGAACCCGATTAAACTAAATCTAAACTCGTGAATTTTATATTTCATTCATGTAAATTCACACCGCATTTAAGGAAAATTAACACGAACCCGATGGTGATACGAGGAGTGATTCGAACTCCAGTCGTAAGATTGACAAGGGAGACATCATTGATAAGGACACCAAGAGACGAACCACCATCGGCATACTCGACCTCATAATCGCACTGACCCGGGTCGTCACATCTGTGGTCTCCAGAGTGCAATGATGCACAAAGTGGATCTTTACAAGGAACCAGGTCATTGTTTGGCCTGTAATAAGGATGGGGAGCCTAAAACACACAACATATATAGTACCAAATCATCGTATCAACAAAAAAGAATCAAATGTTTTATTAAAAACCAATCATACCATGAACAATAGTAATAATAACAACCTGAGTGCAATGTACACATGGCGCGTCACACTGAAGCCACGTCAGATCACTCCCCGTATCGGGATCCACAAAATATGGCCTTGGAGGATGTCCTATGTTTATCTGAGCATAATAAAACCTGTTTTTTTTACCATAAATAGAAACATTACATGAAAAAATACTTATATACATAAGAACAACCTAAATCTAAGAGCAAATCATCATCATCATTCCTTGAAACAAGCAAGAATTTAGGTGTATGATGACAGAGAATTTACAACCTGTTGGCTTGCTTTGGTTTGAACGGTTTTAGTAGATATATAATGCAATATATATGGTATAGTGGGAGGTTTATTGTAGAACCTCATAAAATTTAGAACCATGAATCCGTTTCGGGTCTTTGAATGCAGACGGCCATGATTAATTTCTTCATTATTTTATCTCTTTCTTTTGTCAGCAAATTTCGTATGTGAAATAGAGTAATTTCACATGCGAAGTAGAGGATTCCCTAATTTTAAATTTTTTGAGGTCTACAATGAATATCCTCGTATATAATTGATTTTATAAATCGTGAACCGTGCGAACCTAAGCTTGCTTCGGTTTCCACGGTTGAGCCATTTTCAACGGTTTATGATAATTTTTCTTCAAAAATATATTTTTATGCCATGAATCTCAAACGGTCGAACTGATTGGTCCGGACGATAACGGTTGTAGATTTCCGTATCAAATTAATAAAATCTACTAAACCGGCCCACTTCCTTTGGTTTAGACCGTTTTTATTGATTTTTAAATAGAAATTTTTTTCATGTGAGACTCGAAATAGAAAGTTATAGAAGTACCCCTAGAGCAAGGCAAAAGCTATTTAGTAAAATTAAGAAAATTTAATATGTTAAGAAGAAGGTATGAATTGAAGTAAATTACCCTTGGGGATAAACATTGCCATATAGGGGAAGTACAACGGAGGAACAGATTGAATTTCCGGCTGACGGCCATTTCCACCATTTTTGACGGCGATCATCGGAAGCCGAGGACGTTGATACGTTAAACGCCAACAACAGGAAACCCAATAACAAGATTACACCTGTCTTCATAGTGTGTTGGCTTGGATTCAGAGGAAAAAGAGGGGTATAATAGTAATTGGATAATTCCTTTCTTTCTGTTGGAGTTATTTTCTAAAAAGCGTTTTCATGTTTTAAGTGACTATATATAGATAGATAGATGCCAAGGAACATGGTGTTATACCTTGATTCATGCGTATGCTATATATATATTATGAATTATGAATAAACAATAAATATATTTTTTTAATTTTTTATTTGTTTATTTGAATTGATAAAAGGTTTATCCGAGTTCTAGTAGTAATTAGCCTGAACATGTCTAGATGAAACCGAACCCATCAATTTTACAGGCTTGTATTAAGGCTTTGGGTGTTTGCGGTCCGATTTTACCGTTTTTTAGGTCAAATCGTAAGTCGTACCGTTAATAACGGTTTCTTTTTTGTTATACAAATTAAAACCGTTAATAACGGTTTCTTTTCTGTTATACAAATTAAAACCGAACCGTTTAAATTTAAAACCGAAACCAAATGGAACTGTTACTAACGGTTTGGTTCCAGTTTGATTTCACGGTTTACATAATCTACTACGGAAATTCAGATCATTAATCAAATTCAAATTACTAACACATGTTTTGTAATTTTTAATTCCTTTTCATGCTTATTTAAAATTATATTTACCAAGATGTACAAGAATTTCATCAACACATAAGGAACATTTGAGAAAATCTTATTAACACAATTGATAACTCTCTAGCTATAATGATGATTAGTTATGACGAGGATCAGTATACATAATCGCAAACAAAAAACACACACACAAAAGAATGAACTAAAATTGCTAAACAAACAAACATCATTCCTGAAAGTTTGTCTTGCTCATAGATGGGAAGTCAGCTCAATGCTCAAACACTCAATTAACGTTTGGAAGTTGGAACTTAGAATTTTGGCTTAGAGGATAGATTGGGATTCCAATTTCAGTTCAATTACCATAACACATCTCAATTCGTCCAATTTTGTTTTGATATATTACATATACAATTAACTATATTTAATATGAATGTTTCAAAATTTAGAAATGTAAAAATCATATGATCTGGTCCGATTTTGTACGGTTTAAAATATTTGAAACCACAAACCAAACCATTCGTTACGGTTTGGAATTTTTTAAACCGACCGACCGAAAGTCTAGCAAAAGAGCCGACCGTACGTAAAACTAAACCAATGATCGGTTTGGGCGGTTTCATGGTTCCAAACCAAATCGTGAACACCCCTAAACTACGTTGTATAATGTTTGAAATTCAGCTCTTAAATAAAATACTATTTTTTAATCTTTCAAGTTGGTGGTCTATATAGCAGAGGCTTTGCTTCTAGGAAGTAGATATATGTTGGTAGGTTTCAGATCTAAACATGAATAAATGAACAAGTGTAATATACGAGTGTAGTTTAGGAGTAGCAATATGATAGATTGCTGTAAAAAACTAAAGGCAAATTAGATTTCAATAATCCATAAACTATGATTTATTGGCCGATGTAAAGTATTTGTTTGGTCAATAATAGTTTCAACTTTCATTTTGTTATCTAGAATAATCCCGGTAGCATAATTATCATACATTTACACTTAATTTCTGCCTCGTAATGATGACTTTGAACAAAATGAAGAAATATAAAAGCAAAACAAGTAGAAATCAAATGTAAATGTATGATTATTATGTTACTATAATTGGCCTTGAAAACAAAAATGAAAGTCAAAACCGCTATTAGCCAAACAAATAGTTTAAATTATTATCGGTCAATAAGTTGTAATATTAAAATCCAATTTGTCAAAAAAAAAATAGTATATCTATATGAAAAATAGTTTTGTATTATTGTTTGAAAGAATTTCTTGTGAACAAAGCATAACAATGGCATCGCTTCATGCATGCGCCCTCTTCTTTTTCTTTATCATGGCCTTTAAATATATTCATTTATTTGGAGTTAATTTTGTGGTTTATTTATATTACAAGTTTGGTATCCGGGTTTTGGTACCTAGTTCAGTCAAATATAACATATATGTTTTTTATGGTACCCACATATTTTATATTTTCTTTTGTAAAAAACACAAATTTATCCTTTCTAATATTAAAAAGTAAATAAAATAAAATCTAAGACATTGCAGGCCCATTTAATTTAATTTAATATAAAATAAAATAAAATGTTTTAAATAATGAGTTTCACTTTATGACAATGTTGCTAACAATTTATGAACTTAAAAGGTCTCATGACGAATAAGGAAATACGAAAGATGTGAAAGAAATGTTATGATACTAGAATAGAACCCTGTATTATACGGGTTGAATGATTAAAAATATATATAATTGATAATTTCATACTCTTCTTATTACCAGAATAACCTATTACATCACATTAAATAAAGAGTTAAAATTATAATTCATCATATGGTAATGGTGACTTTACCAACAACATTTAGAGCACATGTCTCTACTTGTATACTAGTCAGTAACCCAGGTAAATACCTGAGGCTGTGACTTTGTTTTTTGATTTGTTCACCATCATTCGTTGATTAAAACCTAAGCAATATGGATCCAGTTTTGTTGGGTTTTCTGTCACGAATCCAAAGCAATTTACGGATCAAATTTTTGTTGAGAAATAAAAGAGATATGATGAATTAAAGTTGTGTTATTTTAAAAATAAATATATATATGGATAGTTTTTATGTGAAAAGAATTTAATTTTCTATTGAATTATTTAATTTAAAAATCTCACAAATTGACACATAGGATTTATCCTATGTGGCACACTTTAAAAAATGACATTTGTACTTTAAAAACTTGTGTTTAATAGTAGTATATAGATAGATTTGAAAATGATTGTTAAAAAAAATAATCTAACCCAGAATAGCAACTAACATTAATTTATGATTTAACAAACTTGAGACTGTAAGTCTTTGAAGAAAGTTAGGTGAGTATAAAGTTTGATCAAGATTATAATGAACACATATAAAATCTAAATTATAATCAATATTATAATGTTATATCAATAAAAAATATTATTTTGGTATAAATTAGGAAACTTACAATTGAATTAGTCATCATGTTTAAAATTCTCAAATTGGATGAACATTGATCATTTGATATGGTAGAAAAATATTTAATATTGGATCTTATGAACATGATTTTTGTCGTGTGTGAATTTCTTTATAAAAAGTATCATCCACAATGTTGATTGAATCTGTAAAATAATATTAGGTATTCAATTATTAAAATATTAAATATGTTTTGCTCAATTATATTTCAAAACACATTAAATAAGTTTTTTAAGTATTTTATAAGTTTTTTTTATATATTTAATAAAATAAAAATAATAATAGTTTATAAAAATATAATTTTAAATCAAAATAAGATGAAAATTAATATATGGTCGTCATAATTTCATAATATAAATAAATACAAATATATCATGATTAATTATAAAATAGGTTATAATTTTCAATAAAAAAGATTTAATTAGGGACTAGATTTGGGTGGGAAAGCTTTTGTGAGAATGAATATAGTGTTGACATGTGTCAACAGTTGTAATCATTTATTAGAGTAGGAATAAATATTAGTTATTGGGGGCAATAACTAAATAGAATCTCAATAAATATTAACTATTATAATTGGAGAATAATAATTGAGAATGAAATTTAATTTCTTTTCATACAATTGAGTTTTATTACTTTTCATGTCATATATTATGTATTATGTTTGATCAAATATTTAATGACATGTTAAAATATATACCTAAATCATATATTTTATAAACATGTGAATTGTTGGATTTATTTCATTGCGATAATATTTTATAGAATGCTACAACTTGTTTATCCTCATAACATATATTTCTACTATTTGTCCATAACACTTTGAAAAAAATCAGATAATTGAGATTCCCTGAGCTCCCAGGTTTTACCACCCGGCTGCTTGCGGAGGTGGATTTTTACTGAAATGAACTTAACTGGTGTAAATACTCCTCGGGTTTTCCGGTGGATTTGTTGACCGCTAAAAAAAATGTTTTTTGTTAAATTAAAACCCATTTAGTTAATAAATGGTTTTTATTAATTAAGATGAGTGTATCTTTTTCCGACCAAATTTTAAATTAGGGGATTAAAATTAGATCGTCATATTAAGGGGTTAGATCAAATAGAATTAGAAAACACTGCACTTTTAAAAAAAATTGTTTTTTTATATATCAATACTATACTTAAATTAAAATGGAAAAAATACTCAGTTTTATGGTGTAATTTTATAAAAAATAATGTCGTATGAAAAAATTATGAAAATCTAAAAAAAGTAGGGGAAACTAAAAAAAAAGTCAACAAAATATACTATACAAAAATATACATTTCCATCTCTTATTTTTCTTCTATTTTATTGTACTTTAATCTCAACCATTGATTTATATAATTAATGGATCAGATCTCCTCCTATTTTTTTTAAGACAAAATGTATTTTTTACTGGATCAAATCCCGTCATATTAAAACTAAAAAAAAAGAGTTTTTACGAATTTATGCATTCTAGTACCTCAAAACCCTTTCTTAAAATTAAATGAGGTGTCGTCATTTATTGAATAACTTAAAACGGTTTACACGAACCCCTAGAAGTGCTGACCTCAGTCATACATCTAGGTGTACGTGTGTTGGGACGAGGTAGATCTTGATATGCGAGAGTCTTTTGGTGATCTAGAGATTTTAGTTTTAGATAGATTCACTAAGAGTAAGGATAAATGAAACAATCTATTTTGATAAATGTATCAACTTTAGTTTAAAGGGCTTAATAATGAGGAAATTATTACATTTTTCCTGAAAGTCTCATTACTCACTCTTATTTTAATTGGGTAGATGTTTTCTTTTTATTATAATTTTTTTAAAATGCTTTTTATAAATATTATCTATTTTTTAATATCAATTTAATGAAAAACTCTATCAAGTTTCTTTTTATTACAATTTATATAAAATGTTTTTTATAAATATTATCTACTTTTTTTGACAACAATTTATTGAAAATTTTATTTTATTACTTTTTTTACAAAAGGCCTTTTTTATAAATATTACCTAATTCTTTTGTAGATGTTTTCCTTTGATTTTTTTAATTGGATTTTTTCTGACGTTCTCGACACAGATTACTCTTAACTAATTATTTTATTATACTTGATTTACCCACTAGAATATATATTATAGCGAACCTATTTTAACTACATAGATGTTCTATTTTTATTACGAAACATTTCTCACTCATTTTTAATGGGTTTCGATTTTTTTAAATATGCACTCAGCTCTCACGTTATCACGACGAAAGTTCAATTCGACGATGTACGTTATTACTGATCACTTAGACCCTGGAATTTTTAGACTTGAAGGATGTCAATATTGTACGTAGTGAGTACTTTACATCTTTTTAACATATTTTCTTACATGTTTTTTTATATTATTCTACTTTTATTTATTAATGAGGTAATAATTACATATCTTTTTTTTTTTTCCAAAATTGGTATAATTTAAAATTTTATTTACCAAAATAGGTGATTTGAAAAATATTTATCAAAATGAGTATTTTTTTAAATACACTTTCTTACTCTTACTCTTATCAGTTACAATAAATTTTTTA
>JBCNJP010000017.1:93056277-93113031 GCA_039602395.1 Deinandra increscens subsp. villosa
AAGTTCTCCAAAGTTAGGAGGTTTTCAAAAATTTACCCTCTAATTTTTGGAGATTCAAGACAGTTACCGAAGATTCAGCAAGAACCAGTTCTTTCAAAAGAAGCAAGTCATTGAGAATCCTCCATCTCATTAACTTGTTCATTTCAAGAAGTTCGAGCTGATGCTGATCAAGAGGAAGTCCCAAGTGCCCGTTATGAAACCCAATGAAGATTTCTGCGGAAAGAATCTTCATCAGCATCTATGCCAGCCAGTCAAGAAAAGGAATTTCAAAGATTGAAGACATTTAATATCACAAGCCTAGGGGAAGATTATAGAGGCTAAATTATGAGGCTTGTAATATTAAATAAGTTGGGCTGGGCTTAGAGGGTTTAACTAGATTAGTAGGCTAGTTTATGATTGGGCTTGGGTTTACTATTGGGTTTATGATCCAAAAGGGGCCCAATAGTAAACCCAATGGGGGTCTATATATAGACTACTTGACCTCCTCATTTAGGGCGCGAGTTTACGATTTAGAGAGGGCAGCCAAGGTGTTTACGATCACAAGGTGTGTTCACGATCGTAAACCCGTGAGAGAGGAGTTTACGATTACAAGTGTTGTACCCGAAAAGTTTTCTTGTGTGTAAAGATCAAGCTTTTATTGTTTATATCATCGTATTCTTGTGTTCTCTTCATCTTTTTTCTTGAATCGGTCTTGTACAAGGATTCCGCACTTGTACTAGATTAAAATATCATAAACGGTTGTGATTTCGGACCTACAGTATCCATATCCGAATAAACCAAACCGAATTGTGAATTTGGTTTACGGTTTGGTTTTCAACCGTAACTGAATTGTGAATTCAGTTTACGGTTCGGTTATGGTTTTGTGTTTTGTTCTTATTTGGTTTATTCGATTTATTTAGTTATCCGTTTAAAACCAAATAAGATATATATATATATATATATATATATATGTATGTATGTATGTATATTTATTTATATTAATTTATAAACCATTTAACCATTTAAGTTAAGCCCACTTATGACTTATCCACAATCCAACTAAATACGCATCCATGGTTTTTTTAGGGTAAAACAAATTTGTCGTAAAAAGTAGTAATCGATTTATCGTCTTCTCCTTTTCCACTCTACCAAAAACAAGAGCCTACCTTGGTTGTAGGTATTTTGGTTGTATATCAGATTATGGTTTTAAACTCTGGGGATATGTTAAAGATGTTTGTTCTTTGTTTATTTTATTTGTTAGCAAAAAATACGCAATATATGTTATTTGGTGAATACGGTTTATACGGTTTGAATAAGATTTATTCGGTTCTCAACCAAAACCGAATCGTATTGAATATGGTTTATTCGATTCGGTTTGTAAGCTTTTCAATATGGTTTGGTTTGGTTTGGTTATGGTTATCATAAAAAAAAACTTCCAACCAAATAAACCGAATCGAATAAACCAAATAAACCGTAAACCAAACCATTGAACACCCCTACTTCGATGAATGGTTCCCACGAAGGTTTGTTTTTGTGCGGCGCCGCAGGTGGCCTAGTGGTGGCACTACGCTTGCCCGCAGCCCACGTAATTGTTGGGTTTTACAATGGATATCCGGGTTGCCCAATTTAATTTTATTACCGAATAATTAAGGGTAAATATCTAAAACCAGATACGCAGCGGAAAAACTTTTACAATGTGAATGATGTAAAAACCTTACACAGGATCTGATCACCGTGTACATGTAAACACATAAAATAAATAATTACCTAAATATCTAAAGCGAGTTAGATATACCTTGGTGGAATCCGAACACTCGTTCGAGACACCGAGATTCGACGAACTGGTGCTAGGTTGAACAGTGACGCCAAATTCAAAACGTTGAGACAAATCTTCGACAACGTGAGAAGACGGCAACTCAGGCACCGAGATCGCATTCAACGGGCGAATCTTAAGCGACGACGGTGAAGAAACAGTGTCGCGTATCGCGACACCCTGATGCGAGAAGCCGAGATAGTCCCAAAGACAATATCCGCGGCGGCGCGTGGCGGTGGCGGAGGCAACACATTGGCGGCAGCCGGATAAAGCGGCGCCGACCACGTGGTCGGTTTCTCATAAACGGCGGCGATCGGGGCTGAGAACAACGGTCTCGGTGGCACCGGCAGGGCCAAGATCACCTCACGATGATCAGTCGGCGGTGGCGCGACGGCAGCAGCAGCGGTGGCAGTCGCAGATGCGGCGGCGACAGCCGCTCTCTCTTCGGCGGCTTGAACTCGAGCAATGATGACGACTGCTTCGAGGCGGGCTTTGTGGCGGAAAGTCGTTGGTCCATCGGAAGGGCGTCGACGACGGTGGTGGTTGGCGGTCGGCGGTCCGAGGGAGAGAGGGAGAGCGACGACGAGTGAGAGAGAGTAAGAGATTAGGGTTTTGCCTTTTTTCTTATGCCACACTTAATGGCCTCGCATTTTCTTAAAAAGATCACTTGGCCCTTTAACAGGTAAAATGCCCAATGACTAGCCCATTGCACGCTAACCCAATTAATTGTTAATCAAGTAACAATTAAATAATACGTCTAAACTTCATAAACCGTTTTACGATGAATATTTGTTTCGTCACATTTTTAAATAAATAAATATTATTTATTTATTTTCGTTTGTTTACTAGTTAATTATTAATAATTATTTAATCGTTCATTGACCTCAGTGTAACTCTAACGGGTCAGTGTCGGGTCGGTTACATTTAACTATCGAGTCAGGACACATAATATCCAACAGTAATCCCCACCGCACCTTGCGGTGCATGTATTGTGGTTACCCGTAGATCCTAGTTCTCCTAACAAATTGGTAAAGTAATTGAAATTAATATGATGCTACATTTAAGCTAAAACTACCCGCGTCGTGGGGCTTTTGCCATAGACCTGGGCAAATTTGATGATGTGGCAGCCCTTGTGAAGGGCTTTGCAGTGAAGGGCTTTGCAGTGAAGGGTGTTGCCCTTGGCTACGGGCAATGAAGGGCTCTGGTTTTTCTTTTCCTTTCACACACACAACATAATACTTAATAATATTTAAATATGTGACACCCACTTCCAGACTTGGCTCCAGAAGGGGTCACGAATCGGATTTACTCATGAACACAAGGTAATAACAGAGATTACTAAGCAGCGGAAATTTGAAACTTTTATTTATTTGCCAAGTACTACAAAGTAAGAGATAATTTACATAAGAAAATACTATCTGTCACTACGTTTTATTGCTATAACTATGCCAGCTTGCCAACACCCTGCTTTCGTCTGATAGCTTGCCCGTCTAATCCCTTATCACCAGGGCCTTCTCATAACTAGTCGAAGCCTCACCCTGACCTGACATACATACATTTTTGAAAAAGGTCAGCTTACGCTGGTGAGTTCTATATTTTAAAAGCTTTCCTCGGCATGAGGTTTAAAACCCTTGGACCTGCAAGATCCCTTTTTCACAGACATTTATCAAGTATAATATATATCACAATTATAAAACACATAATATTCCTTAACATGAAACACCCCCTATAAAACCATTTATCCCGCTATCCCTTCCTACAACCCCAACATTTATTACCAGTGTAAACCCTGCTAATGTATAAGCAGAGAAACCATCTTTGCGGACTGCCGAGTTTACCCCTTTAGGGTATTCCCTATAACGGTCAGTTGTCTCGCTTTCCCTTATTTGCTAACTGCCTAGTTTACCCTTCTAGAGCATTCCCTATAACGGACAGTTGCACCGCCTTCCCCTATTTGCTTACTGCCGAGTTTACCCTTCTAGAGCATTCCCTATAACGGACAGTAGCTTTTTCCCTTTTCTATTTGTAGTGGTCTCTAATCCCATTGAGCAACACTACCTCCTAACTCCCTCTGTACTACTACCCGCCCCTTAAATAAATACCCAAGAGACTTAAGATTATTAGTAAACAGTGATAAGGTCTTCATATACTGCAACAAGTGGACATCTCCCAATTTATCGTTAGTGTATGTATACAGGGCGTATCCTCCACACTTCTGATATACTGGGTAACTAATATTATTATGTATATATATAGGAAGTACCAGCGGCGTATCCACCACATAATAATAAAGCAAATGCATCACCTGTTCTCATATAATCATACATATTCACTATAACGTTTACTAATAATTCCTTTATCACTTGAATATTTAATATCATATCACAGTCATTATAATTATGTTATAACACGTACAATGATTTAATATCATTTTCATAACATATCATATATATATTTCTATATATATTATCCCAAAAGCCTTAAACAGTTTATCAATTCAAGATATTTCACGTATATGCATTTCCATAACAGTTCACATATATATATCAATCCAACAATAATTTAATAGTTCAATATATCCATTTATCAATTAGCACCTTAGCAATCTGATATATATTTACTCAAAGGTAATTCAATAGTTCAGATACGCAACATTTCAGTTATAAATCATTTAGATGCATTTTATAACATTTGTATGTATATCAGCCCGAAAACATTTAAAACATTTAAAATATTTAAGAGTGGGCTCATAGAACTCACCTTATGTCTTTAACTCGTTACACGAACGGAACTTCCGCAGCGATTCCCGATTTAACCTAATTTGCGTATCGTATGGCGTTAACGCAAGATTTTATACAATAAACAATTCCTATGTTTATTTTAACATCTTATTATCTTAATAATATTCAATTATTAAGTTTATCCCTTTAAAGATCAAAATGACCAAAATGCCCTTTAGGCAGTTATCCTTTTCTTTTAATGATAACGAGATCTGCGACCCGCGCGTTGCGGCGGGCGAGGCCTCGCTTTCGGGTGTAGTTCTGTCACCGAGCTCCTTCTGTGGAGGTAGTTAAATGGAACATTTTTCACGTTGTAATTGTCGATAAGAAATCCATTATGTAAAATAGCAGTACACTATATTTATGAGAAATTGTAACTAAAAAGAAACATAGAGCATGCATTAATCTAGGCAGTCCGGTACATAATGCCTACTATATTGAGTTCTCATTTTCAAAGACTTGTACAAAACATCAACATAAAGATGAAGAGCTGTTGTTGATTTCAACTCCACATTTTCTTCACTTTCTTTCAAATCCAATGGCACCACCTGTTTATTTCAAGATAAAACACATATATTGCAATCCATTAGATTTTTAAATACCTACAAACTCTTACCAAAAAATGCTTTCCAGACAATCTCTGAGTACATGCCTGAATTTGCATATACATGTAAGACACTGAACATCATCATACCACTTTTATGATGAGTAGAGCTAATATATACATATAAGACATTGGGCATCACCACATCACTTTTAAGATGAGTAGAGAAATATACAATTTCATTCACTATTGCCTGAGGCGTGATTTGAGGAAAGGTACCTGTTGAAGTTTACATGATGTCATGATCAACACAAACCAATACAAATACACATAGACACATATAGCAGGTCTAAAACTTTTTTGAATATGTTATAGGACATGTAAATCTAACCTTAAACATCAAACGGACGTAACTTAAGGAGAGAGCCTTTGGGAAACTGCATACACAACTAAAATATCAGTGAACTAATGTAACGAATAAGTAATTAAAAGATTAGTGATCTAATGCAATATAAAAATAAAGAAACTCATCATCACCCTAAAATAAAAAATAAAAAAAGACCCCATGGAAAGGTACCTGTGAACAATAGTGAAGTAAGGAACCGATGAACAGAACCTAAAAGAAAGCCAAGTCAAAGGAGGCTTGACGATTCATAGGCTATGAAGCAAAAAGCCATACTTAAAATTTGCAATGCCAAGTTTAATGAAGTAAAATTTGCATTCAAGTAGTCTATTCTGCAGACCGAAAACTCCTTTTATTTAAATTATGCACAAATACTTATTGTTATAGTAAAGCTCTATTATGGAATTCAATAGGAAACAGTTTCCTTTAAGACTGTGCGAAAACTCATTACAACTACAACAAAGAAATTTTTATAGTAAAGCTCTATTATGGAATTCAATAGGAAACAGTTTCCTTTAAGACTATGTACAAAATCTCATTACAACTGCAACAAAGCAACTGGATATTCGATTTTTACTTGAGATGATAGAAGTTATAAGATTTATTAATCCAATACAATAGAAGAAAACACTTTTCAAGAGATACCAATGAATCTAAGATTAATATAAACTTCGTTACAATGATTCCTTTAAAACTATGCACAAAAAGTCTAAAAAATCATCTTTATCTGAAAATATGCATAAACTTAGTTACAATGATTCCTTTACATTTGATTTTTTCCACAACTGATAGTCATATAACTTCATGAATGGCAGTTAAAAAAACATGAATAAACACATGATTGTAAAAAATATTGTTATGAAAATAAAAGTAGCAATCATTGATTCATTGAACTAAACACAATTAGATTATATATTATACTCCTAAAACAACAACAATAAGAGAAAACACATAACAGATAGACATCATAGAGTTTGAGAATGTATACCATATGCTTTGCGCCATATTAAGCAGCTTCATCAAGGACTTAACACACATAAAACACAGCCAACAGTCCCTAAACCTGCAATTACATAAGAAAAAGACATAAGATGACTAAAACAAAAAAAAGAGCCAACATCAAGTCATGAAATAAGTTTCTTTCTGTAATGAAGGATAATGGGCTCAGATTAGCACACTATCAAATATCAAATAACAGAGGACCCAGGTAATACATGGCTGCAGTTACAAATTAGTAGTTTGCCTCGCCTATGCACAATACTGATCCTCAAATATCATATTATGTGTGCAAAATCATCATAGCCATAACTTTCAAAACAGTTAGCAGCATATGATGCTTAAAGAATGCTTTCTGATTTAGGGAACCAACAAACTATTTTGCAAACAGAATATAATCCATAAAGAACACCAAAAACATCATCAAGTAAAAAGGATTCCAAAGATCAAACCATCATCAAGTAAAAAGGATTCCAACCAAATTTCAACCAACAAATCAGCAGCAGCAACATACGCTGAGGAAAACCTCATCATAGTCTCATAGAAACCATGAAAAACAGTCAAGAGCAACACAGGCTCAGAAAAAATTCATCATAGCCTGAAAGAAACAATTTATTTTGCTACCATAGGGTCAGGAAAACCTAATCATAGCGACATAGAAACAGTTAGAAGCAACATAGGCTTAGAAAAATTCAACGCAGCCTCAAAGAAACCTCAACGCCCAAGTAAACAAACACAGCTTTCAAGTACAGAAGTAAAACCCAAATGCCACCAACGAAATACCAAATCAGAAAATCGACAGTAGCAGCCAGTTTTCAGCAACCAAAGTAACAGGTATCATAAAAAACAATAGACATGAGGCTCAGATTAAGTTATTCATCATATAATTTGACACCGATCACGGTAAGGGCTGCAATAAACCATAGTTTTATGCCTCCTTCTCACCATAACCTAGCATCAAAAAAATATGAATCTTTGTAAGTATATCATCACAGCCTCCTAGTGGAAGTAACCCCCCAAATGAATCAGAAGAGGCAAACAAAAGTTTCGATTTCAGGGATCTGGGTTCTTGAAAACCCCAGCGCAAAACGAAAGTAACCTTGCTGTTCACAGATCTAGCCGGTCTCGCCGACGCCACCCATGCATCCACTTAACAAAGATCAACTCCCGCCGCCCCTCTCAACCATCAGACCCAACCATCCGATTAAACAAAAGTCTTCACAAACCACCGGCACAACTGCGACGGCGAGCACAGATGCTCAAAGCCGCTAACCACCGGTGATTTCGACGGTGATCACAACAAAATCAGCCGCATTTAACAGCATAAAGTACTCAGAGCCGCCGCTGATGACCGGATGGTTGCGAGACGCCGGTGACAACCGGACGTCTACGACGGAAATGTAGATCGGAAATTAGTTGAGAAAGAGATATAGCCGTGTGAAACCTTACCGGAGGCGGCTGTTTGAACGTCACCGGAGAAACGATCTGCTCCCATCTCCGACCAGATAGAACCTCACCGGAAAAGCGACAGAGATGGGGTCTCTCTTGAAATTTAAGAGCTCCGGCAGTGATAAAGTAGAGATGGATCAGCAAGTAGAGAGAGAGAGCAGCAGGAACTCTCAGGAGGCGGCGACGGAACTTCAGTGGAGAGAGAAATCCACAAATAAAAGAGAGAGAGTTGTCGGTTGTGTGCACACAGAGAAAAGAAAACCGGAAATGCAAAACCATGGGACCAATACACGCGTACAACAAAGGAGTGTTGATGTGTTATGAACAGTACTTTCTCTGAGTGTTGAGCCCAATTCAAAATGATATATATATAATATGAAGACGCGCATTCCTATAAGTAAACGCTCACTCCGGGATCGCCCAGTGTTGGGATGCCATTGCCCAGATGGGATGGCGACACCCCCGCTTTTGCCAGAAACCCCAGAGTACAGGCGCTTACCCTTCCGGTCCGCACGAACTTCTAAATATCCGATTAACTCGGTATCTTTAATACTTTATTATTTCTCCATATTAAACCCATATATGTTTATTATATATATAAACATGTTACCGTACCAAAATTCAAGTCCCCATACCCTCCGGTTTATTTTATAATAAATAACCTTATTCCGAAACCCTAATTTCATAAAATTCCCATTTTATTATCAAAACTTATTTTTATTCAAAACCGTCTTAGGGTATTATCCATTATAACATTTTATAATATCCTTTAAAATGGCAAAGCTTAATTCAAAACCGTTTGCTCGATTTGGGCAGAATAACGACATGAAAACCCTAATTTTTGACCCGTTTACAAAACCTTAACCAAACCTTTTCCAATTGTGAAATAAACTTAGGGCTTTCTTAAAACACATTAAATTAGGATTACCTACAAAAATTCAGACCCTAATTCCCACCCGATCACCCGATTTCATCAAAACAAGCTCAAGAACCCTAGTTTTTATGCATTTTTAAAAGTCATACCTAGAAATCGATTTAGCCAAATCTAAAAGAGGTTATTGTAGACCTTACCTAGAGAAGCTTGACTGCTGAATTTCGGATCCTAACTCCCCTCCGTTTATGCGTATTGCTCCGATGAAGATTCCGGCAGAAATAGGGTTTTTAGATGATGATTCTGTGAATTTGCGAGGATTTAAGGACGAATTCGAGGGATATTTATATGTATTAGAGGCGCCTAAGACCCCTAACACCTGTCATGGTGAGTAAGCTTCAAACTCGACGCGTCATATGGTTCAATCGTGCTCCCCAAGTTGCTGTCGTGTCCTTTTAACGGACCTGTAACATTTCTGCGCTGTTGCTGACCTCCGCGTATCGCGCCGGGGAGGGGGACTGGCTAGGCGATACGCGAGCCACCCTTCTTTCGGCCAGATTTGTGATTTTTACAATTTCAGCCCCTGAACTCTTATTAAATGTACTTTTACCCCCTAGACTTCTATCCTTTTAATATTTTATGCCCTAAACCATTATGGGACATATTTATAACATTTTCTAAGGTTCGGGATACGTTGGATCATATGTATATAATTTTATATATTTATTTATATTTTTCATTATTTACACATTTGGCCCCTCAAACTTTACAATACACATCCATTTATGTTCCGAATCATTTTAAGACATCATTATAATACTTTTTAAGTCTCGGAATACTTATGATAATATATATATACATTCGTTTATATCTTCCAAAGAGTTACAGTTTTAGTCCTCCAACTTTTATCTTTTGCATATTAAACCCTAATCTTTTGATGTAACTATCGTTTTACATCTTATGACCTTCCTAAACATGTTTCTAACATTCTCGAAGGTTCGAGTCATATATAAATATATATATACATATATATTTGTGTATTTACATAAATTACACTTTCTACATTTCTATTTTCTTATTAACTATTAAGCATGCATTTTTCACACGTATAACTATCAAAACACGTATTTCCACGTACATATCCATCAAATGAATATTTCACATGTATTCATACTATTAGACATATATCTATACATGATTTTAATATCATGTAATCGTGTAAACCTATTTTCTCCCGGTTATCATTTATTTCCATCATATAAACGTTTAGCTACGTTTTTCATGCTAACATCATATATATCAATTATCTTTGATATAAAACACATATAATTTCATTTTCTTTCCTCATGTTATCAATTAACACATAATCATTCATGCAATACTGTTATTTATCAGTCTATTACCCGGTAATGGGTAAAAATGCATTTTTCAAACGTTTTAACACTTTTAGCTTTCTAACACATTTATCATGTGTATTAATCATATTAATCACGTATTTCTCAAATTTCGGGATGTTACAAAATAATATTAAATGGATGTTTGTGGAAAGAGTTATGTTGGGGTAAAAATCTATTTGTGAGAAAGGCTAGAAAAAAGATGACGTGGCATTCTGATTGGACAACCCTTGGAAAGGACAATGACTAGTCTCAGCGTTGCATGTAGCCTAAGGCTATCCGTAGTGGGGCTTGAAACCCACTTTTCACGCCCCTTTCACACCCACACTCCATTACGCCCCTGATTTTCGCGCCCCAACCCCCCTCCAGGCGTGATATATTTCAAGCCCCCCCCCCCCCCCTTTTCTCTCTCTTTTCCTGATTGGCCCATGTCAATTCATCATTTTTCTGATTTGCTAATTTTTTTTTATAAATAAGCTGATTTAGTAAACAAGCATCTCCACTACACCACTTGTCCATTTACCATGTCATGATCCATGTGCACAAAATGCCCACATGAAAGACTTGAAAATTAGTAACCATTACACATAGCCTAAGGTTCAAGCCCCTTTAAGAAATAGGTTGTTAGTAAAAAAAATTAGCCATTCAGAGAAAAAAACAAACAAAAGAAAATTCTCATACCAATCCGGCTGGTTGTTGGGTAGCTACTGTTTGTCTGAATAATTTCAATGGCATAAAAATGAGGGTATAGCTTGGTGTATTTTAAGGTCAAATGTTTTATGTTGATTTTAGAGGGGTTTTTTTTGTTTTTTTTTGTTTTTTTATAGTAATGGGTTTTCTTCTGAACCGATAAAATAATGATGTAGTGGGTGATATAAGAGTTTCTCTTAATCGGGGACGTACTAATCGATCGACTTTAGCCTTTAAAAAAAAGAAAAGAAAAAGAAAAATAAAGACTCTGGATAAAGACACAGGAGCTTTTGATTTCTACACAGGATACAAACGGTCATTTGTACCCAAACGGCCGTATATAATTTTTTTTTAATAAATGTTTTAATTTATTTAACTTTTATAAACATTAAAAATGTTTATTTACCATATATGATAAAAAGTACTTAAATGAACACAATAGTGACTTAAAATAATAAATTTTGAGACTCAGAGTCTTTGCCGGTATCATCTCGATGGCATCTCGACAAGTCTTTTCCGGTGTTGGGTCCCCACGACCCATGATTTTTTTATTTTTATATTTTTTTTCAAAACGTTTGTCGAGAATAAGTCACTAAATTTATCAGGGGTAACGGAATACCTAAAAAACATTTTTTAAGGTATTTTGGTACCCCTGATAAATTTAATGACTTATTCTCGACAAACGTTTTAAAAAGGTTAAAAATAAAAAAATCATGGGCCGTGGGGACCCAACACCAGAAAATACTTGTCGAGATGCCATCGAGACGGTACCGGCAAAGACTCTGAGTCTTAAAATTTATTATTTTAAGTCACTATTGTGTTCGTTTAAGTAGTTTTTATCAAGATATGGTAAATAAACCTTTTTAATGGTTATAAAAGTTAAATAATTTTAAACATTTATTAAAAAAAAACTACAAACGACCGTTTGGGTACAAACGACCGTTTGTATCCTGTGTAAAAATCAAAAGCTCTTGTGTCTTTATCATGTCCCAAAATAAATTGCTTAAAAAGGGTATTAAAAATTTTAAGAAGTACTATTTACAAAGAACAGACAACTTTTCTTAAATCTACTCTAAAAATTTATCTAAAGACTACTTAATAAACTTAAAACCACATCACCTTTGGGAATAAACATCTTAGTAGTATAAAACTTTATCCGAGTTTAATAAACAAAAGAAAAAAAAAAGAAAAGAAGGTAAAGAGAATTAAAAAGAGTAAAAAAAACAAGGGAAATGAAAATGATTTTTTTTTATTTCGTGTTTTCAGAGTTTAGAGGGGGGAAACAAATAAAGTAAGAAAAATAAGAACACTTTTACAATTTGTTTTCCTTACACTTCCGTACACTTTAAAATCAAGGTTAAAAGGGAAGATTGTTAAAAATAATTCATTCCACTTTTTTCTGTTAAACAAACTTCAAAACACAAATATGTTTTAATTTCTTTTTACTTTCTTCTACTTTTATTTCATTTAGAAAATCGACTCACACTCGATGACAAAGAAATGGTTGTTGGTTATGTCTTATATAGAAAATAGAAGAGTTGGTACTCGCCATAAGTAGCAACTTTTGTGACTATTCGTTAAATTTCCAACATGCCACAAAGATGACACGAAAAAGAATTACGTTTAGGGCAGGGATCTTTAAATACAAGTTGTATTCGTGTTGGCGTCTTTAATCAAATATGTTGTATTCATGTTAATATAGTAATACCGTAGGCAAATCTCAAGACGATCGTGGACATGAGAAATTTCTGGTTCATAAGGAATACACTGCCTCAAATATTACCAACACGTTTTGGGCGTATTGGTTGTGGATAAGTGAAAAACTCCATAGTTAAGCATGCTCGATCCAGGGATGGATGACTTCCCTGGAAAGTTTTCACTCGGACAACCAAAAGTAAATCCATGAGCTCATAGTCTCATAGTGGGCAAAGCGGGCAATATTAGTGATGTAGGGGGCCAAATGTTACAAACAGACTTCACAATGTTTTATTGTTAGTTAAACTTGTCAGCGTGTTTAATGAAAAATGTTAGACCCGCTAACCCGTTTATGACCTATTAACCCATTTTTACAGCTCACTGGCATGATTAACAAGTTTACAACTTGTTTATTACCCGTTAACCCGTTTTACACATTTAGATAAATATATGTTAAACATATCATGCTCGGTTTACATGATTTTAAGTATGTGTGGGTTACGATTGACATTTTTTACAAGAATAAGAGTATAGGTTGCATTCGGGCTAAACAATTCAACATGTCAATCTGTAACCTGACACATATAATACGATTATATTCCATTGGAATATAATACTATTATATTCCAATACCTACTATTCATTAGATTTTGTGACCTTTGATCAAATTATAAATTTTGTATAAAAGAGTCATCCATACGGATATGTCGGTTTATTTAGATATTGATAGTTTTTGACAACACGTTTGCAAACAAGATCATATGTGAGGAACTTAAATTTAGTTCAAACAACGTGTTTGTTTCACTAATCATTTATCGATCGGTTTATACCGAATATGCATGTAACACAACCCATGTTGCATGTCAACAAAGTGCTTTGATGATAAGGATGGTTAGGTTGGGTTGGCATGCCTTAATTCATTTTATTATATAAAACCCTATTTAATTAAGCAAAATGACTTTTTATTAAGATGTCAACTTTGAGAGATCTTCATTTAATTGAATATTTAATTTCTGTGATTTAGTTTTATCTTTTTATTTAAACCAAACTTCTTATAATAACACTATTTTGTCACTTTGAAGATGCTAATAATAAAAATTGTAATATTTCATTACTTTTATGCTATTGATATGATGTTAGTTGTTACATTTATATATATATAGGAAAATCATAAAAATGGTCAATTGATCAAACAAGTGTAACAGAAAAAGCCGTTGACCGACCAGATTGTAAAAGTAGCCATTGACTATGTTTAAGTAGACCCACGTTTAAGTTTTTTTTTTAAATGGCAATTATATTGAAAACCGACCCGACAACTAGCAAGACACTAGAAGCGGGCCAAAAGGAAACAAGAGAACATTACATAGGAAAATTAAAGTTACACCAATCTTTCCAGAGAAGATCCATTTTCTTGTTCCTATTAGAGATCCAGAGATAACTAAAGGACTTGATGTCGGTGAAGATCTTTTGAACCACAATCCTCTTTTTGTTAAAAACGACATCGTTCCAAGCACGCCAAATCGGTCCAACACGCCGTATGGATAATCGCTTGAATCACCGAAGCCTTTTTCTTATCCCACCCAAAGTTTGCCGAGTATTGAGCCAAGTCTAACGTGGAGAAACAGAAGATACGAGGGATTTTACACCACATGGAGATCATGGACCAGATTTCAAGGGCAACACGACAGCCGGTGAACACGTGATCCACAAATTCGTCAGCCTCCGCACACAACTGGCAAGCTCTCGAAGGGACACGAACGTTTCTCCACAGGAGGCTGTCCATAGTAGGTAGCCTGCATAAGAGAGCCCTCCACATTAGCAAGTTGACTTTTAAAGAAATGTTCTTGGGCCAGGTCAGCGTAGAAGGATGGATAAGATCAGGGGGCTTAGCGAGCCGCTTCCTCATCGAACATGTAGAAAAAGAACCGGACGAGTCAGCGTTCCATTTCCATTGCGACTCCGAGAAAACAAGGAGGTTCTTGAGCGTAACATTTAGTTTGGAAAGACAACCTTCGATCTTAGAAATATTAGACCAAACCCCATAAAAAGATTTATTCCAAGGGATCCAAGGAAGCGAGTTAACGGAGCCATGAATCCCCAACACCACCTTTCTCCACAAACCGCCGGGTTCCGTAAAGAACCTCCAGTACCATTTAACGAGAAGGGCAATATTAATGTTTTCTAACGAATCAAGACTAAGACCTCCCTCCTCCTTTGGTTTGCAAATAGAAGAACGGGACACCCAATGGATCTTTCGGCCTCCGCCATCATTCCCACCACCACCACCCCACAAAAAATTAAAACGAATGCTTTTGAGCATTTGAATGACTTTAACGGGAGCCTTAAAAAGGGAGAAATAAAATAGAAGAAGACTATCAAGGACCGGTTTGATGAGCGTAAGCATTCCACCCATTGAAAAATGCTTGGCTTTCCACCGAGAAAGTCTAGCTTGGAAGATGTCCACAACCGGCTTCCAAGCACTAATCTTGTTCATGTTCTCACCAACCATGAGCCCCAAGTATTTAAAAGGAAGATCAAGCCTAACACATCCACATAAAGCGGCATAAGAATCAACCTCAATAGAATCAACATTGACCCCCCAAAAGAGCGCACTTTTTGATATTAACTTTGAGGCTGGAGACGAGGAAGAAGCCTCTAAGGAGGCGAATCAAGTTGGTAATGTTCGACTTAGACCAATCACCAACAACAATAGCATCATCCGCATATAACAAGTGAGAAATAACTGTATCCGTCCGGGGGATGTGAATGCCATGAAAATACCCAACGTAAGAGCCTTATTAATCATGGAGTGAAAGGCTTCCATAGCCACAATGAAGAGAAAAGGGGATACCCAATCACCTTGTTTAACGCCCCTAAAACATTGAAATTCCAAAGTGGGCGCTCCATTAATAAGAACTGAGGCCCTTGAAACTTTTAAGCAACCCTTCACCCAAAGCCGCTAACGAGGAGGGAAACTCATTAGAAATCAATTTTAGAAAGCATCATGTGAAATTTGCGCTTCCTAGCCCAAGAGACCAATTCATTGAGAATAAGAGGCCCGTCAATAATGTTTCTATTAGCCAAGAAACCCATTTGAGGCTCGGAGATGACTTTGTTGATGACAAGCTTGAGCAGATTAGCAAGAACTTTGCAGATGACCTTTTGAATACAACCAATGAGACTAATAGGACGGTAATTGGAGAAGGTCAAAAGGATCACCATGCTTAGGAATAATGTGGATAAAGGACGAGCCACATCCACGACCAATCAAGCCATCCGAGTGGAATTGGTTAAGAACCTTATGAAAATCCCCCTCAAGAAGATCCCGAATTTTTTTTATGAACGCGAAACTGAACCTATCGAGCCCGGGAGCTTTGCCATTCCCACACAACCACACGGGATCCTTTAATTCAATTTTTGAGAACGGTTGGGTGAGCACCAATCCGTCATCGTCGGTGAGTTGATTTAGGCCATCACAAATAATGCGCAGACGATCACTAAAGTCTTCCTCATGCTTCTTTTTGAAAAACTTCCAAGCCTCCTTCTTAATCAGGGTGAAATCCGAAACCCACACATGGTTAACTTCAACGCCGTTGATCCTGCCGTTCCTCAATTTTTGGTTCACAAACCCATGGTAGAAAGATGTATTTTCATCCCCGTCTAAGACCCAACGGATGCGAGCTTTCTGCTTGAGATCATAATTACGGTCATTAAGCAAAGAGCCGAGCTCTTTTTTCATGTCAGCTCAGGAAGAGAGATCCACGTCAGACAGAATATGGGACTCGGCCATAGCATCAAACGAGTTGCATTCCGCTGTGAGATCATTAATTCATTGGTTTTCCATATCTTTACGGCTACGATTCCAACTTTTAATATTATCTTTAAGCCTTCTGAGTTTAAACATTAGGACCTCATCAGGCCTACCATCAAAATTACACTCAGCAAGAGTGTTGTTAACCACGCCAACCACATCATCCTTGTGGAGCCACAATGAAAATACCGAATGGAACAGAAGTATGGAGATGTTTTATCAAGACTTGAGTGGATCTTTGGGGTATTAGATTATGCATAAAACATAAGAGAAAATAGGGGTTTTGGGAAGCTTACAAGGGATGGTTTGGGATTGCCGTGAAAAGGGGAGGAGGTCGACGGCTCGGTGGTGGCACCCGGTGGTTCCCAGCGACGGCTAGGGTGCCCGGTGGTGGCTGCTCGACGACAGAAGGGGGTGGGGGCTGGTTCTTGGCCGAATGCACCCAGGGGAGGAGGAGAATGTGTTGTGGTGTGGTTTGTGGGTGAAGTGTGGGAGGTGATTTATGGGATGTTTTGGGGGAATATTAACCTATGGTTAACTCCTTAATCTTTGGGTCTCTCAAGTACATGCCAACTAAGAGTTGAGTTGATTGGCATTTAGGCTTCTATTAACCATATGATTAATTAGAATGGAAGACAAAAATCATGTAGGTGATTCTTATAAAAGTTTACAAGTGTTAGGGGTTTTTATAAAATGTCATGTGGTTAGGAGATTTAATAAGTGTTTAATTTTTATAAATTGTTACATGGAATCACCAAATATGAAAATCCTAATGTTTTATAAAAATATTACAAAGGTGGTGTTAGTTTATAAAAGGTGATGGGCTTGAGTTTATAAAAAAACTAAAACATATGAAATGGGTTTGGTTTTGGGTGCTTGGGCCGTAACCCACAAAAGGATAGGGAAGTGGGCTGGTTCCATTCGGGCCGAAGGGAAAGGAAGGGCGGCTGGGCCGCTCGGGCCGCGGGTCGGGATGGGGGTTTGGGTCGGGCTATCGGGGCGTCGGGTTGGGTCGTCGGTTCAAGTTGTGGGCTTGTGTGAGGTGTTTATGGGCTATTGGGCCGAACTGGGCCCAACAATGGTTTCGGGTTCGGTTACGATCGAACGAGTAGATTCTGAATATAACGAGGTTATTCGAACGAGTCTTGATAAATGTTATGATTGTTAGTACGTTCGTGTTGAATAACAATAATATATTGAGTCCTTTATTTCGTTTACATAATGTTATTACGTATTAAGGTTTTTAAATATACGAGTGTTAACAATAATGGTTTTGTTTGTTTGTGTTGTTATTAAGCTCGATTACCACGAATATTTAAAACCAAGTTGTTTTAAATATATAATCGCTTAAAAATTTGTTGGAACTAATAATAAGTGTGACTGACGCCATCAAATCTATTCTCGAATAATTCGGTTGAAAAACCATTATGATTTGATTCAGAGACGCGGGTTGTGATGATCGAGGCTTGCAAGTTTGGACCGAAGACGTTTTTCTTGAAAAGTCAACTGTACGAGTCAATGGTCAACGTAAAAGTCAACGGAAGATTGGTTCGAGCGAGTCAAGCTTCATATTAATTGACATCAACTTCGATTTAATTAAGAATTTACTTTAGTTATTTATTTGTAATTTTGCTCATTGTTTTTGTGTTTTACTAGTTAGTGGGCTAGTGAGCACATGGGCTCTCTATATATAGGGGTGATAGCTTCATTTAGAATAAGAGATAATAAGGAATGAATAAGGATGATCTAGAGAGATGTGAGCTATCATCTTCTAGAGAGAGAGTCTCACATTGGGTTTGAGCTCAACCCAATGTGACCGTGGATTTTCTATGACGAGTTTGTAATCTTTCGATTCGTTGTAATCATTCAGCAATAATCAATGAATCGTTTGATTTTATCATTTTTGTTATAGATGTTCTTAGATTCTCATCATCCCGTCTCCTTCATCTAATCTTTGTTCTTGCTCAATGTCGAGATTCTTGATGTGAAATCGGTCCTGACAAATGGTATCAGAGCGGGTACCGATCAGATCTTGTTTCACGACGAATCTGATCACTCGAATCTTGATTTTGAGCTTGAATGAGGTGCAGATTGGAAAACCCACTTTGGAGATGAATAATTTTATTTTTCTGTATTTTTGGAGCTGTTTGATGATTTCTGGATGAATCTGATGATAGATTCTTGTTGTTGGGTTCATTTGGAAGTGATTTCATGTTCCAATTGTTCAAATCAGTGAAGAAATATGAGATCCGACCAGAAAAAACGAAGCTGTTAGAGTTTTCCCGTTTTTGGGGTTTTGAAGATTTTTTGAGCTTTGATTCTATGTTTTTGATGATAAAATCAGTGTTTTTGGATGAAATAAAGTATGAATCTTGATGGAAAACGCGTTCTGGATCCATTGGGAGCATCGGTATTGTCTAAAACGCAACGGTTTGGGCAGATCTGGATAAACCCACAGTAGTGTGTGTTTCACGGTGTTCTTGGTGTTCTTCATTTTTGTTGAAAATTGCCTTGGCGATTTCGCAGCTGATGAAGATGTTCTTGGCGATCTGGAAAGAGCTTGAAGATGTTCTTGGCGACCTCGAGTGCCCTTGAAGATTGTCTTGGCGATCTGGAACTGTTCATGGTGATCTCGACTTGGCGATTTCGTTTTTGCTTTTGGCGACCTCGAACCGACCTGGAATCCTTCTTGGCGATCTGAATAAGCTTGGCGATCTGGGCTTGGCGACCTCTAATAAGCCTTGGCGACCTCGTGTAGCCTTGGCAACCTCAAATACCTTGGCGATCTCGTCTAATTTGACAACTGGGTTTTCATTCAAGTTGTTTTTAGAGATTTTTGGTCGTCTATATGTGTAGAGAATCGAATAACAAATCCAACGGTATAAAAATCGAGGGATTTCGTCAAGTATTAAGGGAGATACAAGCAAAATACGCTTTTATGGCGAGTATTTACGAATATCCGGTGGATTCTCCGACTGAGTTTAGGGTTTCGCGGGTCTGGAAGACGACGATGATGTGTCAGACTCTAAGTGGATGTAAGGGAATGTTTCTCTTTCTTTAAGTTGGTCAAACAATGACACTCCTTTTTCGTTGTCTCCACCTGATTGGTGAACAGACAAAGCAAGGGGTCCCGCCTAACTCAAAGAACCGTTGGGAGAATTACGCTGTCGAATTCCTATTGGCTGCATGTAAGTAGGGGTGATCAAAAACTCGGGATCCCGACAATACCCGAGAAACCGACCCGATATTTCCCGTGTACCGTACCGAACCGAGGCATATAATATTTTTTTCGGTCCATGTTTATCCATGTTCTCGGGTTCGGTCTCGGTCTCGGGTATGACCGAAGACGACCCGACAATTCCCGAAATCCCGAGTTAACATAAAGCCCACCCACAAGCCCACTGTTTTGATTAGTTATCTTAACTCAAGCCCAGTTCGGTCCATCTATGTTTTGATTTGTCGTGGTTTTTTCTTGCGTCCAATACGTTCGAAGGAAACTAAAACAGAAGATCGCTCACAATACGTTCGAAGGAAACTAGGGCGACCTCTGCGACCATCTTCTCAATTCTCCATCTGCATCACTCTTATTTTTCCATTCTTGATCAACAATCTAATCCATGTAAGTTACATTCTCGTTTTGCTTTACTCATTAAATCTAAGTTTACAAGAACATACACAGTTACGATGATATATATTGGATTACATTGATGAGGTGTATTCATATGAGTGTGTATTGCGATGATATATACACAGTTGCGATGATATTAAATTTACTCATTAAATTTGTATGAGTGTGTATTCGTATTTTTTCTATATGTATGAGTGTGTATTGCGATGATATATACACAGTTGCGATGATATTAAATTTACTCATTAAATTTGTATGAGTGTGTATTCGTATTTTTTTGTATATGTTGTCTTGGCATTATATATATTGGATTACATGTTAAATTTTGTGTTTTTTAGATGGCCACGCAAGAAGAAATTGAGCATATATCAAGCGATGAGCATGAAGGAGGACGAGGACAAAAAAGAAAGACAACACGTGTTGTGAAGAAACCGGTAAAGAAGAAGCAAACTGGTAAGAAAAATGCCACAGGATCTAAGTGGTGGCAGTATTACGACAAGTACATTGATGAGGAAACTGGTTTGCAGAGGGCACGATGCAAATATTGCCCTCAGACTTTAGCTGCTGAGTCATACACAAACGGAACATCAGGATTGAAAAGGCATGCTTGGGCATGCCCAAACAATCCTGATTTTAAGATGAAAGATCAAGCGGAGATCCAACTAACAAAAAATGATGGTGATGAAGGGGGTCCTAGTGAGATAAAGACATGGAAATTCAGTGCAGAAAATACCCGTAAAGCGATTGCTAAGAAGATAATTCTAGATGAGTTACCTTTTTCCTCGGTAGAGCATGAAGGCTTTAAGAATCTTATGGAGATCGTATGCCCAAACTTTAAAGTTTCAAGCCGGCATACAATTGCAAGAGATTGTGGGGAAATTTTTCTAGAGGAGAAAGCGGTATTAAAATCTTTCTTTGGGAAAAGTAAGACAAAGGTTTGTCTTACTACTGATACGTGGACCTCCATTCAGAGGATAAACTATATGTGCCTCACAGCACACTTTATTGATGAGAACTGGGTCTATCACAAGAGAATCATAAATTTCAAACCTATCCACTCTCATAAAGGAGACGCGATTGGAAGGAGTTTGCAGAAGTGCTTGGAGGAGTGGGATATTAATAATGTCCTAACCATTACAACCGACAACGCTTCTTCAAATGACACAACAATGACATACCTAAGAGGTACATTTATTATTAATCTAATAATTTCATTTACCACTTAAATTACATATTCTAATTTCATTTATGTTTCATATCTTTTAGGTAATTTAGACAACCTAATTCTTGAAGGGCGTTACTTACACGTCCGTTGCATGGCACATATTGTTAATCTGATTGTGAAAGATGGTCTAAGTAGTAGAGAAGGTGCCATCGAGCGTATCCGAAATGCCATCAGGTACATAAGAATATCACCGAAGAGGTTGCAGCAATTTAGGGAGTGTGCAGAAAAAAAAAGAGATTAAAAGCAAAGCTATGTTGTGTTTGGATTGCCCAACGAGATGGAATTCTACATATGAGATGCTTAGTAGGGCTGAGAAGTTTGAAGCTGCATTTAAGTCTTATGATCGGGATGAACCAAAATTTAGAGAAGACTTGGACAATGAGATCCCAACACCTCAGATTGGGAGAGTGCTAGAGAGATAAACCAAATTTTAGAGCTTTTCAAGCAAAAGACCATATATGCATCTGCTTCAACATATGTGAATGTGCATCAGTATGTTAGAGAGGTAATGGGAGTTGTAAAAAAGGTTAAGGAGATGCAAAAGTCTAATTATTACATCAATAAAGAAATGGGAAATTTTATGGATGCTAAAATTAACAAGTATTGGGGAGAAGACAAGTTTGAAAACAAGTTGCTTTACTTTGCAACTATATTGGACCCAAGATCGAAAAAAAGAATGATCCATGTTGTTTACAAGGAAGTATTGATGGTTGATAAACAGGCTCAAGAAAAGGAGAAAGACATTGAAGAAAAGGTGCAAGTTATTGTGAATAAGATTGTAGATGCATTGCAGGCAGTCTATCGCGAGTACGAGTTAGACCATGAGTTGGAGAGTACATCAACTTCTTCAAATGTTGAACATAGTAGTCAAATGCCATTGGACGGGGAAGATGAATTTGTGGCTAAATTCAAGTGTGGAGGATCATCATCGTATAAAGCTAAGTCTGAACTAGAAAAGTATCTAGACGATGATGAAGAAAAATGGGATAACAGCTTTGATGTATTGAAATGGTGGAAATCGAATGCATCTAGATACCCGATTGTATCCCGAATGGCGAAAGGTATGAGTACTTTAATATT
Organism: Deinandra increscens subsp. villosa; assembly: GCA_039602395.1. Classification (NCBI taxonomy): domain Eukaryota; kingdom Viridiplantae; phylum Streptophyta; class Magnoliopsida; order Asterales; family Asteraceae; genus Deinandra; species Deinandra increscens. Next base: position 93,078,636 of record JBCNJP010000017.1, read on the forward strand.
TATTCAATATTTATGTAATTATAGATATAAACTTAAATTGTGGATTCTTTTTTTTTTAGATATACTGGCTATTCTGGTGTCTAGTGTCGTTTCAGAATCAGCTTTCAGTACGGGCGGAAGAGTTATAGATGCTTACAGGAGTTCATTGTCCCCTCCGGTTGTAGAGGCATTAATATGCACTCAAGACTGGATCCGTAAGTCCAAGAAAGCTATTAAGGATGCTGAATTTCCGACTGATTTTGACGAGCTTGGAAATGGTAAATAAAAAAACTATACTAGTTGTGTTTTTTCTTTTTATTATTTACTTATTTTATATTACCTTCGTTCATCATTTTTTTTTTTGTAGATTTATGTGAGAGGTTAGAACCAAGTAAAGCGAACAAGGGGATGGATATCGACTAGTATGTTATGACGTTATTATATTTGGATTTGGATTGTGATTATGGTGGACTTGTGGTTTTCCATTTACTATTTAGGCATTAAGCCATGAAACTTGTTACTTTATGACATTATGATGTTTTTGGTTTTAATTGACACTATGAATAACCGGTTGTTATCACATTGTGTTAGCACATTAATATGATTTGATTATTGATGGTTTCATTTAAACGAAGGATATACTAGAATCACTCCCATCTTTGCCGTTTAACCCCTTTACATTCATCGGATTTCTTCTATATCGTCTAGCTTAAGGTAATTCATTACGCCCTATCTGTCTATTAACGTCTCAACCTTTTAAAAAAAATTATTATTCATCTATAACGCACTGACGGATCCAGTTGTTTGATTAGTGAATTAACTAATACTAAAAAGGTAACTTAAAAGTTTTGTTTTATGATGCAATCTCAGAACTTTATCCCTTAAAAAAACTTCTATATATTCAGGCCCTCGATTCAGACTCCTTGAGCTTATGCAGCCTCAAACTTCTCATATTGTCCCGATACTTGGATTTCATATTGTCCCAAAGCTTAGTTTCTTAATTTTATCATTGTTAGAGTTCCAACCAAAGTCGGTCTTGGGTAATCATATTGTCCCGATAAAACCCGAAATGTAAAAGACCGAATACCCGAACCAAGCTTTCGGTCGGGACTCGGTTTCAATTTACGGCAAAGTCGGGAATCGGGTCGGTCGGGAAACGGGTCGGGAGGCTCGGTTTCCCGACTTTGCTCAGCCCTACATGTAAGCCTCTTGGGACCCAGCCATGTGAAGGAATCCGTTTGAGGGAAGGATGGTGTCGCTCTCTAATTGGTTGACATGCCCCTCAGAAAGATCCTTATTTACAGCCGTTGGATTTTTCTATTATGGACCGTAGATCTTGATAGTGTGCTTTTACTGCTGGAATCTGATTGGTCTAGCCGCCACTAACACGGATCACGGATTCAGACCATAAGATCGTTTCATTGCCAGCCGTTGGATGATATTTAAAGATAAACTCTGATTGGTTGTTGGGTTTAGACATGGATTATGGACTTTTTGTGGAGATTTAATTAGACTAATTAATATTTTCAGCATTTTTCGTTAAATGCGAGGTATTTCTCATTAGTTTTTCCTCAGACTAACGAGATAAAGCCTCAACAGAATTACGGAATTTTTTTTATTGGTCAAGGAATTATTCTAAATATTTATTGGGGTTTCCGTTTATTGGCGTCACGCGCACGTTTGCTAACGACCACTGACGGACTGGTTTCGCTTCTCGGTTAAGTTTGTGACTGTTTTTTCATGTCTCACTCCAAGTTGTTTAGCTGATGCAGCGCTGATGTCATCTAACCGAATTAACTGGAATCTCAGCTAAATATTGGAATATTCCGTTAAATCTCTAACGGAAGGACCGTTACTTGTAAAAAATTAACGGTTTTCTCAGTTTCATTCCAAATTGCACCGTTTAACTCAGAGATCTTCACGGAATATTTTTCTGAGCTCAGTTTTCAAGTCCCAAAATTATGAAGTCTCCGGTTATGAATAAATTTTGCGTTTATGCTCGGGATCTCAGTTTTTCACTGATTGGACACTTTATTTTCGCATCCAACCCAGTCACACGGAACAAGTTCAGTATTTATGGATCATTCACAACTGTCAGTACCCGGCTTCCGGTTTTTCGCAAGATTGTTCGATTTCAGGATTTTAGTACCGTTTTCTCTTCGGAACTGAGCGGAACGGTTCCACTCTCTGCATCTGATTTTCCGCTTCCGCATCGGATGTGTTCAGAGGGATCTAGAGAAAAAGGGGAACCATTATGGATTTGGATTATCGGGTCGATTATCAGAAGTTGGAGCATTTTCAGTGATTGATTGGTTTATCTCATTCGGTTTGTTGTGATTTTGACTCCAATGTTCAGCATTCTTAGTATTGTACCCGACCGTGTGAACCGAGTGAACTGCAGCACTTGGATCTCAACTGGAGAAACAAGAACAGAAGGTGCTTATTCAAAGGGGGAATCTTTACAACAGAAAGATTCAAGTTTATCAGTTGTTCTTCGAAGATGTACGACAGAGCTGTTCTTCACCAGTATGACAGATTTGACAGCGTCAGTCAAGGGGGAATTGTTGGAACTAATAATAAGTGTGACTGACGCCATCAAATCTATTCTCGAATAATTCGGTTGAAGAATCCATTGTGATTTGATTCAGAGACGCGGGTTGTGATGATCGAGGCTTGCACTCTCTGATATTTTAGTACCGTTTTCTCTTCGAAACTGAGCGGAACGGTTCCACTCTCTGCATCTGATTTTCCGCTTCCGCATCGGATGTGTTCAGAGGGATCTAGAGAAAAAGGGGAACCATTATGGATTTGGATTATCGGGTCGATTATCAGAAGTTGGAGCATTTTCAGTGATTGATTGGTTTATCTCATTCGGTTTGTTGTGATTTTGACTCCAATGTTCAGCATTATTAGTATTGTACCCGACCGTGTGAACCGAGTGAACTGCAGCACTTGGATCTCAACTGGAGAAACAAGAACAGAAGGTTCTTATTCAAAGGGGGAATCTTTACAACAGAAAGATTCAAGTTTATCAGTTGTTCTTCGAAGATGTACGACAGAGCTGTTCTTCACCAGTATGACAGATTTGACAGCGTCAGTCAAGGGGGAATTGTTGGAACTAATAATAAGTGTGACTGACGCCATCAAATCTATTCTCGAATAATTCGGTTGAAGAATCCATTGTGATTTGATTCAGAGACGCGGGTTGTGATGATCGAGGCTTGCACTCTCTGATATTTTAGTACCGTTTTCTCTTCGAAACTGAGCGGAACGGTTCCACTCTCTGCATCTGATTTTCCGCTTCCGCATCGGATGTGTTCAGAGGGATCTAGAGAAAAAGGGGAACCATTATGGATTTGGATTATCGGGTCGATTATCAGAAGTTGGAGCATTTTCAGTGATTGATTGGTTTATCTCATTCGGTTTGTTGTGATTTTGACTCCAATGTTCAGCATTCTTAGTATTGTACCCGACCGTGTGAACCGAGTGAACTGCAGCACTTGGATCTCAACTGGAGAAACAAGAACAGAAGGTGCTTATTCAAAGGGGGAATCTTTACAACAGAAAGATTCAAGTTTATCAGTTGTTCTTCGAAGATGTACGACAGAGCTGTTCTTCACCAGTATGACAGATTTGACAGCGTCAGTCAAGGGGGAATTGTTGGAACTAATAATAAGTGTGACTGACGCCATCAAATCTGTTCTCGAATAATTCGGTTGAAGAATCCATTGTGATTTGATTCAGGGACGCGGGTTGTGATGATCGAGGCTTGCAAGTTTGGACTGATGTGTTGCAAACACATCTATGTTTTCGATGTAATTTGTATAGTAATTGAGTCGATTTTGAGTCATTTTGGTTGCCTTTTATATAAGTTATAGTATTTGAGTCTTAACGTGGTGTTGAGTCATTTTTGTATATTTTGTGTGCGTTTAATTAATTATTTGAGTGATGTGTTTAGTTAGGTCAATTGTGATTTAATTGTGCTCAAAATGGTTACTTATTTTTGGTTGTAGGTTAATGAACGAGTTCAAGAGGGCTGAAACGAATATATTCTAAAATGGAGGACCGGCGTAGAATTATGTCTAACTTGAAGGGCTGAATTGGAAAATGTGCATCACAAAATAAATGGTGGATCATGTATGCATATCATGTGGATATACAAAGTAAAACAAGTCATGTTTTAAGAGCCTTGGGTATAACAAATTACTACAGAATGTGGGATGCAATATTTTAAATGAGCTCTTTGGGCTTTAAATCAATATCAACGTGAGTGGTGTTTACCAAAAGAGAAAAAAAATTAATGAGGTGAAGAAAGTAGAAAGCATTGGTCACGTGGGTTTAGGAAGTTAAAATCAAAATGGATTTATGTATGTGGGCTCAAGCAACGTGCACAACAAGAAGAATATATTAGGAAGGATTCTTTTTGAAACAGAACCCTACGCCACAATAATTGGTCTTGAACGAAAAATAAAAGGGAGAAAAAGGAGGCGTCTGACTGGGGGGGGGAGAACAGAAGAGCATACGGAAGAAATTGAAGGCTAGAGGAGGGCTAGAAACAGGAGTGAACATAGAAGATCAAGAATTACAACTTCGATCATCACACCGGTTTTCGATTTCTCTTTTGTCTCTTGCAATTAATTTAGTTTAAAAACCATGTTTAGGGTTTGTGATTTTACTTTGATTATGGTGGTTGGCTAAATCTATATCATCACCTGGACCGTTGTGATGAATTTTTAGTATCTATGATTTTATCCGACTTTTGACAATTTGATTGATGTCTTGTTTCGATTAAATTCCACTATTTTCTCTATTGGATGCGTTTGTGTGTATGAAGTAAGGTTTCAATTGATAATCTATATTGCTTCTGCGGATGTCTTTCGGTTTGGGTTGGGTAACTAACCGGTTCACCTATGTGTTGCTTGTTAGTTTGGTTAGCTAATTTAGTTGTTCATAATATAGATTGTTAATTTGATTCCTAAGTTCATATGTGCCGCTTATTCTGAGACTCAAAAGGTAAAGAATTATTGAATAGTCGGTTTGGTTAATAACTTAGGTCAACTTTGTCTCAAAAGGAAAAGCCCTAGAAAATTAATCTAATTGCTATTTCATGTCAATTATGAGGATTAGTGGTAGCTCCTGCTAACTTAAGGTACCTTAGATTAGGTTCGAGGGTGGTTAGGTTTAGCTGAGGTTGGACGTACCCAAAAGGTGAACTCCTGTTCGAGCATTATGGTGGTTGGCTAAATCTATATCATCACCTGGACCGTTGTGATGAATTTTTAGTATCTATGATTTTATCCGACTTTTGACAATTTGATTGATGTCTTGTTTCGATTAAATTCCACTATTTTCATTATTGGATGCGTTTGTGTGTATGAAGTAAGGTTTCAATTGATAATCTATATTGCTTAATCTGCGGATGTCTTTCGGTTTGGGTTGGGTAACTAACCGGTTCACCTATGTGTTGCTTGTTAGTTTGGTTAGCTAATTTAGTTGATCATAATATAGATTGTTAATTTGATTCCTAAGTTCATATGTGCTGCTTATTCTGAGACTCAAAAGGTAAAGAATTATTGAATAGTCGGTTTGGTTAATAACTTAGGTCAACTTTGTCTCAAAAGGAAAAGCCCTAGAAAATTAATCTAATTGCTATTTCATGTCAATTATGAGGATTAGTGGTAGATCCTGCTAACTTAAGGTACCTTAGATTAGGTTCGAGGGTGGTTAGGTTTAGCTGAGGTTGGACGTACCCAAAAGGTACCGAAGACGTTTTTCTTGAAAAGTCAACTGTTCGAGTCAACGGTCAACGTAAAAGTCAACGGAAGATTGGTTCGAGCGAGTCAAGCTTCATATTAATTAAATCAACTTCAATTTAATTAAGTATCTACTTTAGTTATTTATTTGTAATTTTGCTCATTGTTTTTGTGTTTTACTAGTTAGTGGGCTAGTGAGCACATGGGCTCTCTATATATAGGGGTGATAGCTTCATTTAGAATAAGAGATAATAAGGAATGAATAAGGATGATCTAGAGAGATGTGAGCTATCATCTTCTAGAGAGAGAGTCTCACATTGGGTTTGAGCTCAACCCAATGTGACCGTGGATTTCCTATGACGAGTTTGTAATCTTTCGATTCGTTGTAATCATTCAGCAATAATCAATGAACCGTTTGATTTTATCATTTTTGTTATAGATGTTCTTAGATTCTCATCATCCCGTCTCCTTCATCTAATCTTTGTTCTTGCTCAATGTCGAGATTCTTGATGTGAAATCGGTCCTGACAAAATTGATGTGTCGTTGAAGTTAATCCGTGACACCAGTTTTTAAGATAAATATAAAAAGTACATCTTTATATTTATTTTCTTATTATTTAAGTTCCATAATTATTTTATGAAAAACTCTTGTTTGTTCCGGGTATATGTTTCCAATACAAGCGCGGGAATTATTTACGTTGGTTTTATCAGTCAAAATTAGTAATTTACAGATAATCAAATCAAATAATGCATGTAATTAATTTAACTAAAAAGTCAAAGTAAAGAGTTTTGATCTGGATTTTTGGACGAGGTGTCACAGAGAGAGAAAGTGAGCTTGTGTGAAAAAAAATGAGTAGCGGATCAGATGAAGGAAATCTTGCCTTTGCATTTAATGTGAGGCATGGTAGTATTGAAAGGAAGCAGACAATGCTTGTAAAAGAAAAGAGTTGTAACTCATGCAAAGAAGATGGTACATCAAGCAAGCTTTATCACTTGTACATTGTGCATAAAAATAGGCAAACTCAACATCCTAATGTTTTATAAGCTAATATATACTTTCTTTTTAACATAATAATACGAGTAACTAAATACTATATGTATTTCACTTGTTTTTTAGGCACCAAAGCTCTAAAAGGTCATATGATCCGATTGATTATGAGTGCATTGAAGATGCGGATTTTTGGGTGGTTGAAGAAGAGCCCGAAGGGGAACTCAATATTAATGATATAGAAGACATGCTTGATGAAACTGAACCGGCTACTCAAACGCATGGTAATATATGTTAATAAGTGACTGTAATATAGTATATAATTTTTATAGTCATTGCACTACATTATTACTTCTTATTTTGTATTGTAGAAAATGATGGTGATTATACTCTTGTTGATGAGGATGGAGAAGAAGATGATAGTGAATTTCATCCATTAAGCGATTGCGCACTTGACGAATACAACACTCCTATGTCTCCATGATGGTGCTTATGCTTTTGTTTGTGTTGGATTTGTACTTTCTTATTTCGATCTATTTGTATGGTTTCATATACTTTTGTTTTGTTTGTAATTTGGATTCTTTGTTTTGGATTTGTACTTTGAAAATTTCGTATGGTTGATGGAACTTGCAAAGAAGCGGTGCAATAAATAGTGAAAAATGGTTTTTATGAGGTTGGAATGTAGGTTTATAGGACAAGAATGCAGGTTGTACAAGACCACGGCTGAAATCCTAAGTTTTAGAAGGTGATAAGTTGAACCGGCTGGTTTGACCAGTCCGACCATTTCCGGACAGTTTTCCGGTTCAACTAAAAACCGGTTTTTAAAACATTGTCGTCACATTTTTTTTTGTTTTTTTGTAAAGCATGTATTAAATAGAAATGAAGTACTTTGTATTAAAGCTCAACATTTGTGACGTTAGCTGTTTTTTGACCGCCGGATTAATTAATTTTTAATGGTTTGAAAATTTAAGTTCTTTTTAAGCCCTATTCTTTAGACACCGGAAAAAATTATCCGGTCACCGTCTTATACGACCTGTATAGTGCGATACAAGTTGTATAGCACACACCCAATATTAATTGAAAATTTAAAAAAAAAACTCTAAACGACCTGTATGGAGCAATACGTTTCCTTTTGCTTCACCTCGTACCACCGAATACAAATGATTGCAAAACATGATTACAAATGATTACAAGTGATTAAATGTACAATAGATTACAAAAAAAATGATTACATATGATTAAACAATTAGAGTTTATATAACGACCTGTATGGAGCAATACGGGTCGTTTTGCCCCTCGTACCGCTGACTTCATCGTTGTCAGTAAACGACCTGTATAGGTCAATACAACCCGTTTAGGGTTCAAGTGGAACTCCGGATCATGTATTGGAACCTTATACGCGCACAAATAAGCTATACGACCTGTATAGGTCGATACAACCCGTTTAGAGTTCAAGTGGAACTCCGGATCATGTATTGGAACCTTATATGCACACAAATAAGCTATACAACATGGATAGCGTAATCCGGGTCGTATGCCTTTTTATATTCTTTACTTCCTTTATCTTATGAAATATACTTAATTAAACCAACGCGTGGCGATCCGGGTCGTTTTTGGAGTGAGCGAAATTTTAAAAAAAAAAATTATTGTATATATATATATATATATATATATTTCTTTTTAGTTCTTTTTAGTTCTCAAACCCAATTGGTTCTCAAATGATCCCCTCCCTATATATATATATATATATATATATATATATATATATATAGTGTTTGGTGTTCTTATAAGTTTTTGATGATGAATAGACGTAAAGGACCGGTGCATGGCAAGATAATTATATTGTAAAATCGCAACCTAAAAAAACAAAAACCGAAAATACTAAATAATGACGTTGATTTATTTATTTGAACATGTATATGCATCTAAATGTGTGTTTGCACGTATGGAAGCATGGATATGCATGTATGTATAAGTATACACACAATAACGGTTAAAATGCCAATACGGATTAGAATGGTAAGAACTCATAATTTGTATCAAGTATCATATGTAACACCAGGCTAATACGGTTATCACTGGCTAATACAAATTTTTAACGTATTTTTTTAGATAGTATCTATATAAGTAGCTAATAATTAAATATCAGTATATAATACAAAGCTTTAATGGAGTTTTCTATATTGTATCTAAATGAGTATATGTATGTATATATGTTTGTATAATAACCTTTTTGTATAAAATTTGTATATATATATATATATATATATATATATATGTGTGTGTGTGTGTGTGTGTATGTATGAAAACATGTATGTGGATGTATGTATAAGTATACACATGAAAACACTTGAAATGTATAATGAATAAGGCCTATATACGGGTTGTATAGGTCCTTACGACTTATGTTTTGTAATACAAGGCAACCTATACGCGTTGTTTAGCGCTGTACATGTCGTTTAACTCAGTGCCATTCGACTCGTCTACCACTATACGGTGAAATAATGAAACGCGGCATATAGTTTTTCACTTATCGTATAGCCCTAAACGAGTCGTTTAGGAGGGAAAAAAATTAAAAAGAATAATTCTTGATCCTTTATACGGGTTGTATAGGTCCTTACGGGTTATGTTTTGTAATACAAGGCAACCTATACGGGTTGTTTAGCGCTATACAGGTAATTTAACTTAGAGCCATACGAATCGTCTACCACTATACGATGAAATAATGAAATGCGGCCTATAGTTTTTCACTTATCATATAGCCCTAAACGAGTCGTTTAGAAGGAAAAAAATAAAAAGAATAATTCTTGATAGCTCTAGTGTCTGTAAACGACCTGTATAGGTCGATACAACTCGTTTAATGTGCAAGTGAAACTTCGGACCATGTATTCGCACCATGTGCGCGCACAAATAAGCTATACAACCTGTATAGGTCGATACAACTCGTTTACTATGTGCTTTGGTTGCATGCATATTTATAATTCTTTTTATTATGATTGTTAATGTTTGGTTGTAATACACCACGGATAAAAAAAAAAATTACACATACAAAATTAAACATTCTGCCACTGCATTCGTTATTCGACTTGAAAAAATTAAACAAGTTAAGAGGAAGAAAACTAAATGAAATAAGGTAATACACCATGTATAAAAAAAATAAACATTCTGTCCTGTTCGTTTTTCGACTTGAAAAAATTAAACAAGTCAATGGAAACAAAACTAAAAGCGTAATACAAACTTGACAACCAAAACAATGCCACCTGACATCTTTTTCTTGAAACTCCATCCCAATACAACCCGTATTGAACTATACAGATTGTGTAGGTTAGCATTTTTTGCGTTGACCAGATTATACAGCTCGTATTGAGCTATACAAGCTGTATAATCCGGTGTCCAGAACAATTTAATCCGATGTCTAGAGCTAAATGGTTTTGTGTAGATGAGTTTTCAGGGAAACCCTACCCTATAGGAGTATAGGTAATTATTTTACCACGTCATATTAAAATAAAATAAGATAAAATTTTGTTTACTTAATTTATTTATAAATATTATGTGTTGATAAAATTTAATCAATTACCTATACATATTTTAGATTTTATACATATGTAGATAATTTACCTACACATAATAAAAAAAATTACCACATGTGTCACTAGTTTAACATTTAATTGATCATCAATCTTAGAGGGAAATTTTCCCACGTACGTCGGCTAAAACATAAAACAAAACAAAACGTACTCGGTAAAGTCTCATGCACTTAAAGCACAAAAAAATACTATTGGTAGGGTCTGAGGAGGGTGAGATGTAAGCAACCTTATCTCCACCGCGGAGGATGAAGAGACTGATTTAAGGGAGACCCCCAACTCCAAAACACTCCAAAACACAAGAGGACGCGACACACAGAAGAAAGGTAAAAACGAAAATGAGAAATCATATTACCAACATATAATAAGTGTTAGTCATTATAAAAAAATCATCAAATATTACCCACAAAGGCACAAAATATACAAATATATGTAGGTATTTTCCTATACATTTATACGTGTAGACATATTATATGTAGGTAAACAACTAAACACCCTAATTTTTTTTATAGCATGATAATAATTTGTTGAATATGTAATGTTTATCTTGAGTTTCAATTTTTTCAAATAAAGAGTACTACATGATTAGTCTAATCAGGTAGTTTATATTGCCATCTAACTACTACATAAGTATAAATCATCTCTAGTCCAGGCAGACTATGTAGAGGAGTACAGTATGAAACACGACATCAATGGGGTAGATGATGACCCAATACTTTCTTTATTTGTAATGTCACTTTTTATATAAATATTTATATTGAATCAACATCATGGCCACTCGATCTTATTTATGTATATTACGAATAAAATTTAAGGTTGGAGAAGTCGCTAGACGCTATTAAGTTAGTCGACTAAGAAGTTATGAGTACTCGGGCCTAGTCGCGAGGAGTACTCGGCCATGGTAATTATAAAGAAAATAAATTTATAGAAAGTATATACATGTGCAAATACTAATATTTATAGTAAAGTATGTGAACATGAACATGAACCGTTCATATGTCAATAACCAAGATCATTAATTTATTATCATTCTTGCATATTGGGGAACCAACTTTTTAATTAATGGATGTCACAATATAATACGGATTTTGATCGCTTATACCCGATGTTGACCACCTACCACCAAGGTTGACCGAGTACGCCTACCTTAGGCAGACTATAGCAAAAGCGTCTCGACAATCCTCCGTCTAGAGACTACTCGGGCGCCTAGAACGACTTCTACTCCTAAAACTCCCTCGTTATGGGTGAGTATGCATACGCTTTGAAATGTTTTAACTAGTTTGTTCATGTGATTTTTTCTCATAAACAGAGGAGTTAATTGCTTTATGTAAAAAATGGGACGTTTACATTTTGTGTTGATAGTTTACTTCTGATTTTTTTTACTCGCAAGCAGGGTGTAGTTGGATTAATTAGTTCTAGTTGTTCGAAAAAAACTCTTTTTGTTTCAAAATTGTTACTTTGTATTTAATTATAATGTTAACATTTGTTTATCTTTCCAGCAAACAAATTTAAAAGTTCTCAATGAATACTGGAAAAAAAAAATAGACCTACCACGTGTCAGCACGACACGTGCTGACGTGGCAGGGGAATAGTGCAGAATAGTGAAACTTGTGAGTACACCTAGCACTCACAATTGATATATATATAAATTAAATAAAAACGAGATGTTTATTCCCCCGCGCGTTGTTGCGGGGTTGAATTCGTATAATGAACGGAAGTAAAAAAAGTTAAGTGGTATAAAACGTAAAAGTTTAAAAGTCTCGTGGTGAAAAGATAAAACTATAGAAGTATATTAAAAGCGAAAGTAGAAAAGTTAAAAGTTTCATGCCCAAAGTAGAAGACAAAAAAATTTAAAACAAAAAAAAATCTTTAAAAGTTAGAGGTTAAAAAATGAAGGAGTATAAAACGTAAAAGTCTAAAAGTCTTGTGATGAAAGTATAAAACTATAAAAAATATACTAAGTTAAGTGGTATAAAACTTAAAAGTCTAAAAGTCTTGTGGTGAAAGTATAAAACTATAAAAGTATATTAAAAACGAAAGTATAAAAGTTAAAAGTTTCGTGGCCAAAGTAGAAGATAACAAAACTTAAAACAAAACAAAAATTAGAAGTTAGAGGGTAAAAAAGTTAAGGGGTATAAAACATAAATGTTTAAGAGTCTTGTATTGAAAGTATAAAACTATAAAAATATATACTAAAAATGAAAGTAGAAAAGTTAAAAGTTTCATGGCCAAAATAGAAGACAACAAAACTTAAAAAAAAAACTTTAAAAGTTAAACGGTACAAAACGTAAGAGTATGAAACATATGTTGCCAAACTATGAAAACTAAAAGTTACTATTTCGTAAAAATAACAAATCGTAAAAGTTAAGGAATAGAAAACGTCAAAATACCAAAGTCACGTGGCCAAAGTTTAAAAACTAAAAGTATACTATTTATGTATGAATTTCCATTGTATAATATAATAATGGTGTACGATAATAAATAGGTAGTATATTTTTTCTATAAATAAAAACGTCTTAACAGCCACTTTGTAAGATTTATTTTTTCTTTTATATTTAATGAACCATGTTTTTAAGTTAAATTTTACGATTTAATTATTTTATCATTTTTTGTATCCTATGTATATTCCACTGAATATATTGATATTCTTGAAGTTTTGTATATAAAATATTTTGACATTAATCAAGTCTATAATGAATATATGTTGGATAAAAAAGTAAAAAAAGAAAGGTCCTACCGGGAGTCGAACCCAGGTCGCTGGATTCAAAGTCCAGAGTGCTAACCACTACACCATAGAACCATTTTATGTTTGCATATTGTTTGAATAAATTATTAAGCCAATGTATTTCAGGTGCAATTTGTCATTTTGTTGCATTTTGATGGTTCAGTCGAATCACCAGGCAGTTATAACTTATAAAAGCACCAAGGTTTATTTTACGGTTAATAAAACAAGCGGTTTTTGTAGACTATAGCTTTTGTTGTGATAAACCAGATTATACATGAGCGGCGAATAGGTGCAAATATCGGTTAACCGGTTTTGAAATAACTGATATATGGAAAAACCATAACATGTAATAACCGTTTTTTTTTAATAAATGGTTGTTTTACCTCTAAATTGATCGGTTAACCAGTAAAAAACGATAATTTTTAAACAATATATAATTTTCAATAGGTTAATCGAAAACTAGTTAATAACTGGTTCTTTACATGGAAACCTCAAACCGATTTAGAACCTATGGTTTCTACCAGTTTAGCACCGGTAGAAACCCTACCGGTTTAAAACTTATGGTCTACCGGTTTGTAACCGGTTTATACTTTAGTGGTTAAAAACCGGTTCGATTTTCGGTTATTAAACCGCTCCAGTTCGATTAATTGGTTGTACCTAGTAGATAGGTGGTGATCACGAGTCACATTGTATTAAGTTCGTGACTAATGAAATGTTGAATAATGTGTTTTCCTGTAGCTTTGACAGCTCTTCAAGTGGTTGTACCTAGTAGATAGGCGGTGATCACTAATGGGTCAACTACATTCTGGATATATTAATTGTTGTATATAATTGTGATGTTTTTGGTATTGAACAGGTGGATCTAATACCAGACAAGTGGAGTGAAACAACTGCGGGCATCCATGGATCCCCGTGTGTGGAACCTACCATGCACTTGTGTAATGGCATGGGTTAGGACATATGACAATATCATTTAGCAGAATAATTATATGTGATAAATGAATCATATAAATGTTGGGTTCTCACTTAGCTTGGCTAACTTATTTGGTGTGAACCATGTAGGTGGCGTTTGACATGACGAGGACGTGATGCAACAAGCCTTATGAGTCTTGGTGGTGATTTGGAACTAAGTGGAAGGAATGGATGGCAAACAACCCAAAGATAGATGGGGTCAAGGCTCGTGGAATCAAGTCTTTGGAACGGGTCAACAAAGTGGAGCGTAAAGTCACACATCGATCGTGTAGACTTTTAATGGGTCATGTTAACCCTTTTGTTGTGTTTAGAGTTAATCTCCATGATGCCTGGTTATTTAATTTTTATAATTGCCTCGTCAGTTTTGGTCATGTGTGTGGAAGTTGTGTCATGTTGATAAAACATGTTAACCTTCGTAAGGATACTCGAACTTACGAATAGGTCATGCCAAAATTTGGATAGAAAGTCGTCAATTAAAGTATATTTATACCAGTTTATAGAGTATGTTTTCAAGTTAAAACCTTGCAGGGTAATTAGAAAAGAAAAAAATGGGTTCTATCTTCCATAAAAGTTGTAATAATCTGAATTATGGGTAACGAGTGTTACATTTACATACGACATTATTTTTATTTTTATTAAATTACACCATAAAAATAAGTGTTTCATATCTTTAAAACGCATATAGTGTTGTTATATGTAAAATTAAAAAAAAATCACACTTTCGATTTGACACAATGATCTGAATATATTCAGATCATTGTGTCAAAATGTTCAAATTATTGTGTCATTTTATGTAAAAAAATGTTCAGATCATTGTGTCAAATACTCGTCATTGTGGCATATTCAGATCATTGTGTCAAAATATCCAGATCATTGTGTCAAAAGTTCATATCGTTGTGTCAAATCGAAAGAGTAAACAATTTACTTTTATATATAGCAACAGTGTACTTGTTTTAAAGATAAAAAAACGTTCGTTTTTATGGTGTAATTTTTTTATAAAATAATATCGTATGTAAAAGTTTTGAAGATTTAGAAAAATGAGGGAACTTAATAAAAAGTCAACACAGATGACTAAGACCAAATTGTATCCTTCCTTTTTAATTAGATTGAAAATCTAATAGCTAAGATGACTTCTTAGCCTTCTTATACAAACCAAACTTCTTATTTGAACATCTATCAAGATTATTTATCAATTTATCATTAGGAAGTTTCTACCAATTTTTTCATTTTTAATCAAATAATTAGTTCTATTAATTTACTATAACCAATTAGATTATAATTTTATTAAATAAAAAATATAATTTCTTTTAATTAACTTATAGAAAACAATAAATTATATCCAAGTCGTGGTAACTTCATATGTTTTCCTTACATAATCCCGCTCTATATTTAGAAATATAATTTCTTTTAAATCATTTTTTACAGCACTTGATTGGTTTTAGTGTCTAGTTTCACATCGTAGCTTTTACGTATCTAATTTTTTGTAGTATGATATTTATATTTAACTAGGATTTTATTTGTAACGTCGTTTGGTAGTCTTTATGTATTTCCGTTCTATTTACGTTGCGCTTTAGCAATACAGCTGTTTTTATACTCACGTTATCCTGTGGCAATGCGCGGATAATTATATCTAGTTCGCCATATACCCTTCAATATATTTTTCCAAGTTTAGTTTCATTCGATTGTCTATCTTCTTGCCTATTTTCTTGCATGGACTTTCATCTTATTTATTATCTTGTAATATGTACTTATTCACAATTGTATCAACCGGATGATAATAGAAAAATATTAACCTCCCTTGATCTTTTGATTTTGATATGGCATCAGAGCAGGATTATGCCTAGCTAACTAAACCTAATATGTCATCACATCTTACTCATACAATGGCAGAGAAAATCGAAAATGATGGCGGACCTCCAAGAGGCTACATGACCGGTAAAGATTACCTTGGTGACGCTTGGATAGTGGACTCGGGGTCTACCGAGCACATTACCTATAACGCCAACATTCTTGTAAACAAGACTCAAAAGAGTCTTGTAACCCCTGTTGTGATTCCCAACGAGGACGAAATACCCGTTAAGGGGAGAGGCAAATGCAATTTATCGGGTGGTGTGAAAATAAGAGGGGTCTTACGCATTCCTAATTTCACTTGCAACCTCTTGTCTGTAAGTCAACTAAGCAAAGACCTGCAATGCACAATAACATTCTTTCCTGATTTTTATTTTATGCAAAAACTTCACACGATGAGCTTGATTGTTGTAGGTAAGTGTAAGAATGGTCTATACCGAATGGGGATGTTTGGAAAAGAAAGGAGAGCTATGACAACAACCATGGATGTTTGGCACAAGAGATTAGGTCACATTTTCAGTAAAAAAAAAAAAAAAACTAACTCAAGTTGATTTTCTTAGGAAACTTTCATTCAATAACATGTGTGATTCTTACTCCAAGGCAAAGCATACTAGAATCCTTTTTAGAATCCTTTTTCGAACAGTGACACCAAAACCAATGAGTGAGCTTCTCCATTGTGACATTTGGGGAAAGTACTGTATTGCCTCGCTTACGGGAGTAAGTTAAATTTTAAAAATCGCTGATGATTCTAGTAGAGCCGTTTGGGTGTTCCGCATAAAGTTCAAGCATGAAGCAAGCAAATGCTTGATATATTTTCACAAAATTATAGAAACACTATTTGAAAAAAAAATCGTTAAAAGAATTAGATGTGACAATGGTTTACATAAAGTGACATGCTAAAGTTTTATAATGAGCAAGGGATTTTGCTTGAAATGACTTGTACATACACCCCACAATAAAATGGGGTGGTGGAAAGAAAACATAGACATCCCCTCGAAACCGCCCAGACACTAAGGTTTGAAGTTATCTTGCCTAAAAGATTTTGGGGTGAGTATGTCTTAATGGCTGCATATATTATTAACCGACTACCATCTAAGGTGATTGGAAACAGTACCCCACATGAAGTCATCTTCAAACAAAAACCAAGTATGATTTTGTGAAAGTTTTTGGTTGTTTAGCCTACTATAAAAGCACAACAAGGGATGAGAAGTTCGAGATGAGAGGGAGACTCAATATCTTTTTAGGATAGTCACAGGGAACAAAGAGATACAAAGTCTTTGATATTGCATACAAAAAAATCATGATATCCAGGATATCAAGTTCCACGAGGAAAAGTTCTCCATTGACAAAGTTATAGACATTCACAAAAATTCCTCCACGTTTGATTCCTCATTCCCAATACGAAGAAGAAAGCCCAATGGCTTTTTCTACTGGAAATGGACCATCTCAAGTTCACGAGGATATAGAGTATGAAACAAATACATCAGCCCAAAGCTCCATATTTGAAAGCCTAAACCAAGTGCATAAAAGCCTATCACTGCATCATGGTTGGAAAAGTCGCTAGGCACTCCCAAATTGATCGACTGGGGAGTTGTGAGTACTCACCCAAGTAGGGGGAATACTCGAGAAGTACTAGGCGTAGGCGGGGAGTACGCGGTCGCCTCAGACAAGTTTTACAACAAAGTCTGCATGAAACATAAAATGAAAACGATGCTCTCCATGAAGACATACAAGACCCGGTTATTAAACCAAGTAGTGAAAAAAGAAAACGATCTCAATCTTAACATCTAGAAGATTATGCTGTATGACTTCCCCCATCAGTATTGGTTGACAATGCATAAACCACTCCCACTCAAGCACCCTTGACAGTACATCCGTTATCTAATTTTGTTTCATATGAAAACACTTTTAAGTCTCACAAAGATTTTTTAGCGGCAATCAATGAGCCAAAATATTTTCATCAGGCTGTAAAGGATGAAAGATGGAGACATGCCATAAATAAATAAATTTGTGCTCTTGGGAAAATAGCATGTTGACTTTAAAAAATTTACCTGACGAAAAACATGCCATTGATTCCAAGTGGGTTTATGATGTTAGTCCAATTTGTCGTTATTATTGTGTTTAATTTGTTATATTTAATTATAATAATGATTGGATTATGTCGCATTTTCACGGGTTTTTGTGTTGTGAGGTACCGTAAGCTAAATGAGCTAAAAGTGGAGTTTTATGAAGAACTGGAAGCTGCTGGTACAAGGATCGAGAATTGAGCGGGAACGAGTGAAGAGGTAGAAGAAAATTAAGAAAAGTTCCTGAAATGAAGACCTGGGCGGTACGCTCAGGGTTGCAGAGATTAGGGCGGTACGCCCTAAACATTAGGGGCGCAGCCGGAAGAATTGATCCGGGCGGTACGCCCAGGATTGCATAACCTGGGGCGGTACGCCCCAAATTGGCCGACAGAAGAAAAATTAGGGTTTAGTATTTAAACTTGTTCTTTAAGTTTTTATTCATTCATGCATTGTTTTAGACGACCAGAGGCTTAGGGTTTGCGAATTTCACCATTGTTTTGGAGATTTTGAAGCATTCTAATCATTCGGTACGTTATTTTAATGCAATCTTTCAATAAAATCATGTTTGTTTCATTAGCCATGTCCGGCTAATCCACCACTAACCGCTTTTGGTGATTGGTTGGTGGATTCGTTCTATGACTAACCTATTATTAAACTAGTTACCCGCATGCTAAACTGTTTAACCTAACTAGTAATCTAGGGTTTTAGTGGTCCCCTGTTTATCGATCCAGCACTTTCTTGCGGCAGGACTAATCAGCCCATTAGGAATTTAGGTTATTAGGTCAGGGAGGCAATTGGGGGGCATGTCTATGTGTCGCTAGGAAGTAATTAGGTTTGTTTAGATCGGTAGCCAACCAGGATCCAGAAGTGGTTAGATTTGTCTCATCTGATAGTTCAATCAATTTTTAGGTTAAAGTTACTTATTTGGTAGTTAATTCACCTCAATCAAATCAAAACAGCTAAGTGGCAACCCTAGGTAATTTTAGGTTAATTAGTCAATTTAGTTAAGTACTTAGTCAATTAGTTAAGATCCACATATTCCCTAGGTTCGATAACCCTTGCTTCACTACTACATAATCAATCTAAGTTGGGGATTTGAAACGGCTTGACAAACCGTTATCAAATTGGCGCCGTTGCCGGGGAATTAGTGCGCTTTTTGATTAGTTGATTTTTGCTTAATTTGCATTTTTATTTAATTTTTTTTTTCAAAAAATTCAAAAAACCCAAAAATAGTGTTTTTATTCCAGTAATTATTTTCTGCATTTAAAAAAAAAAAATAATAATTAATTAATTAATTTTTGTCGAAATTCCAATCGGGGCGGTACGCCGTGAATTCCACAATCCGGGGCGGTACGCCGTGCCCTGTTTTTGACAGAAAGTTTTCAACATTTTGACCATCCAAGTTTCGATTTTTTCTGTTCTATTGCATTATTTACATCCCCTGGAGCAGTGCTGCGTAATTGGTTTGCTTGTTTGTGACCATTTTTGCAGATTTTAGGTGATTGTGCATGCATACGCGGCATTCCCGCAAAACCTCTCCGTTGATATACAATCCAGAGATTGAGAGGACAGCTCGGCAGAACCGAGCAGAACAGAGAAACAGAAGAGGAATGGAGGGCCAGAATCCCAATCCCAACCCACCACCAAACCAAAACCAAAACCAAGACCAAAACCCAAATCACAACCAAAACCCGAACCCAAATGAGAACCTCAATCAAAATCTCAACCAACCACAGAACCAAGGCCAAAATGAACCAGTGGACCCTGCCATGCCACAAAATATCCCTCCGGGTCATATTCCACCATTTCGGGTGCACGGGCACAATTCTTTACCATCCCTTTCCCCTAAATCTTCATTCCATGAAGAGGAAGGTTACCACTACCATGCTAGACAGCCAAGTCCACCTCGCCAACAACAACCACCTTTATTCCGCCGAGCCCCACCACAACAACCTCCACCACCACAAAACCCACCCCGCTTCCGACAAAATCCCGTGTACGAAGGCCAAGATTGGCAAGGACAAGAGGGTCCGTGGGGGCAAGACTGGTATGACCCAAATGAAGATGACGACGGTAGAGAGGAACCACCGGTTGATATTCCAAGGAACAGAGCACGAGCTCCACAGGCAAATGTTGCCCCACAAGGAAGAAGAGCTTCCCCCAAGAGGAGTTCCACAATTCAACCATGGGGGAGCTCGTCTTCAAATGGAAGGAGGAGTCCCACGATTGGTAGAAAACCCACCGGTTCAGGGAGTGGCTAGCCATTTCAAGCCAATAGTTGTCCCAAGTGCATCACCAGTCGTCACACCAATCGGGGACAATAGAAGAGCATTTGAAGTCCGTCCGCAATATTTGAGCCATTTGCCGGAGTTTTATGGGAAAAGATCCGAAGAGCCATATCATCATATTCATAGCTTTGAGTCCGCTTGCATACCGATTGGAGCCACGGGGTTCACACAGAACGATGTCAAGCTCATGCTTTTCTCATACACCCTCAAAGACCGAGCACGAAGATGGTTCGAGAGTCTCACACCCAATAGCATCTATACTTGGGTGCAATTGCAAGAAGCTTTCCTTGAAGAATACTATCCGATGAGCAAAACCAGTGAGGTCAAGGAAGAGATCCGATCCTTCCAACAACATAGCGGAGAACCATTTCACGAGGCCTTCACTCGGTTCAAGGAAATGTTGCGTAAGTGCCCACATCATCGAATTGACACTTGGGATCTCATCAAAGCATTCTATGATGGTCTCCTACCTGAGGATATTCGAGATTTGAACTCCATCAGCAATGGCACCTTCTTGACCAACACGGAAGAGGTAGATTGGGGGCACATGGAAAGACTTAGTGCCACCTCCAAGCGACTAGCTCAAAATGGAAGACGATCGAGATCCACCTCGGTCAAATCGGTCGACTATGAGGCGGAGGAAAGGATAGAGAAGCTACGTCAACAGAACCTCCTTTTGGAGAAGCAGGTAGCGAGCATGAAATTGGGGGGAGTGCCCGACGAGGCGAAGGTAAGTGCACAAATTCCGGTGTGCACTATTTGTGGCGAGTTGGGACATGCAGCTGGTTCTTGTTCGAGTGGAATGCAGCAGAGTGAGGATGTCAACTATGTGCAAGGGGCCATGAACTCCAACACCTACCATCCTAACCTTCGCAATCATCCAAATTTCAGGTATGGTGATGCTAACAACCAGTTAAATCCTAACTTTCAAAGTTCTAATGTGCAGGGTGGAGCTCAGACGCAGTATCAAAGCCGGCCATCAGGGTACAACCAAGGGGGCTACCAATGGAACACCTACACTCAAGGTGGAAATCCGCCCCAAAGGAGCTACCAACAAGCTCAACCGGCATCAGATGATGGGATGCAAGCTCAGTTTGCCGCCATGATGGCGAAAATGGATTCAATTGCGGATAAAGTTAATGGGTTTGAACGGAGGTTCGAGGTCAATGAGAAAACCATGGCAGCTGTTCAGAAACAGTTGGGGCAGTTGGCTGCTGAGAATTCAAGACGAGAGCCAGGTAAGTTGCCTAGTGATACTAACGTTAATCCAGCTCACCAAGCTTCTACTTCAGGTGTCAAGAATGTCCGAGGAGTTCCTATTAGCGTAATCAACATATTGGTAGACAGTGACGAAAGTGAGGAGGAGGAAGAATTCGAAGATTTGAAGACACCATTGATCCCGGTTAAGATTGGAGAGTTCTCAACCAACAAGGCTTTGTTGGATTTTGGTGCATCGGTGAGTGTTCTTCCAAGTAGCATATGTGAGCAATTTCAGTTGGGTGACGTGCAAGAGGTCAAGACAAAGGTGGTATTTGCGGATGGATCATCAAAGAAACCACGAGGTATGTTGAGGGGTGTAGTAGTTCAAGTCGGTGAATTTTACTATCCCGAGGACTTCTTGGTAATTGATTATGAGGATACGGGACATCAACCAAGGATCATACTTGGGAGACCATTCTTGTCCACCGCAAACACACAAATTGATTGCAGAGCGAACACATGTACAATGCAGTTTGGTAGCCGGGTATTATCTTTAAACTTATTTAATCATGTTTTTAAATATTCGGTTATTAATACTATTCCAAAATTGTTTGCTACTGACAAGTGTCCTCCTAGTAAAATAGAGGAGGATACAATGGAAGGTGATATTGTGGTTGACAGGTTTGCAGGATTAGAGATAGATGATCCCAAGTGTGGGGATACGGGAGACCCGGTTGGTATGGTGGCATCTCTCGGTCATGAGGAGGTCGAAAGTAGTTGTAAGAAGAATACGAAGGGCCCGAAGGCTACGAAGAGATTCAAGGGTAATTCCAAGCATGATCGAGGTGATGATAATGGTCGAGGAGCTGGGAAGATGAAGGAGGAAGGTCACTTTGAGGAATGGGGATGGAGCAATGATGATAACGGGGAATGCACTCATCGTTCCCCTACTAAGTCAAAGTTGGGTGACAAGTACATATTTGAGCCTCCGTGAAAGGGAAGTACGGTCTGGCTGAAGACCTTAAAAACTTAGCGCTAACTGGGAGGCAACCCAGCGGTTTGTTTCATTTTGATTTCTTTGTGTTTTCGTAGTTTTGTTAGATTTTACGTTTTTTGTGTTTTTCAGGAAATCGGGAAGCTAGGGAGTGATTATGTGCCATATACTGTGTTCCAGGTAAGTTTTAATAGGATTTTTGCAGTACACATGCTCGGTGGTGCAAAAGTGGTGTTGTTCCCAGAGATAGAAAAATTTTCAGGCTCCAAAATTTATAAACTTTCTGCCAAAATAGGGAACGGGCGGTACGCCCAAGACAATCCTAGTCTGGGCGGTACGCCCCAAAATTTTCTAAGAATTTTCCAGATTTTAAATCCGGGCGGTACGCCCTATTTGCATTTACTTTGGGCGGTACGCCCGGAATTTGAACGAAGAAAAAATATAAAACAGTCGGCGGGTCGGTTCTCACCTAAACCCACCGCCGACGATCTCTCTCTCTCTCACGACCGGAAACCACCACCGCCAAGCCAAAACACCACCACCGCAGGCCCGAATTCGCACCACCGAGCATCGCAAATCCAGTCCGAGCTTCTACAGGTTCCGTTCTCAATTTTTTTTTGTAATTTTTAGTGTTTAGTTGGTTTTCCTTTTAGGTTAGTTTTTTCTTAGTGTTCGAGTGAATTAACCGGTATTGAACCGATAAATGTGAGCTATTGAGGTTGTCGGAGTGTGGATGGATAGTCGAGCGTTCGGTTTTAACCGATTTCAATTTTTCTGCGCATCGGTTTGGGGGGCGTACCGCTTAGGGCTCCTACATTGGAGGCGGTACGCCCTAAATTAATTTTAGGGTTCCTGCGCCTAATTGGGCGGCGTACCGCCCAGATCTTCCACATTGGGGGCGGTACGCCCAAAATTGAAATTAGGGTTTCTGCAATTAAATTGGGCGGCGTACCGCCGTGATTGTAACATTTTTGGGCGGTACGCCCTGGGATGATTTTCACAGAATTTTTAAATATTTCCCAAAAACCCAATTTTTGTCGTTTTTGATTTTTAGTTTTAAATTTTGTTTTCTTTTTCGTTTAATTTTGTTTTTCTTTATAAAAATTTTGAAAAAACCAAAAAAAATTAAAAAATCGAAAAATACAAAAATAGTTTGTGAATGTGGAAATCAATTGCAGGAAGGCCCGGTTTTATATGATTATTGTTATCTTGTGCTAACTTGTTGATTTCAGGATGTCGGACCGGCAAGGGTCTAGTTCTGGGACCCGTGGTCCCAAGAGGAGGCGACGTGGAGATCCGGATGCCGCTGTTCCGGTTCCCCCATTCAGACGGAGGATCATAGGGTATTGGGGACCGGAGATTCTACCGGAGGCGGATATGCCAGCACCGCCGGTCGCGAGGAGGAACCATCAGCACCACTCGCTGCTGAGGTTCGAGCACGGGTCGCACGAGGAGAGGCAGATGAGGAGGTTCGTCGTGATGCCCCTGTTACATCACCGTACGATCGATTGGGGGCTGATTGCACAGTTAGGACAGCTTGAGAGGATCAGGGGTTTAGTGACTGAGAGATGGAGGAGGGCATTGACCCCGGGCGACCATCAGTACTTGGAGCTTACTGTTGAGTTCTTATCTACTTTCCAGGTGGGTCCTGGGAAGTTTGGCGACGGGAACGCCCTGACATTCGCTTTAGGCCGTCGGACGCATCACATGAGTATCCCAGCGTTCGCGGTCTTGTCAGGGTTGTACACCCAGGAGGAGGCTGAGGCGCCAGAGTTTGCGGAGCTGCCGCGCGGGGTTTTCAGCCGAGCACACCCACAGGGGGTTACTGATCTGCAGCTCGCCGCGTTTTGGGATGAGATAGGCGCGGTTCCTTACTTGGACAGTGTGATTGAGTCACAGATCCGCGACCCTGTTATTCGTTATATTCATAGGATCGTCGCGTGTACTATTCTCGGTCGCCGTTCTGGCGTCGAGAAGTGCACGAAGTTGGATCTGGTGGTGCTGCGTTCGATTGTTGGAGGTCATGACCTCAACATTGCTGGGGTTTTGGTAGCGTCATTTGCACGGAGGAGGACATCGGGTACGGGTGTTCATTTGAGTATGGGGCCTTATGTGACGAGATTGGCTAGAGGGTTAGGAGTGTTTGATCAGGGTAGGTATTTGGAGACGCATCTGACCATTGGGGCTGAGACATCACATTATGAGCTGGGAGATATGCGGTTGGCCAAGATGGTCACCATGACTGATCCACCGCAGTGGGAGGCGGTGCGAGATAGGGTTGTTGTAGGTGATGAGGCTGCTAGGGCTGCGAGGCAGCATAGGATATTACACCAGGTTGAGAGGCCGCTGAGGCAGAGACCGGAGAGGCCGCCGAGGGCCGATCAGGTCACGTTGGATATGGTTCAGGAGACGGTACTGGATTATGTGGATGTGAGGTTCGAGAGGATTGAGAGAGCTATGAGGCATATGATGTCACATCAGGGTATACCGATCCCTGATTTCTTTCAGGAGCCTGATGCTGATGCTGGTGGAGATGAGGGCGGTGATCCTGATGCTGGTCCGAGTGGTACAGAGGGAGATGCTGCTGGAGATGATGTTGGAGGAGGTGAGGAGTAGGTGCTGATCATGCTGACTTCGCTACCATTGCCGATCGGTTTTGTTTCTCTTGACCCTTGTACTTTTTGGTTATTTTGTTTTTACTAGATCATGGTCTGTATGATATTATACTATATGATAACTGGGGGTACTGTACGGGGTAACCGGTTGGGTGGTTGTGATTTTATTTTTGATGTATATATAGCTGGTATGATGTGTTTGTTTCTTGGTAGCATCATGATTGAGATGTGACATTCCATACATTACTTCTTCCATCCGATTTCTGGAATTCACGATCTACGCGAGAGGGTGTTGGACGACTTCTGAGGAGCTTTTCACGATGTTATCAGGGGAGTGTGTTCCAACTTTTGCTTTTTATTTATTTATTTTTCTTTTTATTTATGCATTCTATTTTATCTTTATTTTTATTTTAATTTTACCGTTCGTGTCTGTATATTCGTCATGTGCGTGTTTCCTATCACATTGAGGGCAATGTCGATCTTAAGTGTGGGGAGGGAGACAGGACGTCAGTTTTTAGTAGTTTTTCATCAGTTTTTAGTAGTTTTTCAAATTTTCAAATGTTTGTTATTTTGAAAGAAAAGAAAAAAAAAAGTAAAAAAACATAAAAAATCCAAAAAGATTTTGCAATTTTTGAGTCATTTGTAGTTAAGTATTTGAGTCAAATCTGTTTTGGGAAAATTGCCGGTACATGGAAAATGATAGTACAATTGGGAGTCAATTTTCAGAATTAAAATTAAATAAAGGAAGGGAAAAGTGGTAAGAAAAGGTGAGAATGGAAAATATAGCTAATTTGTGATGTGTCGGTAGGCCCAGCTGATTTAGTAAAGCTTAATTATCCCTTGGTGTTTATTTGTGTATAAATATGTAAATAATTTAGCTTGCTAGTGGGTTCCCATTTTAGGAGTTAGAGTGAGGTTGAAACTGATGATTAGGAGGAAAAAGACCTTTTTAAATTAGAAACTTATATATCCTCAGAATAAACTGGCACGTTATGATCTTTTTGCGAAAGCAAATCCGAGAAATAACGGCGCCCCATTTTTCCATCTTTTGAGCATATTAGGTAATAAATGGTTAATGAATTAGAGTGAAGGGACAGAATACTCACGTACGAACTAAGGATAGTATCCCGTGGTGAGTGCCTCTGATGATGTTCCGGATCTCGCGGGCAAAACACTCACGTATGATCTCGGGGGTAAGACCTTGTGAGAGAATGCCTCTGATGATGTCCGTTGGTAAGTATAGTTAAAATTAACCAACTATAAAAAAAAAAGCAGAAAAAGAAAAAAAAAGAGAGAAAGCAACAATAGTCAAATAAATGCTCAAGCATCTTCGCAATCCATCTAAATTCATCATTGTTGGGATATATGAGTATCTGATTTAACTAGGGTGGGGAAAATATAAATATTCTATCTGTATTACCCTTTGCTTTGACCAAATTTGAGTCGGGATTAGACTAAGCTAGGACTTTCTGAGTGTGGGACACATAAGCAGGTTGAGACCTTATTCGGTAAATTATATAAACACCTTGGGGGCTCAAAGATCAGTGGTTGGGTTTAGTCGGACAGAAATATCGGCGATTGCAATTAGTATATATAAATACATCTGGGAATGTGGAATTGAATTGGTTGCTAAATGTTAAATGTTAAAAGATTTTGAGAGTGATTTCCCGATTATGATTCCATGGCAGTTTTTTCCGAGACGGAAAAAGTCAAGTGTGGGGATGTGATGTTAGTCCAATTTGTCGTTATTATTGTGTTTAATTTGTTATATTTAATTATAATAATGATTGGATTATGTCGCATTTTCACGGGTTTTTGTGTTGTGAGGTACCGTAAGCTAAATGAGCTAAAAGTGGAGTTTTATGAAGAACTGGAAGCTGCTGGTACAAGGATCGAGAATTGAGCGGGAACGAGTGAAGAGGTAGAAGAAAATTAAGAAAAGTTCCTGAAATGAAGACCTGGGCGGTACGCTCAGGGTTGCAGAGATTAGGGCGGTACGCCCTAAACATTAGGGGCGCAGCCGGAAGAATTGATCCGGGCGGTACGCCCAGGATTGCATAACCTGGGGCGGTACGCCCCAAATTGGCCGACAGAAGAAAAATTAGGGTTTAGTATTTAAACTTGTTCTTTAAGTTTTTATTCATTCATGCATTGTTTTAGACGACCAGAGGCTTAGGGTTTGCGAATTTCACCATTGTTTTGGAGATTTTGAAGCATTCTAATCATTCGGTACGTTATTTTAATGCAATCTTTCAATAAAATCATGTTTGTTTCATTAGCCATGTCCGGCTAATCCACCACTAACCGCTTTTGGTGATTGGTTGGTGGATTCGTTCTATGACTAACCTATTATTAAACTAGTTACCCGCATGCTAAACTGTTTAACCTAACTAGTAATCTAGGGTTTTAGTGGTCCCCTGTTTATCGATCCAGCACTTTCTTGCGGCAGGACTAATCAGCCCATTAGGAATTTAGGTTATTAGGTCAGGGAGGCAATTGGGGGGCATGTCTATGTGTCGCTAGGAAGTAATTAGGTTTGTTTAGATCGGTAGCCAACCAGGATCCAGAAGTGGTTAGATTTGTCTCATCTGATAGTTCAATCAATTTTTAGGTTAAAGTTAGTTATTTGGTAGTTAATTCACCTCAATCAAATCAAAACAGCTAAGTGGCAACCCTAGGTAATTTTAGGTTAATTAGTCAATTTAGTTAAG
Source organism: Deinandra increscens subsp. villosa (assembly GCA_039602395.1). NCBI lineage: Eukaryota > Viridiplantae > Streptophyta > Magnoliopsida > Asterales > Asteraceae > Deinandra > Deinandra increscens. Next base: position 93,106,358 of record JBCNJP010000017.1, read on the forward strand.
TACTTAGTCAATTAGTTAAGATCCACATATTCCCTAGGTTCGATAACCCTTGCTTCACTACTACATAATCAATCTAAGTTGGGGATTTGAAACGGCTTGACAAACCGTTATCAGTTTACAAGGTCAAGTACAAACCGATCAAAGAAGTTGAACGATACAAGGCACGCCTTGTGGCAAAGGGATTCACACAAATGGAGGGAATAGATTATCATGACACTCTTGTTCCGGTGGCTAAATTAGTCACAGTTAGAATCATTTTAGCCATTTCCGTCAAGAAAAACTTGTTGATTCACCAATTTGACGTGAACAATACATATTTACACGGGGATTTGAACAAGGAAGTGTACATGGAGATTCCTAAAGCATTTGCAAAGGAAGGAGAAATAAAATTTTGTAGACCAAGGAAGTCGTTATATGGATTTAAACAAGTTTAACTGGTATAAAAAATCATCAATGCTCCCCTTGAGCTCAGTTTCAAACAATCCAGGGGCGGGACCATTCACTATTCATGACACTCTTGGATGGAGGCTTGTTATTATCAAGTTGGGTCCTTGATAGATTTCCTCTCTACTATTTTTCCCTCTTTAACCCCGTCAAAGCTATTTAAACTTTAGAAAGCCTATGTTTTAACTTTCTTTGGGGTGGGGTGAAGGTGAGGGTGTTAGCATGAAGAAAATTCATTGGATTAGTAGATCTTCAATTTGTAAGCCGAAGGAGAATGGGGGTTTTAGCCTTCATCCCTTGGAAAATATAAATAAATCCCTTCTTGTTAAATGGATTTGGTGATTTTTGATGCAACTAACTCTCTTTGGAGGAAAGTTGTTTGGGGCATTCATGGCTCCAATGTCTCTCCCCAATGGGTCCCAAAAAATAAAAGGATTACTGGAGTTTGGATTAACATCACTAAGGTTGAAAGTATGCTTTATAAAGCTAATGTGAGGATCAAGGATTTTCTGGTGCAGGAAGGTATTTGATGGCAATGAAGGACTGAAACTGTAGGCAAGTTCACCACCAGCTCTATGCATAAACTGTTGGCCCAAGATGATGAATTTGTTGGGCCTAATCTCCACGATTTGGCCCATAGTTGTTCCCATTAAGGTAAATCTGCTTATGTGGAGAGCCGAATTAGGCAGGTTAGCAACGATGGAATGTTTTGGGGCGTCGTAACATCCAGGTTCCTTCTACTATCTGCCCCCTTTGCATCGAGACAGATGAATCTGTGGAACAACTTTTTACCGGCTGCAAAATGGCTTCTAAAATATGGTCCGGAGTGTCAAAATGGTGTCGCATACCTCAAATGCTTAAGGACTTGACTCAATTACACATGCAGCTTAAGTTGGAGAAGAAGAAAGCCATGGTGGTCCAAACTATTATTCACACGACAGGTGTTGGGCTATTTAGCGAGCTAGAAGCGATGCAATTTTTTATAAAAAAAGATTGTGGCACAAAAGCTTTTTTTGGATATCTAAACTTTAATTTTCCTATGAGTTTCTAAAAGATTTAGACAATGTACCATAGTTTGGAGAGAGTGATGTAACTTTAATTTCTCTATGTAAGCTTGCCTTGTTTGTTTCTCTCATCCCTAACGTCTTACTAGATGACGAGTTTTTGTTTTAAAGAAATCGTTGTTCAAATAGAAATTTTAAATACCCACACATCAGTAGAAAATACCTTACTTTCTAATTTTAATAGCATGTAATGACTTAAAAAAGTGGTCTCTATATATAGCAACAACTATTTCTGACTCCCACAAATATTAGTATATCTATAAATAACCCAAAACACTAACAAATCTTGACACCATCCAATGTTTCTATTTTATGTGTGTACTGTTTGCATATAAAACCATAAAACACATGTGATTGATTCGAGTTTGTTGAGATTTGAAGTCTTAATTACTTGTTAGGAGGCTTGCAATCAAGTTAAGAGAATGTTTGGAGCTGAGTTGACGGGTTATAAGGTTTATAGGGGTTAATGTGTAAATCTCTTACACGTGTAATTCGGGTTATTAAAGTCTTGGGTAGATTATGTTAATTCAGTAATAGTTGAAGGGTGGTAGTTACATTTCTTGATATTCGGTTGATAGCCGTTAGGTGTGTATAAGAGATGTGATCGAGTAGTTGTTAGGGGTCTTCTTCAATTTCTTTCTTGTAATAGTTTTCTTTGATTCAATAATAATAGTTGCAAGCTTCAATTCGATTGTTTCCGATTCTCTGATTTTACAACAATTGGTATCAGAGCCCTCGATTTAGGGCTCGAATTGAAGGAAATTTAGGCGAAGTTGTTCGTCGTCTAATTGGGGCTTGATTTGAATCATCGACTGGTGAATTAGTGTTCTTCTTGAGATCAGTTGTTCAATGGGATCAACGAAGTTCGAATTGGAGAAATTTGATGGTCGCGACGACTTCGGATTATGGCGATTGAAGATGAGGGCTCTGCTTGTTCATCAGGGGGTAGTGGACGCGCTGCTGGGTGAAGACAACAAGCCGACCACCATCAAAGATAAGGACTGGAAACCAATGCTTGACAAAGCCCACAGTGCTATTGTGTTGAGTCTTGGCGATAAGGTTCTTCGTGAAGTCTCCAAGGAGAAGTTTGCTGCGGCAATGTGGCTCAAACTCGAGAGCCTATACATGACCAAATCGCTAGCCAATCGATTGTATCTCAAGAAGAAGATATACACTTTTCAGTTAACTCCTGGTAAGACTTTGGCCGAGCACACAGATGAATTTAACAAATTGGTAATTGATTTAGAGAATATAGAGGTTAAGCTTGATAGTGAGGATCAGGCTGTGTTGTTTCTCTCCTCATTACCGGAGTCCTATGAACATTTTGTCGATACACTCATGTATGGCAGAGAAACTTTATCCATGGATGAAGTTCTTGCTGCCATAAATTCCAAAGAATTGAAGAGAAGGAGTGGAGTACAAGATGAAGGGAATGAAGGACTGTTTGTGAGCAGAGGTAGGTCAGATCAAAGGAGTAATAAGAAGAAAGGGTCATTTAGATCTAAGTCAAGAAATCATAAGGTCTTAAAGTGTTTTGTGTGCGGATCTGAAAAACACTTTAAGAAAGACTGCCCAGAATGGAAGAAAAAGAAGAATGAGTACAAGAAAGGGTCAAGCAATCATGGTAATCTGGAAGATAGTTCAGATGGGTATGAAAGTTCAGATGTCCTAATGGCATTCAATGGGAGTGATCAAGATGGCTGGGTAATGGATAGTGGTGGGTCATATCACATGACACCACACAAGGAGTATTTTCAAGATTTGAAAGTTGAAGACCTTGGAACAGTCAAGCTAGGAGATCACAGGCCATGTAGGGTGAAAGGTAATGGAACAGTAAATCTGAAATTAAAGAATGGCAGCATATTCCCTTTAAGGAATGTCAGGTATATTCCCTCACTCAAAAGAAATTTATTGTCACTTGGCACTTTAGAACATGAAGGATATGTTGTGAGTCTAAAGGAGGGAAAAGCTAGAGTGATTAGGGGTTCAATGGTTGTGTTAACAGGAACCAGGAAGGATAATAACATCTATATATTAGAAGGGAGTGTAGATGTAAGTAGTGAGTCTTTGGTTGTAGAAGAGGGGAATAAAATGGCTCTTTTGTGGCACAAGAGGTTAGGCCACTGATAGCGGTGTCAAGGTCTACCAAAAACATTTATAATAACCCTAATCTAGAACTTAATTGTAGTATAAAGAAGAGGGGTCGAACACAGAGAACAATGGTTGATATTAGTTTAAGAAGTGAAAATAATTAAACAGTGGCTTGCGTTGCCTATGCAAAAATGAGTTGTAGTTGATGTTGTTAACAATTAAAGAGAAAATAACCAACTCCAGGATCCTAGTCTACCAACATGTGCAAACCAGTTAACAATTTAGATGAAAATAATGTCAAACACTATTCAGCGTATAATTAATCGAAGTGATATTCAATTCGTTGTTGTTGAATCAATGACTATATGAATACCTAAATATGAATACTGCACCATGCATCAAGATCGATCAATAGGTCACACAATAGATAATCTATTCAATTGATGAAATCAACACAAGTCATAATTCAATAAATATTTTAATTCGATTAATTGCAAGGAATCAAATTACATAAAATGAGTCCTTCATCACGATTGAAAATTAATCATAATCACATGTCGATAGACTATTCACCCAAAGTCAGTTACAAGAATTTTAGCTACTCATGACTAAAGGAAAAACTAAATCATAAAAATAAATCATGGTTCGATTACAAGATTTTAATGTTGGGATGATGATCAGATGGTGTTGGAGCTCTCGCAATCGCCTCTTTTGTTCTCCACTGTCGTCACGGTTCAATCTCCTTTTTCTCTGACTTTTTCTTCTTGCGCACCCCCCAAGCTGCCGTCACAAGCTCCCTAGGGCTGTCCCATCCCTCTGTCGAATGATGCCTTTTTTATATTTTTCCTCGTTGAGCCCTTGGTTATTTTTTCTTTTAGTTCGGGTGGACTCCACTCCAAAAGCCCACCTTTGTATTTTATTCATGCGCTGGCCCATTTAAAATTTCAGCTTGAGTTTGCGTTTACAATTCACACCATGGGAGATTTAATTAAATTGCACGTGCCCTCCATGCTCCATGTCACATACATGTTAACCATATATGATCCATGTACATCGATGCATTCACATACTTTCTGCAATTTCCAATGAAGCATATCATTTATCTATGTTTATTCCTTTTTCTAAAACAATAATTCAATATAAAATAATTAAATACTAAATCTTGATCAATATAACTCGTGTGCAACTTAATAATAGCAATTTAAGCTCATGAACACCATAAAATCTAAATCACCAAAACTACTAAATCATTATCTTTAATTGTCAACTTGGTGCATTTAGAGGATGATTAGTATTAAATAAAATGCATTTTTATACCATTCATCACATCCCCACACTTATATTTTTCCGTCCCGGAAAAAATGCCATGAAATCATAATTGGGAAATCAATCTCATAGATATTTAACTTTTTAATTTGTCCACCAATTCAATTCCACAAACCATAATGTAATCACATAGACTAACTGCAATTGCCAGTATTTCGATCCGACTAAACCCAACCACTGACCTTTTGTTTCGCCCCCAAAATGTTTATAATTACCGAATAGAGTTTACCAGTCTGCCTATGTGTCCCACATTCAGGAAGTTCAAGTTCAACCTACTTCCGAATCAAATTCAGTCAAAGTAAAGAGTATTTAAGATGATATTTATATATTTTCCCACCCGCCTTTAAATCAGATACTCAGATGTCTAAAGAATAGTGGAATAGATGGATGGTGAAGCTTTTGAGCATTTATTTCTCTAATTTGCTATATATTTTTTTCTATTTTTTTTTTCTCTTTTTTTTTTATTTTATTATTATTTTTTTTTGAATTGATAATTGGTCAATTTTAACTATTATTACCAACGGACATCATCAGAGGCATTCTTTCACAAGGTCTTACCCCCGAAATCATACGTGAGTGTTTTGCCCGCGAGATCCGGAACATCATCAGAGGCACGCACCACGGGATACTATCCTTAGTTTGTACATGAGTATTTTGTCCATTCACTCTAAAATTATTAACCAAATTATTTACCTAATATGCTCAAAGATGAAAAGATGGGGCGCCATTATTTCTCGGATTTGCTTTCGCAAAAAGATCATAATGTGCCAAGTTATTCTAAGGACATATAAGTCTCTAATTTAAAGTGGTATTTTTCCTCCTAGTCATCAGTTTCAATTTCCCTATCACCCCTAAAATGGAACCCCACTAGCAGACCAATTTAATTACATATTTATACAAAAATAAACACAATGGGCAGTTTAAGCTAATCCTAAGTCAGCTGGGCCTACCGACACATCACAGCTTAGACATGTTTTCCATTCTCTCCTTTTCTACCACTTTCCCTTTTCCTTCTTTATTTTTATATTTGAAAACCGATTCCCAATTCTACTATCATTTTCCATGATTTTGCAATTTTTTCAAAGACATTTTCAAATTTTTTTATTTTTTTTGGATTTTTTTTTATTATTAATTTTTTTTTAAAACACACGAAACACACTAAAATGTTATCCCCCTCCCCACACTTGAGTGACACATTGTCCTCAATGTGATTAAAGAAACAACTAAAATAAAGAAGAATAAAAATAAACAAACTTGCAAAAGTAAAGCTACAAGAGTATGGAAAGAGTACATAGACCTGGATATAATTGAAAATTATAAGCCTAGCAGGCGCTCCTAAAACTCCTCCCCACACTTGAACTCAGCCAAGCAAGCTGCAAAACAAGCACACTAAAAAAAACATAAGTAGTACAAATCCTAAACTCACTTTCGTAGGAATCACGGTTGCATTTAGCGTATGCAACAAGCCTTTTAAACCCCTCGGTAGCCCGAGTGGACGAGTGAAGTCTCGTGAGGGTTTCTAGTTAACACACCCACAAAGTTATCGGGTTGCCTCCCGTAAGCGCTAAGTTTACGCGTCTTCAGCTAGACGTAAAGCTTCATCCTTTCAGTTCTCGACGTGTGGTACCAACTCCAATGTCAACGCTTCCATTTCGTTTCCGGGTCCGTTGATCTCATTCAGATGCAAATAAGGTTTCAATCTATGACCGTTCACCACTTGTTTTTTTAAGGTTTAAAGAAAACAAGAAA
>JBCNJP010000017.1:93113531-93135777 GCA_039602395.1 Deinandra increscens subsp. villosa
CACGACCGTGTGAACCGAGTGAACTGTAGCTGATGCATAGCATCTTGGTTATGATTTTTGATGAATAAATGTCCCATTTTCATTACATTTTGGTTTTACTTTGGTTGGATTCGATGCTTAATTGATAAATTTGTTGAATTTAAGGTTCTGCTGTATCGGTGATTGGATTTGGGTGTTTTTGGAGCATTTGGACCCGTTGCGGTGCTCGGTAGTTGAAGATTGAAAATATTGAAGTTTTCCTGATCCGGGTCAATGCGGGGCGCATTGATATCCTTATCACCTGATGCAGCCCGCACCATGTCTGGTCAAACTATGCAGTCAAAGGGGCAATGCGGGCCGCATCGCCTCCAGTCTAATCTGATGCAGCCCGCATCGACGAACAGACAGTAAACCCTATTTTGCCTCTATTTAAACACACTTTGGCCGTCATTAGAAGATAGAACACCCCATACCCACTCGATAAAACCCTAGATCTACTGTAGAAGATGGATTTGAAGCTTAAGGATTGGAGATAGCTTGGATTTGGATTGAAGATTGAAGATTTTCTTCCATTTTTGGGTGTTCTTCACCAAGGCTTGATTTCTTTCTCTTTTTGTTGATTTTTCAGATCATGTATGGTTCAAAGATGATGTTTTTATTAGTTCTAAACATGATTGGAGGCTAGATCTATAGTGTTGCTTGGTATTGGATGAATTTGGGCTTGATTTGACTTTTTACTTTGACTTTCTTCATGTGACTTGATCTTATTGCTATTGAATCTGAATTGAATCTATGAAATGATCATATTAGCATATTTAGCTTCTGTTATGATTGCTTGATGTGATTAAATCGCTTGGGCTCGAAGAACTTTGACCTAATTAGTGATTTGGTTATTATTTGGTTTGACTTTTATGAGTTTTGATCAAATGCATGATAGGAGAACTTCTACATGATCTTGTAGTTATAACTTGGGGCTGATTTTGCATAATATTTGTGTTGGATTGAATTGACCGATTCGTTTAGCACACTAGGTGGTTGTTTGACTTTGTCGGTTGGTTAGAATACTTGAGAACTTAAGGTTTTGACCCGCTTGTACGTGTTAGACATTGCTTAGGTTTCATTGATCCCATTTTAGTATTCTAGTGTGTTGTAGAATCCATATTGAGAGACCTCTTGAGTGGTTTTCTGTTTCATACGTGTCTAATCTGCTTTGACCGAAGCGATCTGACCACTTAGCATTAAGTATCAATTGACTATCCGGACTTCAGTTTAGGATTGCCTAGATAGCGAAGATGTGTCTATAGTCTAAGTTATCTCGGTAATCATCTTTAGAGGGTAGTGTCACATGAGGTAGTCAGTTTATCAGTCAATAGTCAGCCCAGAGGATTCCTTGCCAGGCAGCACCCTTTTTCCCATATTTTGAGTCACCTTAGATTCTGTTACTTTGTTCCTTAGCTATCTTAGTTACTTGTTTATCTGTTTCTTTGTTTTTTTCAAAACCAAAATATTTTAGGTTGAATATTAGCAAAGTTCGCATATCGAGAGCCTGCATTGCGTCCTTGAATTTGACATCCGGGTATTTACCGATACTATCCTGCATACGATGGGTACACTGCCCTACGTGTGTGTTTAGTCACTCGGGATTTTCCCTTTTTGACTTGACCGATTTTTTATAGACACTTCAGCACACGTCAAGTTTTTGGCGCCGTTGCCGGGGATGCGTAGATTTCGAGAAAGTTCGGAGCTAGTAGTTTAGCCATTTTACTTGCTTTCGTTACTTGTTTATTTGCATGATTCTAGTATGTCTGCTTATTTCTGTGTTTACCTACGTGCTAGTTAGTTTATTAGCTTAGTCTAGTTTCTTTCTGTTTTGTTTCTGTTTTCTGTTCCGTTTTGTTCGTCGGTTTATGCGCATTCGTCGTCGGAGGAGTCACTTTTCACCGTTGTCCGAGCCTGAGAGGGTTTTTCATAGACTTCGACGTTTGGAGGCATTACTAGTTCCAGTTCCGATGACACTTCCGCCGAGACGCACGCTCGCCGACTACGCTCGTCCCGACATCGCGGGGGCGCAGCCCAGTGTCATACGCCCATCCGTGGAAGCTAACAACTTCCAGATCCAGCCTCAGACCATTTCCATGATCTTAAATTATGTTCAGTTTGATGGATCTCTGAGCAGCAAAACGCCAGAGGAGGCACACGATTTACTCGAGGAGCTTGCATTAAATGGCTACGAGTGGTCTACCACGCGTACGAGTAGACAACCTCAGACGAGAGGGGTTCATCAGGTAGATCCCGTTACAGCTCTCTCAGCGCAGGTCGATGCGCTCTCGCAGATGATGAAAGAGATGCAGACGAGTCAGAAGCAGATGAGCCAACCACATGAGACTCAGCAGCATATGAAATTTTGTCAGTTGTGTGCTGGTCCTCATGATATCACGAGTTGTCCCATTGTTGGTAGCACAGAGCTACCTGAGCAGGACGATTATATGGCTAGCCAGGTCCGCCCACCGCCTAACCAATATAGCTACAATCAGGTTTGGAGACCAAACCAGAATTCGGGGTGGAGGCAGGATCCGAGCAGTTCGAACCCACCGGGGTTTCAGCCACGACCGCCCCAGAGACAGCAAGGTTTCTACAACCCTAACCCTGAGAGCACTAGGCAGATCCTGATTCAGTCTGAGGATACGGGTATGAAGAATCTTACTGAAATGATGGCTCAGATGATGCAGCAGAACCAGAAATCTGCTTTGGATATTCAGAAAGTTGCCCAGCAAAATGAATTGCGTTTGTCTAAAAACGAGCAGGATATCTCCACTATTGTGAAAGAAATGGGAAACATGGGCACTCATATGCAAAATCTTGAGAGACAGGTTGGCCAGCTTGCCAAATCTATGTCAGAGCGCCAGCATGGAGGTTTACCGGGTAGCACTAAGACAAACCCAAAACAAAGTGTGAGTGCAATCTTTTCTATAAGGTTTACCGGGTCAACGTAAAAGTCAACGGAAGATTGGTTCGAGCGAGTCAAGCTTCATATTAATTAAATCAACTTCGATTTAATTAAGTATCTACTTTAGTTATTTATTTGTAATTTTGCTCATTGTTTTTGTGTTTTACTAGTTAGTGGGCTAGTGAGCACATGGGCTCTCTATATATAGGGGTGATAGCTTCATTTAGAATAAGAGAGAATAAGGAATGATTAAGGATGATCTAGAGAGATGTGAGCTATCATTTTCTAGAGAGAGAGTCTCACATTGGGTTTGAGCTAGGGGTGTTGATCGGGTTTTGTATTCGGGTTTCGGGTTAAACGGGTCGGGTTTTTCGTGTTTTCGGTAGATTGAATCCAACCCACAACCCGACCCTAATTTCCCTCGGGTTGTTTGGGTCTCGGGTTTCGGATTGCGGGTTGATTCGGGTTGGGTTATTCGGGTTTCGGGTTAAATACAAAAGATATTAACTACCTTGTCTTAACCTAACTTAAGATTGAAAAGAGCGGAATCAATCAAAGAGGTTGATGAAACTGAGTTCGTAACACAACGGAAGAATGAATTAAACCTTGTATAACTTTAAATGCCTTAAGAAACTGAACTTGTAATAACCTAGAATATAATTCATAATATATATCGTATGAATTTGTTTTAGAATATATGGATTATAAAAGTATAAAATGTGTATCCAGTACTTTAAAAAGATAAACAAATTTTGAATGGAATAAGGATATCTGTAGTCAAAATATATATGGTGTTAATTGCGAATTGAATAAGAATGTAAATATTCGGCGGAATGAATATGTGTATTCGGGTTAATCGGGTTGACCCGAACAACACAAAATCAACCCTATTACCAACCCATATAACTAATTCGGGTTCGGGTTGAAGTGTAATTCGGGTTCGGATGATTCGGGTTTACAATAATTCGGGTCGGGTGAGTTCGGGTTGGGTTCGGTAATCGGGTTTCGGGTAAAAACGACACCCCTAGTTTGAGCTCAACCCAATGTGACCGTGGATTTCCTATGACGAGTTTGTAATCTTTCGGTTCGTTGTAATCATTCAGCAATAATCAATGAATCGTTTGATTTTATCATTTTTGTTATAGATGTTCTTAGATTCTCATCATCCCGTCTCCTTCATCTAATCTTTGTTCTTTCTCAATGTCGAGATTTTTGATGTGAAATCGATCCTGACAAAATTGATGTGTCGTTGAAGTTAATCCGTGACACCAGTTTTTAAGATAAATATAAAAAGTACATCTTTATATTTATTTTCTTATTATTAAAGTTCCATAATTATTTTATGAAAAACTCTTGTTTGTTCTGGGTAGTATTGAAAGGAAGCAGACAATGCTTGTAAAAGAAAAGAGTTGTAACTCATGCAAAGAAGATGGTACATAAAGCAAGCTTTATCACTTGTACATTGTGCATAAAAATAGGCAAACTCAACATCCTAATGTTTTATAAGCTAATATATACTTTCTTTTTAACATAATAATACGAGTAACTAAATACTATATGTATTTCACTTGTTTTTTAGGCACCAAAGCTCTAAAATGTCATATGATCCGATTGATTATGAGTGCAATGAAGATGCGGATTTTTGGGTGGTTGAAGAAGAGCCCGAAAGGGAACTCAATATTAATGATATAGAAGACATGCGTGATGAAACTGAACCGGCTACTCAAACGCATGGTAATATATGTTAATAAGTGACTGTAATATAGTATATAATTTTTATAGTCATTGCACTACATTATTACTTCTTATTTTGTATTGTAGAAAATGATGGTAATTATACTCTTGTTGATGAGGATGGAGAAGAAGATGATAGTGAATTTCATCCATTAAGCGATCGCGCACTTGACGAATACAACACTCCTATGTCTCCATGATGGTGCTTATGCTTTTGTTTGTGTTGGATTTGTACTTTCTTATTTCGATCTATATGTATGGTTTCATATACTTTTGTATTGTTTGTAATTTGGATTCTTTGTTTTGGATTTGTACTTTGAAAATTTCGTATGGTTGATGGAACTTGCAAAGAAGCGGTGCAATAAATAGTGAAAAATGGTTTTTATGAGGTTGGAATGTAGGTTTATAGGACAAGAATGCAGGTTGTACAAGACCACGACTGAAATCCTAAGTTTTAGAAGGTGATAAGTTGAACCGGCTGGTTCGACCAGTCCGACCGTTTCCGGACAGTTTTCCGGTTCAACTAAAAACCGGTTTTTAAAACATTGTCGTCACATTTTTTTTTTGTTTTTTTTGTAAAGCATGTATTAAATAGAAATGAAGTACTTTGTATTAAAGCTCAACATTTGTGACGTTAGCTGTTTTTTGACCGCCGGATTAATTAATACTTAATGGTTTGAAAATTTAAGTTCTTATTAAGCCCTATTCTTTAGACACCGGAAAAAATTATCCGGTCACCGTCTTATACGACCTGTATAGTGCGATACAAGTTGTATAGCACACACCCAATATTAATTGAAAATTAAAAAAAACTCTAAACGACCTGTATGGAGCAATACGTCTCCTTTTGCTTCACCTCGTACCACCGAATACAAATGATTGCAAAACATGATTACAAATGATTACAAGTGATTAAATGTACAAAAGATTACAAAAAAAATGATTACATATGATTAAACAATTAGAGTTTATATAACGACCTGTATGGAGCAATACGGGTCGTTTTGCCCCTCGTACCGCTGACTTCATCGTTGTCAGTAAACGACCTGTATAGGTCAATACAACCCGTTTAGGGTTCAAGTGGAACTCCGGATCATGTATTGGAACCTTATACGCGCACAAATAAGCTATACGACCTGTATAGGTCGATACAGCCCGTTTAGAGTTCAAGTGGAACTCCGGATCATGTATTGGAACCTTATACGCACACAAATAAGCTATACAACATGGATAGAAGATGGTACATCAAGCAAGCTTTATCACTTGTACATTGTGCATAAAAATAGGCAAACTCAACATCCTAATGTTTTATAAGCTAATATATACTTTCTTTTTAACATAATAATACGAGTAACTAAATACTATATGTATTTCACTTGTTTTTTAGGCACCAAAGCTCTAAAATGTCATATGATCCGATTGATTATGAGTGCAATGAAGATGCGAATTTTTGGGTGGTTGAAGAAGAGCCCGAAGGGGAAATCAATATTAATGATATAGAAGACATGCGTGATGAAACTGAACCGGCTACTCAAACGCATGGTAATATATGTTAATAAGTGACTGTAATATAGTATATAATTTTTATAGTCATTGCACTACATTATTACTTCTTATTTTGTATTGTAGAAAATGATGGTGATTATACTCTTGTTGATGAGGATGGAGAAGATGATGATAGTGAATTTCATCCATTAAGCGATCGCGCACTTGACGAATACAACACTCCTATGTCTACATGATGGTGCTTATGCTTTTGTTTGTGTTGGATTTGTACTTTCTTATTTCGATCTATATGTATGGTTTCATATACTTTTGTATTGTTTGTAATTTGGATTCTTTGTTTTGGATTTGTACTTTGAAAATTTCGTATGGTTGATGGAACTTGCAAAGAAGCGGTGCAATAAATAGTGAAAAATGGTTTTTATGAGGTTGGAATGTAGGTTTATAGGACAAGAATGCAGGTTGTACAAGACCACGACTGAAATCCTAAGCTTTAGAAGGTGATAAGTTGAACCGGCTGGTTCGACCGGTCCGACCGTTTCCGGACAGTTTTCCGGTTCAACTAAAAACCGGTTTTTAAAACATTGTCGTCACATTTTTTTTTGTTTTTTTGTAAAGCTTATATTAAATAGAAATGAAGTACTTTGTATTAAAGCTCAACATTTGTGACGTTAGCTGTTTTTTGACCGCCGGATTAATTAATACTTAATGGTTTGAAAATTTAAGTTCTTATTAAGCCCTATTCTTTAGACACCGGAAAAAATTATCCGGTCACCGTCTTATACGACCTGTATAGTGCGATACAAGTTGTATAGCACACACCCAATATCAATTGAAAATTAAAAAAAAAACTCTAAACGACCTGTATGGAGCAATACGTCTCCTTTTGCTTCACCTCCTACCACCGAATACAAATGATTGCAAAACATGATTACAAATGATTACAAGTGATTAAATGTACAAAAGATTACAAAAAAAATGATTACATATGATTAAACAATTAGAGTTTATATAACGACCTGTATGGAGCAATACGGGTCGTTTTGCCCCTCGTACCGCTGACTTCATCGTTGTCAGTAAACGACCTGTATAGGTCAATACAACCCGTTTAGGGTTCAAGTGGAACTCCGGATCATGTATTGGAACCTTATACGCGCACAAATAAGCTATACGACCTGTATAGGTCGATACAACCCGTTTAGAGTTCAAGTGGAACTCCGGATCATGTATTGGAACCTTATACGCACACAAATAAGCTATACAACATGGATAGCGTAATCCGGGTCGTATGCTTTTTTATATTCTTTACTTCCTTTATCTTATGAAATATACTTAATTAGACCAACGCGTGGCGATCCGGGTCGTTTTTGGAGTGAGCGAAATTTAAAAAAAAATTAATGTATATATATATATAGTGTTTGGTGTTCTTATAAGTTTTTGATGATGAATAGACGTAAAGGACCGGTGCATGGCAAGATAATTATATTGTAAAATCGCAACCTAAAAAAACAAAAACCGAAAATACTAAATAATGACGTTGATTTATTTATTTGAACATGTATATGCATCTAAATTTGTGTTTGCACGTATGGAAGCATGGATATGCATGTATGTATAAGTATACACACAATAACGGTTAAAATGCCAATACGGATTAGAATGGTAAGAACTCATAATTTGTATCAAGTATCATATGTAACACCAGGCTAATACGGTTATCACTGGTTAATACAAATTTTTAACGTAGTTTTTTAGATAGTATCTATATAAGTAGCTAATAATTAAATATCAGTATATAATACAAAGCTTTAATGGAGTTTTCTATATTGTATCTAAATGAGTATACGTATGTAGGGAGAGGATCATTTGAGAACCAGTTGGTTTTGAGAACTTTTGAGAACATTCTGAGCCACTAGTTATCTATAGGGAAATCCCCCCCATGAATTTGAGTGGTCCCCCCATGAAAATTAGTGGCCCAGAATGGTTCTCAAAAGTTCTCAAAAGCAATTGGTTCTCATTTGAACCTAACCCTACGTATGTATATATGTTTGTATAATAACCTTTTTGTATAAATTTGTATATATATATATATATATATATATATATATGTGTGTGTGTGTGTGTGTGTGTGTGTATGTATGAAAACATGTATGTGGATGTATGTATAAGTATACACATGAAAACACTTGAAATGTATAATGAATAAGGCCTATATACGGGTTGTATAGGTCCTTACGACTTATGTTTTGTAATACAAGGCAACCTATACGCGTTGTTTAGTGATGTACATGTCGTTTAACACAGTGCCATTCGACTCGTCTACCACTATATAGTGAAATAATGAAACGCGTCATATAGTTTTTCACTTATCGTATAGCCCTAAATGAGTCGTTTAGGAGGGAAAAAAATTAAAAAGAATAATTCTTGATCCTTTATACGGGTTGTATAGGTCCTTACGAGTTATGTTTTGTAATACAAGGCAACCTATACGGGTTGTTTAGCGCTATACAGATAATTTAACTTAGAGCCATACGAATCGTCTACCACTATACGATGAAATAATGAAACGCGGCCTATAGTTTTTTCACTTATCGTATAGCCCTAAACGAGTCGTTTAGGAGGAAAAAAATAAAAAGAATAATTCTTGATAGATCTAGTGTCTATAAACGACCTGTATAGGTCGATACAACTCGTTTAATGTGCAAGTGAAACTTCGGACCATGTATTGGCACCATGTGCGCGCACAAATAAGCTATATAACCTATATAGGTCGATACAACTCGTTTACTATGTGCTTTGGTTGCATGCATACTTATAATTTTTTTTTATTATGATCGTTAATGTTTGGTTGTAATACACCACGGATAAAAAAAATTACACATACAAAATTAAACATTCCGCCACTGCATTCGTTATTCGACTTGAAAAAATTAAACAAGTTAAGAGGAAGAAAACTAAATGAAATAAGGTAATACACCATGTATAAAAAAAATAAACATTCTGTCCTGTTCGTTTTTCGACTTGAAAAAATTAAACAAGTCAATGGAAACAAAACTAAAAGCGTAATACAAACTTGACAACCAAAACAATGCCACCTGACATCTTTTTCTTGAAACTCCATCCCAATACAACCCGTATTGAACTATACAGATTGTATAGGTTAGCATTTTTTGCGTTGACCAGATTATACAGCTCGTATTGAGCTATACAAGCTATATAATCCGGTGTCCAGAACAATTTAATCCGATGTCTAGAGCTAAATGGTTTTGTGAAATGAGTTTTCAGGGAAACCCTACCCTATAGGAGTATAGGTAATTATTTTACCACGTCATATTAAAATAAAATAAGATAAAATTTTGTTTACTTAGTTTATTTATATGGTAAAACTTAATCATTTATCTATACATATTTTAGATTTTATACATATGTAGATAATTTACCTACACATAATAAAAAATTATCACATGTGTCACTAATTTAACATTTAATTGATCATCAATCTTAGAGGGAAATTTTCCCACGTAAGTCGGCTAAAACATAAAACAACAAAAGTCGTATTCGGTAAAGTCTCATGCACTTAAAGCACAAACAAAATTACTATTAGTAGCGTCTGAGAAGTGTGAGATGTAAATAACATTATCTCCACCGCAGAGAATGAAGAGACTGATTTAAAAGAGACCCCCAACTCCAAAACACAAGAGGACACGACAGACAGAAGAAAGGTAGAAACGAAAATGAGAAATCATATTACCAACATATAATAAGTGTTAGTCATTATAAAAAAATCATCAAATATTACCCACAAAGGCACACAATATACAAATATGTGTAGGTATTTTCCTATACATTTTTACGTGTAGACATATTATATGTAGGTAAACACCCTAATTTTTTTATAGCATGATAATAATTTGTTGAATATGTAATGTTTATCTTGAGTTTCAATTTTTTCAAATAAAGAGTACTACATGATTAGTCTAATCAGGTAGTTTATATTGTCATCTAACTACTACATAAGTATAAATCATCTCTAGTCCAGGCAGGCAGACTATGTAGAGGAGTACAGTGTGAAACACGACATCAATGGGGTAGATGATGACCCAATACTTTCTTTATTTGTAATGTCACTTTTTATATAAATATTTATAATGAATCAACATCATGGCCACTCGATCTTATATATGTATACTAGTCAGTGACCCGGGTAAATACCCGAGGCTGTGATATAAAACAAATTATACGAAGTAAAAGATGAATCTAGATTGCAACACCGCCGGTTGACAATGCGGTGACTATTCCATTGTTGTGACATGCAAAGGGACGTGGGTATAGTACCTCTAGATTGCAACACCGCCGGTTTACATAGCTATGTTCAAATCTTTAGCATCAACCATATAAGAAAATAATATGCACAACACACATAACTTGAGCTGTGATAAAATGAAAATTATGAAGTATGTACGAATATCTATTTATTTTGGGATTATTGGATTTTAATAATCCAAGTTATGCCCTTTTGGCCGATAATAATCCCAATTACGAAATTTCCCTAGAATAATCCCAATTATCATAGTGTTGGAATTCAGTGGACCGCCGTTAACTTTTTCCTAACACCGTTAGTTTTTGCTGACTGGGATGTGACGTGGCATCCTACATGGCTTTTTTAATTAAGTTATTAAACAACAGGGACTATAATTGTAATTTCATTAAACCCTCAAACAACAAGGATTATAAGTGTAATTTCTTGAAAGTCTCCCTCAACCCCCCCCCCCCCCCCGCCAATCTGTCGTCTTGAGAACCGATGAGCTCCGGCGAGCTATGGCACCGTCTCCGGCGACACCACGACCTCCGGCGAAGAGTTTTCTCTGACTTACATGGGCTAATCGTCTCTCCTTCTTGCTAAACGAACCCTCAGACGGATTTTCCCTTCTTTTTCTCATCTACGGCAGCGCAAAGAACCAATTAGGGTTCCGCCATGTTGTCGTGACAGCGCGAGAGGGGATGATCCAGTGGTGGTCGCCATCGGTGGTGATTTTTTTGGATGGGACAGCCGCCATCGACTCTGAACAAAAGGTCGATGGTCGCCATCGGCGGTGGTTGTTTTTGTCGGACAACCGCCATTAGCAAGAGGTCGTTGTCCCGAAGCTCACTGCTTCCTTGCTCCCGTCGGTTCTCACGACATAGAAGTTGCAACAAAACTCTAGAATCCATGAGGGCAGGTATATGTCCTTAAATTGCAACATTTTGTCTATTTTTTAATGGGCATACGGCGAGACACAGAGACTGTATCTCAAAGAAGACAGACTGTGGAGGGTTGAAGGAGACATTCAAGAAATTACACTTATAGTCCTTGTTGTTTGAGGGTTTAATGAAATTACAATTGTAGTCCCTGTTGTTTAATAACTTAATTAAAAAAGCCATGTAGGATGCCACGTCACATCTCAGTCAGCAAAAACTAACGGTGTTAGGAAAAAGTTAACGGCGGTCCACTGAATTCCAACACTATGATAATTGGGATTATTCTAGGAAATTTCGTAATTGGGATTATTATCGGCCAAAAGGGCATAACTTGGATTATTAAAATCCAATAATCCTTTATTTTGATAAATGATCAGCAGAAATGAAGTTGTTTAGCATCGAGAGATTACAGATATGATTTTTTTTTTGTACCAGATAGCATCGAAAAGTATGAAGTATGTACGAATATCTATTTATTTTGATAATATGCATTCATCACCACGAATTCTATTTGCATCTTGTACCTACAATCAAAGTCTATAATATAATATTCAGATGTAATTAAGCAAGTAACATACAAAAAAATGAATATATGAAATGGAAACAATTTAGATGAATAAGCAACCGGTCGATCTTAACATCAAACAACAGAAGACATAAGTACACATCTTAAAAAGCATGTGGCAGTAAAATCAAAGCAAATGAGAGTCTTCTCAAACCTAACAGCGATCATGAAGAACTGAACTGAACAGAACAAAGCAACCACTAAATAGCATAAACAAGCAATTGATGGGCATTACATGTATGACTACCATCACATAAACAACACAACAAAAAAATGGCATGAAATCAGATGCATGCAAACAATATAGTCAAGAAACAACAATCAGACAAATACAATAAAGATAACTACAATACCTTGAGTGTAAATGCGCATGTATCGAAGAAAGCTTTCAAAAAAGATGCAGGGATGCCACCTAAGGCAATATGAAAAGTGAACCAACTAAATTAAACTATTTAACATAAATCAACAAAACATTTTATTATTTCTGGAACAATCAACAAACTAATACTCTAAAAGACTTGATCACATGTTTGAATGGAAACTATAAGCAAAAAAATAAACAAAATAGTAAAGAGAACTAAAATTGTAAGAAAATGACATACCCATTAAAGTGCAGCAACAATAAGCAAACCAAAAATCAATGTAAATAGGGATTTTGAAGAACTTACCAGTACCATCACATCTAAGTACCTAACAGGCAAAAAAATATTCAGCAAATGCATCAATGGGAGATAATCCACCATTACAACCCGCCATCCTGCTCTGACAACTTCTAATGGAAACTTACTTGAATTTTTGGCCTCATGTCTTGTTAACTATGAAAGATAAAGAAAATAATCAACTTCCCAAGTGTAATTAGCCAAAGACACATACCCACACAATGGAACAATTAATAAGAATTACAAATGTATCACTACAAATCGGAAGCGTTTGTATTACCATAACTAAAAAATGTCAAAAATTCACCATCTTAAGCAAAATGATTCTGTAACCGTGAACCAAAAATTGAAAGAAGCCGGAAATCAATCGTGCAAAAAAATTTAATCTTTAGGCAGTAAATCTGAGAACAATATGTAAATAGCAATTAAGGAAATATGTCTAAATCTATAAGCAAAATTGTTAGTACAATGGTTGAGCGATGAACCTATAAGCAAAAAACTAAACAAAATATTAAAGAGAACTAAAAATGTAAGAAAATGACATACCCATTAAAGTGCAGCAACAGTAAGCACATCAAAAAATCAATGTAAATAGGGATTTTGAAGAACTTACCAGTACCATCACATCTAAGTAGCTCACAGGCAAAAAAAATATTCAGCAAATGCATCAATGGGAGATAATCCACCATTAACAACCCACCATCATGCTCTTGATGTAACCACTTTTATAACTTGTATACAAAACTCCACTAATTGTAATGAATACAACAGAAGAGACACCTAAGAAAGCATAAGCATCATCAAGCAAAATTTAGGGTTCATAGTTGTATGAATAACACAAAAATACCTATGCAGCATCTTGATCAGAGAACTTTAATCACCACATAGGTAGAACTTCTAATGACGGGTTTGTAGTAACACCTTCAAAACAATCTAGAACCAAAAAAGCGTAATCTACATGCATTTCGCCTAAGTACCCGCTTGTGTTCCAAGTTGATATATGGATAACTTTTCAACAACATAATAATTAGTCACCCGCCATATATTTAAAGAAATAAAATAAACTTTACACTTCTGCCTTTTTATTATACAACAAAGGAAATATGACAATAGACGAATGATATCTTACAATGTGACCAAACTTGTCCCAAATAAAGCCTTAACCTAGCCCTTTAATTTTGGCATTCTCTTCATCCACTATCAGAGAACAACATCATCAGAACTTTTAGTGTTCTTGATGATTTCAAGGTTTTTGATGAAAACTACACATGGTGATATTTTCTGCAATTATGACATGAATGTAAAATGCAAGTGATTAACATCAACAAAGTAATCAAATTGATTGGTGCGAACTATGAAGAGACAATCAAATGCAAATTTCCGTACCATCAAATTGATCGAGGCCAACTCTAAAGAGACAAACAAATGCAATTTTTGTACAATCAAATGATTGATAAGCAAACCAACCAAATCGAAAATAGAACCCAAACGAACTGTGGAGAATAAAGCTCATCACAGAACGAACAGCATCCCGAGGATCCGATGGTCAACGTGAAATCGCCGACGGATCGAACAACATCGGAGGGATTCGATGGCCAATGTGGAAGGCTCTGGATAAAGACACAGGAGGTTTTGATTTCTGCACAGGATACAAACGGTCGTTTGTACCCAAACGGCCGTTTGTAGTTTTTTTTTTTTTTTTTTTTAATAAATGTTTTAAATCATTTAACTTTTATAAACATTAAAAAGGTTTATTTACCATATATGATAAAAAGTACTTAAATGAACACAATAATGACTTAAAATAATAAATTTTGAGACTCAGAGTCTTTACCGGTATCATCTGAATGACATCTCGACAAGTCTTTTCCGGTGTTGGGTCCCCACGGCCCATGATTTTTTTATTTATTTTTTTTTTCAAAACGTTTGTCGAGAATAAGTCACTATTGTGTTCGTTTAAGTACTTTTTATCAATATATGGTAAATAAACCTTTTTAATGTTTATAAAAGTTAAATAATTTAAAACATTTATAAAAAATAAAAAAAAAAAAAAACTACAAACGGCCGTTTGGGTACAAACGACCGTTTGTATCCTGTGCAGAAATCAAAAGCTCCTGTGCCTTTATCATGTCCCATGTGGAATCGCTGTTAAGATTAAACAATTAAACTGATGCGATAGTGATAAATCAGATGAGATTACTGAAATCGTGCAATAACTATACATGAGAGATCAAAGAAGATTACCGAGGAAGTCAAAACTCATTCGATGGTGGCTGCAAGACTTTGCTACCAAACCCTAGCTTCAAGCGAACGATCTGGGACCTGTGCGTGTGGAATGAAGCTTCAAAAAAATGAGAAGAAGGAAGCGTGTATGAACACTGCATCACTAATAGACGACCGGTTTTTAACAAAACGGATACCCCTATCGGGTCATAAGATCCGCGTGTAGTTTAGGATATTTGCTGTAGGTTTTGTAAATGAAATTGCTAAGAATCGCTGAGAAGTTGACACCTGGACAAAATCCTATGTGGCTGCTTTTTAGAAAAAGTGAAATCATAGATGGCACACCTTAAAATGTGCCACCTGTACTTTAAAAACTTGTGTTTAATATGTATATAGATTACGAATAAAATTTAAGGTTGGAGAAGTCGCTAGACGCTATTAGGTTAGTCGACTAAGAAGTTATGAGTATTCGGGCCTAGGTGTGAGGAGTAGTGGGCCATGGTAATTATAAAGAAAATAAATTTATAGAAAGTATATACATGTGCAAATACTAATATTTATAGTAAAATACTAGGTAGTGCCCCGGATAAATACCCGAGACTGTGATATAAAAAGAATTAAACAAAGTAAAAGATAAAAGTTTTTTTTCAAATTTTCACTGAGAAATGAAGGAGATTGATGAATCAAAGTTATAGTATTGTAAAACAAATATGGATAATTTTTGTATGGAAATAATTTTATTTTTTTATTTTTAATTATAAGATCTTTCCTTTTTGTAAATACCATTTAAATTTTTAATTCAAAAATCTATAAAAATGACACATAAGCTAATCCTTGTTAAAATGTTATATTACATTTACATTTTATCTTTAATTCAAACTTGTTACAAACTTGTTACATTTGTTTAATTTTTTGTGTATAGGATATTTGGGCTTAAGGTGTGAATGATGGGCTTGCTGTCTTGGGCATGTAGCTGGTGTGAGAATAGCTGGGCTTATAAAAGGAGATGTTGCAGCTAGGGTTGGTTCATTCGAGCATTTCTTCCTTCGTCGTTCACCTGTACCCGCTCTGTTAGTGTTACGATTTCCGTTGACTTCTGGAGCTCGTTTCTTCTTCGTTTTGGTCATAGATCATCATAATGATGATCTTGTTGTAGAGTTTTCTTCTTTCTGTGTTTGATATTGTACTGATCGATTGTTGACGTTTTTCTTGTTGTATCATTCTTGAGTTTTGGTTGTTTGCCATGATCAGTTTCACAAAACTTGACATGGTATCAGAGCGTTAGGTTCTTCGCTCGAATCGTTCTCGGCTGTTGTATCTCGCCGAGATTTGTTTCTCTTCGCTTCGTGTCAAACCCTAGTTTGATTCGTTCTTGTTCTTGGTGATTCTGGTGTTTCCGCTGTTTATTACTCTTGTAGATCTAGGGTTTCCGAGTTGGAAACTGAATCGTCACTTACCCTAGACTGTTAGGGTTTCTGGTTGTTGGAAGATTGAAGATCGTCTGTCTCACGTTTGGGTTGCGAAGGATCTGTTGGAGTTTGTTTTTTGTTCGTTGGCTGCACAAGATTTGGATCTCAAGACCCAACCCTAAGTGAAGGTTGGGAAGCTTGGAGGCGCTGTTCAGTGTTGCTGCGCTTTGTCTTGCCTGAGTTGCATGACCCTAAGTGAAGGTCATCCAGCTCAGGCGCATTGGGTGAGATTGCTCCTTACTCGTTATTTTGTATAGTTTGGTTACTTGTTTTTTTATCATCTGCTAGAATCCAGTTAATCCCTGATCTGCCACCACGAGTGGTGTGGAAACTTGGCTCTGACTGGATGTTCTAGTTAGTGATTTTTGGTTGGTTTGTGTGATTGTTTCATTGTTTCCTGTTGTCTGTGTTTACATAAACTGTGAAGATCATTAGGATGGTTGGTACTGAGGGGGATGCCACATCTTCTGCTACACTTGTTAGCAAGATTGAGGCTAGTGATCCCCTTTACTTACATGCCAGTGATTCGAGTACTCTCACATTGATTAGCTTTAAACTTAAGGGAACAGAAAACTATACTGTTTGGGCGAATGCTCTTGAGTTGGCTTTAAAGGTTAAAAATAAAACTGGGTTTTTGGATGGAACTTGTAAAAAACCAACTGATGATGATGTGTTAGCTAATCAGTGGGAGAGGTGTAACTCTGTTGTGCTTTCTTGGATTTTAAACTCTGTCTGTGAAGAGTTGTATGTGGGGCAGGTTTACTCAAAGCTTGCCTCAGATGTTTGGGTAGATCTTAAGGAAACTTATGACAAGATTGATGGGTCTGTGATTTTTAATCTGTACCAGAAAATTAACTCCACTACTCAGAGTGGTTCATCTGTTTCTGATTACTTTAATAGACTAAATACTATGTGGAAACAGTTTGATAACATGGTTAAACTACCTTCATGCTCTTGTGTTGCTTCAAAAGAATATAATGATTTTAATGCTTCAATTAAGCTAATGCAATTTCTGATGGGGTTAGATGATGAATATTTGCCTGTTAGAACTAATTTGTTGACTCGTGATCCTCTTCCCACTTTAAAAACTGCTTTTGCTACAATCTCAAGGGAGGAGTCTCATAGGGTTGGCAACAATAGTTCTAAGGGGCAAAATGTTGGGTTTGTTTCTAGGTCTAGTCCTTTGTCTGAAACTACTAGAAGACCAAATAGGGGTCCCAATACTAATCTTAAGTGTACTCACTGTAATAAGGTGGGTCATTTGGTTGATAAGTGTTTTGAACTAATTGGGTATCCACCTGGTTATAAACAGAGAGGAAATAGATCTGGTGGTTCTGGTTTTAGACAGGGAATGTCTAACAATTCTGTTTCTAAGGATGTGCCATCTGTTACACCTTGTTCTTCATCTGTTAATGGTCTGAGCTTGGATCAAATATCTAGGCTTCTTAAGTTGCTTGATGAAAAGTCTTCTGTTGCATCTCAAAACAGTCATGTTGGAGGTGGTTATAATCTGAATAGTGGTTGTGTTTATTCTTTTGCCTCTGGCTCTAATATGGCAGGATGGGTTATAGATTCTGGAGCAAAGCAACATATGGTTATTTCAAATAAAGGTCTTTTAAATTCTGTCAATGTTTCAGATTTTGGAATTAAGATTAAACATCCGAATGGTACTTTTGCAACTGTTACACAAATTGGGAACTTGAAACTTTCTGAAGAAGTAATTTTGCAAGATGTTTTTGTTGTTCCAGATTATTTTGTTAACCTCATTTCTGTCCATAAATTAGCTAGAGATAATAGACTTAGATCTGTGTTTGATGAACATAAGTGTTATCTTCAGGATTTGTCCACCAACCAGATAGTGATGACTGGTAAACAGGTTGATGGTCTTTATTTGTATGGTGATATTCCTTTTTGTGCTAAGGTGTGTTTTAACTCTGGGTCCTTGTCTGATCTTTGGCATGTTAGATTAGGGCATCCAGCAGATCAGGTGATCAAAATCCTTCAGGATGAGTTGAACATAAGAAGTTTTGAGTCAACTTCTCTTTGTGAAGTGTGTCATAAATCTAAACAACACAGAGAACCTTTTCCTTTAAGTAATCATAAGTCTGTTTCTGTGGGGGATCTGGTGCATTTGGATGTTTGGGATCCTTATAGGGTCACAAGTGTTGATGGTTTCAAATATTTTTTGACAGTTGTTGATGACTATAATAGAGCTGTGTGGGTGTATCTGTTGAAAAATAAAAGTGAAGTTGGAGGTTGTATTGAGAACTTTCATAGTCTGATTAAAACTCAGTTCAATAAACATATAAAAATGTTTCGTAGTGATAATGGGTCAGAGTTTGTAAACCTGAAAATGGAAAGTTTTTTTAAGAAAAATGGTATAATCCACCAAACATCCTGTGTGCATACTCCTCAACAAAATGGTATTGTTGAAAGGAAGCATCGCCATCTGCTGAATGTTGCTAGAACATTGCTTTTTCAGTCTGGTTTACCTTTGAAATATTGGCCTGAATGTGTGTTAACTGCTACCTATTTGATAAACAGGTTACCTTCTTCTGTTCTGAATGGCAAGTCCCCTTTTGAAGTCATGTTTAATCAAAAACCTTCCCTACACCATTTGAGAGTTTTTGGGTGCCTTTGTTTTGCTACTGTTTTAAATAACAATGATAAATTTTCTAGTCAAGCTGATAAATGTGTGTTTTTTGGATATTCAAATGAAAAGAAGGGGTATAAATTGTGGAATTTGGATAAAAAAGGAATGTTTTTCTCTAGAGATGTTAAATTTTATGAGACAGTTTTTCCTTTTAAATCCTTGTCGGTTCCATCAACTCTTGATAATACTTTCTGTGTTCCTGATGATTGGGTTACTTTTTTTTGATTTTCCAAATACTTTTGTTGATCCAAATCTCTCAAATGGAAAACCCGATGATGAAGGGGAGGTCCTAGGTGACTCTGCATCTCCAGCACAGGTTCTGAGTGATACACAGATCGATGGGTCTACACCTGATTCTCCGGTGTTCCCTAGGTCTAGTGACGGCACTTCAGAATCTGTTCCTGTTGAGACTGAGGATGATTTACATCCCTCCTCTGAGGGTACTGGTCTA
This sequence comes from Deinandra increscens subsp. villosa, assembly GCA_039602395.1. NCBI lineage: Eukaryota > Viridiplantae > Streptophyta > Magnoliopsida > Asterales > Asteraceae > Deinandra > Deinandra increscens. The sequence goes on from JBCNJP010000017.1 coordinate 93,132,953, forward strand.
ACTCTCCGTCCTCCTTCTTCAAGGCCATCTAAACTACCCTCAAATCTTAAAGATTTTGTGGTCGGGGGGAGTGTTTATGGTCTTGAAAGAGTGGTGAGTTATTCCAGGTTGTCCAAAGAAAATTTGTCTTTTATATCGTCTTTAAATAAGGGTGTTGAACCTCAATCTTATCATGAAGCTAAACTTGATGAAAATTGGGTGCTTGCTATAAACGAAGAAATGGAGGCCTTAAACAGAAATAATACCTGGTCTTTAGTTGATTTACCTAAGGGTAGAAAGCCCATTGGGTGTAAATGGGTATATAAGATAAAATATAGGGCTTCAGGAGAGATAGATAGGTATAAGGCTAGGTTAGTGGCTAAGGGTTATAGCCAAAAAGAGGGTATTGATTTTCAGGAGACTTTTTCCCCTGTTGTGAAACTTGTTACTATTAGATGTGTGCTGAATTTGGCTGTGGTTAATAATTGGCCTTTATATCAATTAGACATAAACAATGCTTTTTTATATGGTAGTTTGAATGAGGAGGTTTATATGTCTTTACCTGAGGGGTTCTTTTCTAAATCTGAAACAAAAGTATGTAAATTAAACAAGTCCCTATATGGGTTAAAACAAGCACCACGTATGTGGAATGAGAAGTTGGTTGGTGCTTTGACTAAATCTGGTTTTATTCAAAGTAAGAGCGATTATTCCTTGTTCTTTAAGCATGATAAGTCAAATGTGACCATTCTGTTAGTATATGTTGATGATATTATAATCACCGGCAGTAACTTAGACAGTATTAATCAAGTTAAACTTGATCTTAAATCCAATTTTAAAATTAAAGACTTAGGAGAGTTAAAGTACTTTCTTGGATTTGAAGTCATTAGAACTGAAAATTGGTTGTGTTTGTCTCAAAGAAAGTATTGTATTGAGCTTCTAAGTGAGTTTGGATTAACAGGAGCAAAGCCTGTTAGTGTTCCAATAGAACAGAGTTCAATTGTAAATGCTGTTTGCAAACAAGATGAGTCTAAACTTGTGAATATTACTGGGTTTCAAAAGTTGATTGGTAAGCTTATTTACCTGTCTCATACTCGTCCGGATATCTCATATTCTGTACAGTTTCTAAGTCAGTTTATGCATAAACCAAGTAAATCTCATTTAAACATTGCTTTAAGGTTGTTAAGGTATCTCAAGTTAGCTCCTGGGAAAGGAATTGTGTTTAACAGAGTTAATGATGGTAGTTTAAGTGTTTTCTCTGATTCTGATTGGGGTAAGTGTTTGGTCACTAGAAGGAGTGTAACTGGATTCTGTGTTATGTTTGGTAGTTCTCTGTTATCCTGGAAGTCTAAGAAACAAAGTATTGTTTCTCGGTCTTCAGCTGAGGCTGAGTACCGAGCCATGAGTTCTGCAGTATGCGAACTTATATGGATTAAAAACATGTTTCAGGAGCATAGAGTTGATGTTAAGTTGCCTGTTTCTGTGTATTGTGATAACACTGCAACTATATCTATTTCTGCTAATCCAGTTTTCCATGATCGTACTAAACATTTTGAGCTTGATCTTTTCTTTTTAAGAGAAAAGGTTGATTCTGGGTTGGTAAAGATAATTGGTGTAAAATCTGCAAATCAATTGGCAGATATATTTACCAAGGGGCTGCTGGTGAAACAACATGAGTCTATATGCAAAAAATTAAATATGTTTGATGCATTTGCCGTTTGAATTAAGGGGGGCTGTTAAAATGTTATATTACATTTACATTTTATCTTTAATTCAAACTTGTTACAAACTTGTTACATTTGTTTAATTTTTTGTGTATAGGATATTTGGGCTTAAGGTGTGAATGATGGGCTTGCTGTCTTGGGCTTGTAGCTGGTGTGAGAATAGCTGGGCTTATAAAAGGAGATGTTGCAGCTAGGGTTGGTTCATTCGAGCATTTCTTCCTTCGTCGTTCACCTGTACCCGCTCTGTTAGTGTTACGATTTCCGTTGACTTCTGGAGCTCGTTTCTTCTTCGTTTTTGGTCATAGATCATCATAATGATGATCTTGTTGTAGAGTCTTCTTCTTTCTGTGTTTGATATTGTACAGATCGATTGTTGACGTTTTCTTGTTGTATCATTCTTGAGTTTTGGTTGTTTGCCATGATCAGTTTCACAAAACTTGACACTAGATGACACACCTTAAATTGTGTCATTTAGACATTAAAAACTTGTGTTTATTATATAGTATAAATAGAATAGATGTGAACATGAACCGTTCATATGTCAATAACCAAGATCATTAATTTATTATTATTCTTGGATATTGGGGAACCAACTTTTTAATTAATGGATGTCACAATATAATACGGATTTTGATCGCTTATACCCGATGTTGACCGCCTACCACCAAGGTTGACCGAGTACGTCTACCTTAGGCAGACTATAGCAAAAGCGTCTAGAACGACTTCTACTCCTAAAAACTCTCGTTATGGGTGAGTATGCGTACGCTTTGAAATGTTTTAACTAGTTTGTTCATGTGATTTTTTCTCATAAACAGAGGAGTTAATTGCTTTATGTAAAAAATGGGACGTTTACATTTTGTGTTGATAGTTTACTTCTGGTTTTTTTTACTCGCAAGCAGGGTGTAGTTGGATTAATTAGTTCTAGTTGTTCGAAAAAAACTCTTTTTGTTTCAAAATTGTTACTTTGTATTTAATTATAATTAAATAAAAATGGTGTACGATAATAAATATACACTACTGTATTTTTTCTATAAATAAAAACGTCTTAACAGCCACTTTGTAAGATGTATTTTTTCTTTTATATTTAATGAACCATGTTTTTAAGTTAAATTTAACGATTTAATT
>JBCNJP010000017.1:93136277-93202345 GCA_039602395.1 Deinandra increscens subsp. villosa
ATGGAACCTAGGCAATGCTCAACACGTACAAGAGGGTCAAAACCTTAAGTTCTCAAGTATTCTAACCTACCGACAATGTTAAACAACCACCTAGTGTGCTAAACAAATTGGTCAATTCAATTCAACACAAATACCATGGAAGATCAGCCTCAAATCATAATTACAAGATCATGTAGAAGGTCTCCTATCATGCATTTGAACAAAGACTAATAAAAGTCAAAGCAAACAATGATCAAATCACTAATTAGGTTGAAGTTATTCAATCCTAAGCAATCTAATCACATCAAGCAATCACAACAGAGGATAAACATGCTAATATGATCATTCCATCAATCCAAAACAGATTTCATAACATCAACATCAATTCACATGGAAAAGTCAACTCAAAAGTCAATAAAAACCCAAATTCAATCCATTACAAGTAGTACTAAGAAATCTAGCCTAGCGTCATGAATATATACAGAAAACAAGAGAAATCTAAGATAAACATGGTGAGAGAACAAGATCTAGACAGAAATAAAGGAAGAATAATAAATCTCAAACCGAATCTTCACTTTTCCAAGCTCCTTCTTCCAAAATCCTGGCTCCTTTGGCCTTGATCTCTTCAAAATCGTGCTCAGAACCCTCAAAATATGTAATCTGGTCAAAATGGGAGAGTTCCTATCAAGAAAAACGGCTTCCTCCTTTTTATATGGGGTTTATGAGGGTTTTTAGTATCTGGTCGATGATGAGGTCTGCAAGCCTGTTTCGAAGAGAACCCATGCGGTCCTCGTGCTTCATCTGACAGGTCCATGAGGACTGCGAGCATTGTGCTGAAGAAGACCCATGCGGTCCTCGCACCACCTCTGACAGATTCATGAGGACTGCGAGCCATATGCAATAGAAATACCATGCAGTCCTCATCGATGTAAAAACAGCAAAGTTACTTGAAAAACTTCTATCTTCCAAATCTGCTCACCACCAAGCCTCCTCTTCCATGTTTCCAACCAAAATCAACGAACGACCCGATCAAAACCTGTTTTTCATAAATTTCACAATTAAGCACCAAAATGCAATAAAACTTAATCAAAACATGGTTAAAACTGTGGGAATTCGATAATATAAATATTTCCAAAATGCAACGTGATGCCTAACATCTTTTGCATAAATAAATAAATAAAAATCACTCATTTAAATAGATGTTTAATTGGAAAATATTAAATATGGTGTTTATTTGAGTTTTTAATTCAAAAGTATTCATATTCTTAATTGTTTAATATTCGAATTATAAGTTATTTGGTGAGTTTTTGGATTAAAATTGATAAATATATAAGTTTTCCATTTTAATTGGTTTTTATTATTGTTTTATGGGGATTTATATGAACTTGGTGCTTAATGGTATTTATATATTAATTTTAGGTGTTCGGTGGATCCATGATAAATTCAGAAGAAATCGTCAATTTACGGAAGTGGAATCGGAGTCCGTATGCTAAAGTTATGGGTGCTTAAAAGAAAAAAACAATAATAGTAAATAACAAGTGCTGCCAGGCAGCCCAGTACTCATTCCAGTCCACATTCTGGCCCAGCAGCAGGAGCAGCCCAACATAAGAAAAAGAAAATAAAACTCACTAGAGGCAGGGATTGAACCCCTAACCTCCAGCTTAACTAGCGAACACCCTAACACTCACCCAGCAGCTTCTGTTGGTTCCAATTCAGTATGAAAAACTAATATCCTCTTCTCCAGCGCGTCTAGAACCTACCTGGTGTTAAATTTTCGCGACCAGGCCTAAAATTCTCCATATAAATTCGATATGAGCCATCATTTCTCAGGAGGAAAGCCCCGAAAAACCCTAGAAAACCCCCCATTTACATTTGGAATCATTCAAGGAAGGATTGGGATCAAGATCAAAGCTTTTTTGGGTCAAAATTTGAAGATTTTTACCCCCTACGGGTTGCTCTTTTCATTTCGGTTCTAAATCTCTACCTTTAATATTTGTTTTTGGAACATGTTAAGCATAAAGATTATATTTTTATTGTTCCTTAGCATGATTCTAGGCTGATCCATCTTTGGATCACCTAGATTAGATGAATTTAGACTCATTTTGATCCTTTCGGTTTGACTTTTTACCATGAACTTTATGTTTAATTGCTTGATGATGTTTTTAATTGGTTTATGATGATAAAGCTTGTTGATTTGGTTCCTATTATCACTGAATCATGTGGATTAGTTGTCATGCTAGGTAGAACTAACTTAGTTAAGTGCTTTATCCATTGTTGATTGGTTTGACTTTTATTAGTCAACCATTAATGCTTGCAAGGAGACCTCCTTCTTGATGATTCATGGGTGATTAGGGGCTGATTTAGTGATCATATATGTTGATGTGGTTCTAATTTATGATAGATCATGTGGATAAATTGTCAATGTTAAGTAAAACTACTAAAATTGGTTAATTTATCTATTTGTTAATCGGTTGGCCTTAACGGGTCAAGTGGGTTAATGCTTGATAGGAGACCTCCTACGTGTTGGTTTATCATTCATTCGGGGCTGTTTTAGCATACATCCTTGTGGATTAGGTTGGACCGGACCGTTTCACTTGCTAGGAGCTAGTTTTGCGTTGTTTCATAGGATAGATTGCTTATGAACGTAAGATTCGATCCTGCTTATTCGGGTTTGGCGGTTTCTAGGTCATAAACCCTTTTGAATCATCATCATCGCATGATTTAGGTATTGCATAGAGAGACCTCTCTGGTATTTGCCCATTTCATGTAGGATTAGTTGACTTTGACCGAAGTAGCTTATCCGTCAGGCAGTTACGCATAGTTTGCTATCCATGCTTCATTTAGGATTTCCAGATTATTCGGGATGTGTCTATAGTTCTAGATAGACCGGGTTTCCATATTAGGCGATAGCGTTCATGGTATTTAGTTATTCCGCGGGTCTTAGTGAGTCTAGATGTGTCTAGTCTAGGTGATGCGTCTAGTCTAGGTGATGCATTCCTTTCTCTGATTTTCCAGCTTGTTATCCGGCTTTTGTGTTGTTTTTGTCGGTTTTAGTTATTTAGCTTATATTTCAGTTTTATTTCACCAAATCATTTCATCGGTTAGATATCAGCAAAGATCCAGTATCGGGAGACTACTCACGCGTCCACGGATTGATATCCGGTTCTTACCAATACTATACTGCACACGACAGGTTCACTGCCCTGGTGTGTAGTTTGGTCACTTGGTGATTACCATTTCAAACTTGATCAGATTTTCATAGTACACAAACGATACATCACAACGCATCATGCTCCGTGCTTGTGTCATCGATTTCGGTGGTAGTTGGGATACTCTTTTACCACTCATCGAGTTTTCTTATAACAATAGCTATCATTCGAGCATTGGTATGACACTGTTCAAATCCCTTTATGGTTGTAAATGTCGGTCACCTATATATTAGAGCGAGGTCGGTGAAACACAAATCACCGGTCCTGAACTGATTCAGGAGACAACCGATAAAATCTCCCAAATTCGCGATCATTTACTCGCTGCTAGGAGTCGTCAGAAGAGTTATGCTGGTAAACGACGAAAGCCCCTTGAGTTTAAAGAGGGCGACCTTGTGCTTTTAAAGGTATCTCCTTGGAAAGGTGTCGTTCGATTTGGCAAGAACGGGAAACTAGCACCTCGTTACGTCGGTCCATTCAAAATCCTTGAGAGAATCTGTAGAGTGGCTTACTGTCTCGATCTTCCTCCTGAGTTGGCTAATGTCCACCCTACATTTCATGTTTCGAACCTTCGCAAGTGTCTGGCTGATGAGAGCCTCCATGTTCCGTTTGAGGATGTTCAAATCAATGAGTCTATGCATTTCGTCGAGGGGCCCATTGAGATCATGGATCGTGAAGTTAAACAGCTCAAGCGCAGCCGACTATCGATGTTTAGGGTTCGTTGGGAGTCCAAGCGTGGACCAGAGTTCACCTAGGAGTGTGAGGACCATATGAAAGCTAAATACCCTCGGTTGTTCGTTCAGTCTTCTTGAATTATAATTTCGAGACGAAATTCCCTAAAGTAGGGGAGACTATAACATCTCTGATTTTCGGTTATCCGATTCAATCCATTTTGTAACCCGAAACCCGTGATTGATAATCGAATGAGGAATTATGTTTGATAACGATGTTTTATACTAAATTTCATGGTGTTGGATTCATTATTATGTTCATTAATCGATTTGATATTCAATATGCCAATATTTCGGATTTTACCGCCAATACATCGATAATTACGTTTAACCGGAAATTCAAGCAATTTGAGCATGTATGAGACTTGTATGTGATACTAGTTAAGCATACAAGTGAATACAAGTGAGGACGTGCAAGAATTTGACGTTTAGAACACAATCGGTGAAAGATTGGTAAATCCCGCGCGATTTTGTTTTAACCGGGAGATCACGTTTTTTGAGTATTGTATATCATATTTGTTATATTTATGAGTCTTGTAGTCACATATGATCAAACATGATGTCATGAGTCATCACATACTTAATCGAGTCACAAATCATAGGTGAGTTGCTTAAAAGTGATACGTACGGCAAAACCGACCAAAAATGCATGTTTTGACCTAATTATTGCATACATTAGTATTACGGGACAGGTTTGTTATCATTTTGGGTGGATTTAATGTTATGAACATGATGGGACCATTATTTAGGTGATTCGGGAGAAAACGGGACTTGAAAACACCGAAAATCGACAAACCGAGCACGCGTAACGATGAAACAACGAAGAGATTATCCAGGCATGCACTAGGCGTATCGCCTAGAGATTCACAATGCCCTATATGATATGCTAGGAACCTTAAATTCAGCAAAACCCTAAAGACCCACTATATAAGCATCATTAGCCCGCATGCTCTCCCCATTCAGCTTCATATCACTCTCCAAAACCCTAAAACGGCTGTAAACATTAAAGGTGAAGATCTTTGAAGATTCAAGGCCCAAGTTTCTTGCTTTATTGCGTAGGATCACCTAGAAATCATCCCTTTCGGTAAGTAATCTTCAAACCATGACATAGTATCTTGAATCTTCTCTTCTACTCCCATCAAGGTCTGAACTTTATATGATATTTGGCTTCAATCCATGTTATAAGTGATAGATCTAGGGTTTTTATGATTAAAGCTTCCACATTTTTGCTTGACCTTGTCATTCAACTTTAATCCATGATATAAACTCTATAGATCTAGGTTTTTCATGCAATTTGATGTATGGATCTTCATGAAAGTTGTAATCTTATGTATAGATTTGAGATTTAGACATGATGAATCATTAATATGTTGTAGATCTAGGGCTTCTTTGATCAAGATTTGATTTTTATGTGCCAACATGACTATATCTATGGAAAGCATGTCATCTTGGGCTAGATCTAGGGATTTTCTCATCAAGATTCCATTTTTTATGTTTCAAATGAACTTGCTTCACCTCATGAATGATGTTTAGGACCAGATCCATGTATTATGATCATCAAGGTTGGGTTTCACTTGATAAAATGTCTAGATCTCAACATGTGTGTCATCTAGGGTTAGAAATGTGTCATAAACTTCAAGATGACATTTTTACCTCCTAACATGTTTAGATCTATAATTTTCTTGGCATGTGAAGTTAGATCTGTATGTAAGACCAACAAATTATGAAATTTTATGTGTTTAAATGATAGATCCACTCATGCATGCTTAATAGGGTTTATTCCGTGACCAAAAGATTATTATTATGCTAGATTTGACTAGATTCATGCTAGACTTGGCTAGGTTCATGCTAGAAGTAGATTTATAAATCTATAATAGATTATGTTAGATCTGATGTTGTGTGATAAACATGTAAATTACCTTGAATTGTTACCATGGAAATTGACTTTTGTTGACCTAGTTTGACTTCTATGCTAGTTTGCTAGATTAGGACCATTCAACCTTTCTTAGGGTATAGACTTGAACCCAAACTAAGCCCGTACGCTATCACTTAAGTAAAACACCAATGAGTCGGGATTTGGTTGTGTCATGTCGTGTCTTGTCAAGTCACGGTTATCACTTTACTCATTTATCTATGTATTTTTGGCTCGATCTCGGTCAATCGTGAAGGTGATCTCCGAACGTGATTTTCGCGCATCGCTATTGCTTATCTTTCTTCTCGATTCACCCGTGAGGTGAGTATTCATAGCCCCTTTTTACTTTATTGTTTTGGGGTGCAACATGTGACGTATCAAACTCTTACTCAATAAATCTTTACTCAAACAATATGCGATTCTGTGCTCGTATTGTATGATCTTATGTGTTAGACTTGTGTGGTATAGGTGGATTGTGCTCATACTCATACTCATACTCATAATCTACGCGTAGTTATTAACACTAAAAAAATATCGGGGTTACGGTGATAGATCTATTGGCTTGACAAGCCCACTTGGCCTGCCCTGGCTTGGGCGCCTTGTGATTGGAAACCTTGATGTCAGGGTTTGATTACGCTCCTATCTGATATATTTCATTACTCGTTTATCGCATGTGGACTTACATTACTCACGAATCGCACTGATTTTAACCATACACTATTGATAAACCTATGTTTACTCACCAACTCTTATAGTTGACTTTTATGTTAAACATGTTGCAGGTGCTATTATGTTTAAGCTCAGGTTGGTTTATGTTTTGACAAAAATTATTGTTATTTAGCGAAGATTGTGAAAAAGAACTAAGATGGTTGGTTGGCTCAGTTGGTGGTTTATCCACTCGCAAGAACGCGGGTGTTCCTGCTAGTATGTAGCAGTCCCGAGAGTAATGGGGACCACCGCATATTTTGCACCAAACAGACTGAGGCCATCCGTCATTATAACCGAAATATTCCTCCGGATTTGAATCCATCCTTGTAATATTTCTCAGAGAAGGGTTGGACGAGAGAGGATAAAAATTAAAAAAATTGAAAAAAAAGAAAAAAGAATAAAAAAATCTAATCTAATCTAATCTATTAGCTAGGCTGCTAACTTGGACCTTTTTTTAAATCCTCGTTTGTGTCCCCGGTAACAGCGCCAAAAAGCTTGGTGTGTGCTGAGGTTTGTTACTTCCCAAGCAAGTATAAGAGTTTAGCCAGTCATGGCTTTAAAGATTTGCTTAAGAGAAAAAGAAGATTTTATAGACAAAAGCTTGCTAATTCTTACTTAAGTTAATATTCTTACAAATTTGATTACAATACTTAGAAACGACCAAATGACTCAATACTAGGGGAAGAACAGAAGAATTGAGCAAGTAAAAGTGAAGGAGGAGCTCGGTTTTTATAGGCAGAAATCATACTCGGGCACGGGCCGTGCTTGGATGGGCAATGGGCGTGCCATGTCAGAGGAATCTTCGATTCTGCATAATGTCAGACGGCACAGCCCGTGTGAAGTTGGGTACGGGGCGTGCGATGTCAGAAGTTATGTCCGTTTGGTCAGAGGCACGCGGCATGCTAGAAGGAGCATGGGGTGTGTTGTGTCAGTGAAGAGGCACGGGGTTTGCTTAACCATGTACGGAATGAGTATGCAGAGTTGCTACCTACGTTAGGAAATGGCTAACATGTGCAAAGGTTAAAGCAAAATACCAAAAACCTTTAGGCCTACTCGTTCAACCAGTAATTCCCGAGTGGAAACGGGAGCGCATTGCAATGAATTTTATCACGAAGTTGCCAAAAATCCAAAGCAAAAATGATTCAATTTGGGTCATGATTGACAGTTTAACAAATTCCGCACATTTCTTAGCTATAAAAGAGAACGATTCCATGGGACGACTAACCAAGATCTACTTGAAAGAGATTTATGCCAGTCATAGGACTCCTATCTCAATCATTTCCAACAGAGATACCCGTTTCACATCAAGATTCTGGAAATCACTTAATGACACTCTAGCTACTCAACTCGAGATGAGTATGCCTATCATCCACAGACTGATGGACAGAGCGAAAGAACACTCCAAAATCTCAAGGACATGTTACGTGCCTACGTTATAGATTTTGGTAATAACTGGGATGATCACTTGCCCCTAACACAGTAAATACCCACCCAGATCTTCTTCTAAAACTCGATGTAACACATGTGCCCGACCCGAATTACAAAACCCGACCCGAATTTGAACTTGTCACGCAAATCAAATTTTGATTTAACGACTACCGAAATAATTCATCTACATTATACATTTAAATTATGTTCGGGATACTCCATAATCATTTTTAAAGTCAAAACTCAATTGACTAATTTTTAGATAAATTTTGGTAATTAAAACGCAAATAAATGAATTTACAGTTTTTCGTGCAATTCTGTTAATAACCGCGAATCACGTAAATTTTAAAAATCATATTTCAATATTCCTTAATGTTTTATAAGGTCAATATAAGTTGCTCATAAAATTTTAGATGTTAACGAGTTAAAACGAGAACGAAGGAATAAAAATAAAATAAATATATATTAAATACGTGTTTATATACTTTGTTACGCGTGTCCCGAGACTTAGAAAACCATGAGAAAATATTCTAAATAATTTTTGGACATAAAATGATAAGGTTAGAAATGCCTAGGGGTTAAAATTGCTCAAAAACCGAAATGTAGGGGTCAAACTGTAAATATAAAGTGCAGGGGCCAAACCTGTCGATTGCCCAAGCTGGCTCGCGGTCGCGACAGTCCGCTTCCCCATCCTTCGCAGTCCGCAACCCCTTCGTTGGATAGAACTCAATATCAGGCCCTTGTTCATCCACGTTTTCACTCTTGTTAATCATGATTACCCCTTCTACATGTTGTTTTCGGCCGGATTATCACCCTAATACGTGTCTACAAATAAAGTTGCATCAAAGCCCTATAAATTCGAGATCAAATCATCATTTATCCTCAACAATTTCTCAAATCATCTTCCAAAAACCCTAAAAACGACCCGGAACCTTCATTCAATTAATGCGAGCTCCTCGAGTGGAATTTGAAGCTGAAATCATGCAGTCCTACGTTATTAGGTATATTTAACAATAACCTATCTCAGTTTCTGATAATATTGTGTCTAAGTATTGTTTCTAAAAATGTATAAAAAATTAGGGTTCTTGATATATTTCTTCAATTATGGGTAATCGGGTTGGAATTAGGGTCTATATTTCTGTAGGTAATTCTAAAATAACGTGTTTTAAGAAATCCCTAAGTTAATTTCAAGTTTTGGGAAGGTTTGGTATTTTATCTAAATTTCGGTCAAAATTAGGGCTTTCGTAACATTGTTCTGCCCAAATTGAGTAATCGATGTTGAATTAAGGTTTGATATTTTGAGAAATATTATAATATATTATAATGAATAAACCCTAAGTTTATACAATTTTATAAAAAAAATTGATATTTATTTAATAAATACGTTAAATTTAGGATTTTCACGACATTGCTTTGCCAAAATGAAACAAATGGGTTAAATTTAGGGCTAATCTTTTAAGGTATATTATAAAATAATAGTTTAAGTAAAAGACCTAAATTTACTTCATATAATAAAATATTTTCTATTTATTTGATAAATATTTCAAAATTAGGGTTTTAAATATGATTATTTAATATTAAACAAATCGGAAGGTATTAGGACTTGGTATTTTGTCTTAGATCATGTTTATATATATAATATATATTTTGTGGGTCCAAAAGTGATAAATAATAAAGTATTAAAAATACCAAGTTAATCGGATACTTAGAAGTTCGTGCGGACCGAAAGGGTAGGCACCTGTACTCTGGGGTTTCTGGCAAAGCGGGGGTGTCGCATAAATCCCAACTAGGACCTGATGTACCTCACTAGGCAATACCGGGGTGAGCATTTACTTATAGGAATGCTCGTCTTCATATTATCCCTAAACCCTAATTTCCCGATAAAGGGTGAAATGATCTTTTAATCAAATAAGACCTAACTCTCCTTAAGTTCCTCGTGTACTTAGAACTATGACCTGATGTACCTCACTAGGCAATACCGGGGTGAGCATTTACTTATAGGAATGCTCGTCTTCATATTATCCCTAAACCCTAATTTCCCGATAAAGGGTGAAATGGTCTTTTAATCAAATAAGACCTAACTCTCCTTAAGTTCCTCGTGTACTTAGAACTATAATCATTATGATTCCCTATATTCATTTAGCATGTTCTTTTCATTAGGATAATCTCCAGATTGTTATCTCTCGCGATTGGTTCTATCTCTCGTTTCCGATCTACTTATCAGATGAGTATCCACTAAAACCCCCTCTTTTAATATTATGGGATGTGATGCGATATCAACTCTTGCTATCATTAGAAGAGTGATTCCTGAGTAGTAAGTATTCACTAAATCCCCTTTTCTTTTAAAATGGGATATGACTCAATATTCAATTCGTATTATCATTTCTAATGGTGATTTATTCGAACGATAATCCGACTTGTGAGAAATCATAGCTCCATATCTTTAACCTTTTTGGGGTATAACATGTATCTTTATTCAAAATCATTTCTCTAAAACACGAACACGATTATGTGTTGATTTGATATGTTCTGTGTATGTTAAAATTGTGTGGATTATTGTGATTGATTGTCCTCTAACTCTATATCTCGAACTCGAAGCGTACTCATTAACACACCGAGCCGGGGTTACAGTAATAAATCTATTGGTTTGACAGCCCACTTGGCCTGCCTAGAGGCGTCAAGTGATTGGAAGCCTAGTTGTCTAGGGTTTGATACGCTCACTCATTGCCTCTAACTCATTGTTTGTTTAACTATATATATAAAAATATCTCGTTATACATATATCGCTGTTAAAATTATACAGATATTATTTAAACTTGTGTTTACTCACAAACTACTTTTGTAGTTGAGACTTTATCTTATACATGTTACAGGAACCCATACTTGAGCTATGTTATGATCACCTAGGATTGTTGGACATAGATTAAAGACTTTAAATTAGTTGGATATGTATTTCCGCATGTTTAACATTATTGTATAATATCCTTAATTGATTAATGAAAAAGGGCATGTTTAAGTATTACAACTTATTTTAGTTGTCATGTGCATCTGGACGATCATTGCGCCCGGATATTTTCCGTCATCGGTTGGGGTGTGACACTCGCTAATTTCGTGATTCACTAGCTTGAAAACCCTAAACCTCCACCAAATCTTGTTCTGTCAAATTCAATCAATCTAGAAACCCTTTGGAGCTATTCTCTTGCAGTCCCTCATTATTTGGTATGCTCTACAAAAGCTCTCAATCAATTTCTATTAATATGCTTGTTTGATTAGAGTTCAAGAAATGTGTAAAATTAGGATTCTTGAACTTATTTTGATTAAATTGAGTAATGTGGTTGGAATTAAAGTCTGATTTTTGGTAGGATACCTTAAAATATCATGTATTAAGAAAACCCTATGTTAATTTTATGATATTCAAAGTTTTGATATGAATTTTTTAAACGGGTTAAAATTAGGGTTTTCTTAGTCATTTTTTGTCAAAATTGAGCTATCAGGATTAAATTGGGGGCTAATATTTCGAGGTATGTTATAATATGATATTATAATAGAAGCCCTAAGTATTATCCTATATTAACATAACACAACTTAGGGTATAAATTCTAAAGCATAATGTACAAGCTTCTATAGCACATAAAGTCCAAGTTCTATTGCATGTGTTACAAGTGACACCTTCACCTTTTAAACGTAAGGCTTTAATCATACCAGGCGTGTTATATACGCCAAGCCCCATTACCAGCCATTTTCTATATCCCTCTCTCTTGCTACTTCATCTCACTCTCTCTCTCTATCTCTCTCTCTCTCTCTCTATCTCTCTATCTCTCTCTCTATCTCTTCATGCATCTTAATCGGTTTTCATCTGGATGAAGTCCACACCACTGTCGCACGTTGCCTTTGCTCTGTATATCTGCCGGCATTTTAGTCCCGGTTTGTGGTTTTCGATGTCTTACTCCTTAAACGTTGAACTTTTCGGCTGGTTTTGTAGTCGATGATATCACCGGCCCCGTTGTTGCTCCGTTTTCGTTGAAGCGACGACGGTTTGGCTTTTGTTATCTCTTGTGTTGGTCACATTTAGTCGATTTTTGGGTTTAAACCTCAGATCTGAAATAAGTTCTGATCGGTTTTGTGTTTTGCTATATTCCTCTATCTATGAATTTCTCTGTCATGCCAGAGATTTTATATGTTCCAGATCTGATTTTTTGTTTTGGGTACTCTATCCAAGACCCGATGGAGAAGATTGATGGTGGTTATGCAAGGACGTTGATCTATGAGAGGTGGTCGGTGATGGAACATGGTAAACAACCCGGGTACATAGAGCAGTAGGGGCTGGGGAAGATGGTTGTAAGGTTTGTATTTCCTATTCTTGATTTCTAATCTATTATCATTCTTTCATTTTCAAAAATCAAGTGATATGTGATTTCTCTAATGGTAGTGGCTTGGATTGGATGGAGGGAGAGAAAGAGAGATTAATCAAATCCGGTGCTCGAGGAGTTCATGTCTAGATCTGATGAAGATGAGGGTGGGTTTTGAGAGACAAAGAATATGTTTAATTTTTTATTTGGGTGTTCATGTGTAGATCTGATCATGAACGTGAATGTGGGTAAGAATGTGTTTAATTTTTTATTTTCAAACAAAAAAATATTTTAAAGCATTAATGAAAGACTTTTGAAGGCGGTGAGATGTTGTGGATTTGCCTATTTTAAATTCTATTAAAGTTTAAAAAGTTTGCATGTGAGAAGATGACAGTGATTTTTTAACACTATTTTAATCAAATTGACAAATTATAATGGAGCTAAGGCTTCGTTAATTTGATTTCAAGAATATAACTTCATTTTTTTTACCAACAGAGTTCAGTTTTATTGATAAATTTAATTTGTTTGAATTTATTATTGATTATATATATTTGTTGGTACCTACAAAGAATCTTGATTGCTTGATAAATAACTATTCTCTTTCCTGTGGATGTAGATGTATGTCCTTTAGCCATGTCGTGTCTGATGGGGTGGTTGGAGTGTTGAATAAAGTAATAGGAATGGAGAGGGAGGAGATCCATGTAAATTGCCCAAGAGCATTTTATATTTTAAGTGAAGAAAACTTTAATATCATATGAGTGGCTATTTTTCTATTTACACATACAACGAACCAATGAACTGTGCATTCGAGCTTCTTCAAAGGGTCAGTATAGATGTATAACATTTGCTTAGGACATATTACTAACATGTTAGTCAGACAAAAACAGAGTGAAAACATCACAAAAATAACAATTATACCTGTTATCAACATTAGTTTTACACGACACTTATTTTTAATTGTTTGTCTAAATGAATTTTTAAAATGGTCTGTCTCCACCGCGAAGCGCGGGTCGACCAACTTGTATTTCATATTATAGAATGTTTTGATATTAAATTAAGAATTTTATCCAATTAGGGTTTGAAATATGATTATTTAGTATTAATCAATCCGGGAAGTATTGAGATTTGGTTTTTGGTATTAAAACATGTTTATATATATATATATATATATATATATATATAATATATATATATATATAGGGTAAGGATCATGTGAAAACAACTTTTATTGCGAAAACACGAAAACAAATATTAAAACCTCTATAACTTTTTCATACGTTAATATTTTTATAAAAAATTTGCACCAAAATCCTTAAAATTATGTTATCTTTAGTTATGGGAAAAAATTTAAAAAATAATCAAATTTTTTTAAAAATTATTATTGCACAGGTGCAATAATTTTTATTATTATTATTATTGCACATATGCAATAATATTAAAACCTTTATAACTTTTTTCATATGTTAAAATTTTTTATAAAAAATTGCACGATAAATCTTCTAATTCTGTTATCTTTAATTCTGGAGAAAATTAAAAAAAAATCAACGTTTTTTTTATTTTTTATTATTGCACATGTGCAATAAAAATTTATTATTGCACATGTGCAATAATATTAAAACCTCTATAACTTTTTCATACGTTAATATTTTTGATAAAAAATTGTACCATAGATCTTATAATTCTTTTATCTTTAATTCTGGAAAAATAAAAAAAAATAACGTTTTTTTGTTAAAATTGCACATGTGTAATATAATTAATACGTATTATTGCACATGTGCAATAATAAAAAAATCACGAAAATTTATATTTTTAATTTTTTTCCCAGAATTAAAGGTGACATAATTTTAAGACTTTTGGTGCAAATTTTTTTAAAAAATATTATCGTATGAGGAAGTTATAGAGGTTTTAATATTTGTTTTCTTGTTTTCGCAATAACATCTTGTTTTTATTTGATCCTTCCCCTATATATATATATATATATATATATATATATATATATATATAGGGAGAGGATCATTTGAGAACTAATTGGGTTTGAGAACTAAAAAGAACTAATCTTAGCCACTAGTTTATATATATGGAAAACCCCCCCCCCCCATGAATTTGAATGCTCCCCCCTTGAAAATTAGTGGCCCAAATTGGTTCTTAAAAGTTCTCAAAAGAAAAAGTTCTCATTTGAACCTAACCCTATATATATATATATATATATATATATATATATATATATATATATATATAGGAAAGAGATCAATGGAAAACCCATTACTTTTTGGAAAACCTGGAAAACTACTCTCCACCAATCAGATAATTCCTTCTATTTTAAATTATTTCTTTTATTAAAAGGGTATTAAGGTAAATTATCATAAACTATTTTAGGAAACCATATTTTTTAATTATCACCATAACTACCATTCCTATTAACTAGCTATCCTATTAAACAACTATTAAAACTCCCGGATCCATGTTCATCGATCCTTCATCATCTCTTCATCAAATTCTTCCGGTCAAACCCTAAATTCCTTGACGAAATTAATTCCGATCAAGACTTTTTAATCGATTACAATCGCCGACTCGTTCATCAATTGTACATCGATTTGTATTCAACATTCGTCCATCGATTGTACATCGATTTGTATTCATCATTCGTACATCGATTGTATCGATTCGTACATCATTTGTATTCAACATTCATACATTAATTGTATATCGATTCGTGTTCATTTGTATTCAACATTCATACATTAATTGTATATCGATTCGAGTTCATCGATTGTACATCGATTTAGGGTTTGATTACGTATGCGTATGATGCGTACGACGGCACAAACCCACTTAACGCCCCTGACAGAAAGAAGAAACTCGGACGAAGAACACGATGATGATGTAGAAGAAGAAGAAGGCATGTTACGTATGCTTAAATTTTTTTGTTACATCGATGTAACATAGTGGTAATGTAACTCGTTTTATGGATGTAAAATTTGGTGTGAGTGTTTTTTGTTTCAGTGGTGTAACAACGTATTTGGAATCGAATCTGCATGACTGTATTTCTATATGCGTAACTTTTTTTTATTACATTGGTGTAACATCTTGTTCTGTTAATATTGTAAACTTTAATTTCATATGCGTAACTTTTTTTTGTCACAGTGTCTTTTGTTACAGTGGAGTAACAACGTATTTGATTACTTATTGTCACAGTGTTTTTATGTTACAATGGTGTAACAACGTATTTGATTACTTATTGTCACACAGTTTTTATGTTATAGTGGTGTAACAAAAATCCCATGTAACAAAACACAGTTTTTACGTTGTCACAGTGTTTTTATGTTACAATGGTGTAACAACGTATTTGATTACTTATTGTCACTGTGTTTTTTGTTACAGTGGAGTAACAACGTATTTGATTACTTATTGTCACAGTGTTTTTATGTTACAATGGTGTAACAACGTATTTGATTACTTATTGTCACACAGTTTTTATGTTATAGTGGTGTAACAAAAATCCCATGTAACAAAACACCGTTTTTAGGGGTCTCGATTTTTTTGTTACAACACTGTAACAATCGTCACCTGGTATTAACTTGATTATCGATTTTTTTTTTCTTTCTAAATTTGGTTTGTTTTTTTTTTCTTTTAGTTGTTGCCTACAAAATGGAAATTAAAATATGGAAGAGAGAGAAAGAGAAATAGATATTTTAGGAGTTAGTTAATAGGAGAGAGAAAATTAAATTTTAACATTTATTAATAAAAATATTAAATGTCTATTATGCCCTTCATTAAAAACATAAATTGACAATTTTGCCCCTATTTAATCTCAGTCATTGATTTCAAAATCATTGAAATCAATGGTGTAAGATGGGTTTTCCAGGTTTTTCAGAAATGTAAGGTTTTCCATTGAACCTTACCCTATATATATATTATTAAGTATATATGAGTTCAATTTTGATAAATAATAAAATATCAATACACCGAGTTATTCGATTACTTAGAAGTCCGTGCATGTACACTGGGTTTTCCAGCTAGGTAGTGTGACAACCCGTAAGTTTCCCAAGTCAATCAATATATTTAATTGTTTGTTAACCGTTTATCTGTGCATATAATCTAGGTATCATGTGATTAGATATCGTTTTATGCAAACATATCCATAGTCTTGACGTAGCCTTATATTATCGTTTCATCGATCGACCCTTATTAACAATTATCCATATATATAACAAGATGTTTACCACATCGCGCGTTGCTGCGGGGTTGAAACTGTATACTGAACGAAAGTTAAAAAGTTAAGGGTATAAAACGTAAAAGTTTAGAAGTCTCGTGGTGAAAGTATAAAACTATAAAAGTATACTAAAAACGAAAGTAGAAAAGTTAAAAGTTTCGTGGCCAAAGTAGAAGACAACAAAAGTTCAAATAAAAAACGATTAAAAAATGGAAGTTAAAAAGTTAAGAGGTATAAAACGTAAAAGTCTAATAGTCTTGTGGTGAAAGTATGTAACTATAAAAGTATACTAAAAAATGAAAGTATAAAAGTTAAAAGTTTCGTGGTTAAAGTAGAAAACCACAAAACGTAAAACAAAAAAAAAACTTTAAAAAAGTATGAAACATATGTGGCTAAACTATGAAAACATAAAGTTTACTATTCTGTTAAAGAAAAAAAAGTGTTAAAGTTTAGGGTAGAAAATGTCAATATGCCAAACTCTGTTAAAGAAAAAAAAACAACTAAGTGATAAAGTTTATGGTAGAAAATTTCAATATGCCAAACTCCGTTTAAAAAAAAACCAAGTGTAAAAGTTTAAGGTAGAAAATGTCAAACAATCTAACTCTCATAGCCAAACCAAAAAAAAGAAAAGATTACTATTCATCTCACAAATTCCATTGTGTATATATATATAATTGATGGAATTCCAACAACAAGAAATGTTTAATAAAAACTTATATTTTCTAGCACCTTCGTAGTAGTATTTTATGTGCATTATCCCATCATCTTGTGACGTTATTATTTTATGAACGTTTAGCGTTTAAATAAATATCATTTACGTCTATTTTTAAAACTATTTATCGTTAATTAATATTTAATGTATCATGTTGTGTTTTAATTTAACACTCGTTAACATTTAAACAATTTTATCACCCGATCATTGCTTTTAACTTTTATTCATGAGATTTGTATTTATTTAAATCCCCGTATTCGATCCGTCTACTTGAACCCGACCCACGGCCCACTTGCATGGCATGTCACCCCAATGCACGACCACGAACCCGTCGCTACCACCTTTCCCTTTTGACTCGTCATCAAACCGTCCCCCCTCCCACTTGATCCAGTTCGAACCACCACCACCTTTTGTTTTATAAAATCTCCTAACCTACACAAGATGCTTCTCACATCCTAGAACCTACATCTCTATGTCTTTCCCTAATCACCATCATTTCCAACAAAATTCTCCCCATCAAGTACTAAGGTTATGGACCTTTAGTCCATAGTTTTCATCTTATTCCCCCTTGCCCCCTTGAAATCGGTTTAAGCATCCAAACACCCAAGGGAATGTGGAACAAACAAAACTAAACTCTCTTCTCCTCCCTCTTGTTCACGGATCGAACCTGATCCCTTTTATTCTCGGTTACGGATTCACGACACACACATAAACACCCCAAATACTTAAACACTTGGTGAACCCCCAAACACCCTCACCCGTCGTTCTCTCTAACCCGTCCCAAATCCCCCATGAACCCGATCAAACACCCTCCCACTCTTTTAACTCCTATACTTATACACTTTTACTCTTTCATTCTCATTTCAAACCCTTGCAAGATTACCTCCCATCACCATCTCCTTTCTCTCTCACGATCGACTCTCCTCTCTCTCTACTCTCTCTCTCTAGATATTGCTCAAGAACACTACATCTCTAAGGGAACCAAGCTTCAAGAAGGTGATCTAAGCTCAAAGGAAGCAAGTTCATCCTCCATCCTTTTCATATTAGAATAATGGAAGCTCTAGTGAGAACCCTCTCTTGTTTTCTTGACTTATCTTTGTTCTAGCACATTTCCTTTACATATTTCCGGGACTAGTACACTACTATAGCATGTCTTGATGATCTTGGTGGTTAAACCCAAAAGTTTGTTCAAAAAAGCTTACTTTACACTATGTTCAAGTAACCTTGTGTAGTTTTTATGTGTATAGGTGTGATATTGTTGGTTAATAGCCCCATCGTTACCCTTGGCTCGGTTTAGACTCACAATGACTAGCAAAACTTGTTATCTAAAGGCCTTGTAAAGTTACACATGCTTAAAATCACCTTGGAGGCATTTAAACACCAAAATACAGATTAAAAACCTTGATTTTGTCACATTTACCCATTTGATTTTGATCAGAAAGTTTGCGATATAAAACAGTTAGTTTTGATGTAAAATATGTCACCTAAGTCCTACAAAAAGATTCTAAATGAAAAGACTTGAATTTGGGGAGAACCGGGATAAAAACTGACACTTTACAGGCCCAAAAACCCTATCTTAAGTTGGATATGTTTTTATAAACTAGATGAGGTATTTAAAGTATCTTGAGACCTAAAACATGTTTACAACTGCTTACCATGAATTTTAGAAAATAAAAATGTCATAAAACGAGTCACCGGACAAACCAATAAAACCGACACTTTACCGGCAAAATCGTCAAAACTGCAAAGTAAAATACTTAAAATATTATTTCTGAGATATTAGGATGAAAATATAACTATTTTCTGGCAAAAACTGATAAATACCGCGTATCCGATTAATACCACGAAAACATCGGCGGATTTAGGGGAGGGTCCGGGGGGTCCGTTGACCCTCCGGTCGCCGGAACCGCCTGTTAACCAGAACCTTCAACTGAGAATCATCCTTTGAGGTTGACCCTCTGAATTATCTCTCATTGAGCTTTAAAGTTAAAAGAAAAAGGATAAAAATATGATCTTCAAAGCTTAGATTTCGTCGTCAATGGTACTTACGGTGAAATAAAAATGAAGAAAAGAAAGTTTGGGAAGAAGATACATAGAGATATGTGTCAATCAATAAATAAATTATATTTTATTATTTCTTCTAATTGGTTAGTACTTAACGTCCTTTCATGTTTAATTTTTCTTTTTCTTTGAACGGCATATTCAAAATAATTAAGTTTACTTTTTTTTCTTTTGAAATTATTCTTTTAAATTTTTAATGCATATTTCATTAAGATTTTTTCATCTTACTTATTCTATATTGTTTAATTTAATTGTTAATTAATAATCGATATGAATTTTATTTTCTTTATGTTACTAGATCATTTGCTAAGTCATTATATATTATAGAATTTATTTATCACTTTATTTGAACTTTATTATTTCTTATAGTTCTTTACGATCTGTAAAAATATATTAAAATATATTAAATATTATTTAAATTAATAACGAAAATTTGTAGAAAAAAGTTGAGTTATTAAAAGTCAAAACTTTACTAAATCAATTGATAATTACTCAATAATTTTAATGGTGAATATACTGAGAAATTCATTTTTGTAATTGTTATGCAGTAAATATTGAGTGCGATTAAGGAGATTGTCCATTTTTGTAAACATAGTAATTTTATTGTGACCCTCTAGCCGAAAACTTCTAGTTCCGCCATTGCACGAAAACATACGATTTTGGACTGCTTACACTTAAGGATTTGATTAATCCTTAAGAATCCATAAATTCTTCAGAATATTTAGTTGTATGAATATTACTCTTTACAAATGACATATTGGAAATAATTATATATTTTCTTACATAAAATATATATACTTTATTATTTCCAACCGCGTGCAAATCCGGGCATATTTACTTAACTGTAAATAATATTTGCAAACCGTTTAAATGTAAGGCTATCATGATGTCAAGACTTGACCAACCAATATTTTGTGACTTAGATGTCAACCAATTTCATAACTCTAAGATGTCTTATAATTAATTATATAGGAATGCTTATCTGTATCTGAACTGTATCACCTGAACCACACTGCTAGGGTGAGTCTCACGGCATGTTTCCTTTTAAATGTTTTAAATACTTTGGGGAAAATTCTTATATCCATCATCATTCCTGAAAGGTAGATTAGTTGTTACCTTACTTATTACATGAGCTTTTCCCGTCCAAATCTTATTGTATCATGTTTGTTCATGTTATGATGAAACCCCTCTATTAGTTGAATCCGATTAATTATAACAATAAACGATGGCTCACGAATAGATCTATGGTGTTAACACCCCTGTCCTGATTGGTCGCTCCATTCTTGACTCTCATTCCATAGTTAAGAGAGTACATACAGTTATATTGTCCATGCGGTATTGTTGGACATAATACCATGAGTGGGTAATCAATTATTTTTGGGATTCAAGGTTCATGGTAATTAATAATATAGTATCTAAACAATTGTCGAACACTAGTATGATTTGAACAAACCTTGTTATCAATATTTTACTTGCATGATATCTAAACTTGTGAATTCACCAACTTTATGTTGACTCGTTTTAGTCTATGAATTCTCATGTACTTGATTTCTGCATGCATGGTCGGATCTTCTACTTAACATTAGGACAAGCATTATCTTTATCTAGAGTCATGGTCATACAAGTCTTTTGGAGATTTCATAGCATAACACCTGACAGTGTCATGCATGTTTTGAAATCTTTTGATCAAATGTTTTGTAAACAATTAAAACAAATTAACTATCACTTTAAATTCCGTTGCTATATGATTTGAATCTCCATTTAAACTTTAACTTCCAAAACGTCTCTAGTTGTTTAACCATCCAGAGGTTGTTCTATGTAACCTTGACTGTGATCCATCACACTCATGCCCGACACAGATCTTACAGGGTATGACAGTAAGGGTGTCGCATAAATCCTCGCCGGGACCTAGCGCACTTACCTGGGTGATCCTAGAGTGAGCGTTTGCTTATAGGAAAATACGTCTTTATATTATCATTAACCACTATTTTACCTATAAAGGGTAAACGGTAATTTTGACTCATTAGAATATAACTCTCCCTAAGTTTCCTCATATACTTAGAACCCGTGTCATTCTGATTTCTCATATTCATTTAGCATATTTGTTTCATTAGGGTAATCTCAAGGTTATTATCTTTCACTCGTGGTGTTATCTCTCACTCACCGATCTACTTGTCATGTGAGTATTCATAGCCCCTTCTCCTTTATTATTTTGGGGGTGTAAGATGTACTCTATCTCAAACTCAAATTATATATACATTTCTCTAAAACAATATGCGAACTCTATGCTTGTTATGTGTGTTCTAGTCAGTGGCGGACTTATATTGAGAGCAGGGGTAGCGTCCGCTACCCCTGAACTTTTTGGGCGATGTATAATTTTTTTTTTTATTTTTTAGGTTTTCGGTATTTTGCTACCCCTAAAATGAATTTTTCGCTACCCCTAAAAAGATATTACGCCACCCCTCCAAAATTTTTATGATTTCTATTTAAATCCCAAGATGAAAATATGATCAAACGCCCGTTAATTACCTAAAACCGAACATTTAATAAGTTTATGCATTTTAAAATAGAACTTGTAAATATAGGAGGGGGGGGTGAAGTTAAACAAATGGGGTGGATAATAAGACTCCATGGACTTTTTGAAACTGATACGTTTTTGCCCCTCAAATTTAACTTAATACATTTTCGGACAGAAAATTTGATACATTTTTAATGAAGCACTTTTTTTCCAAAATTAAAAAATTTAGGGCTCCGCTCCTTGGACCACGCTTCTCTCGGGGGCGCTACCCCCCAACCCCTTGTTAGTCCCGACAAAAAAAAATTGACCGCTACCCCTAAAAAAAATTCTGGATCCGCCCCTGGTCCTAGTATGTTAAACTTCTTTGGATTATTGTTGTTGTTGTGCTCATACCCATACTCTACGCGTACTCATTAACACACCGAGCTGGAGTAACAATAATAGATCTATTGGCCTGACAACCCACCAGGTAAATTGAAACGTATTTTCAATGGGTGGTTGGAAACCTAATTGTCAAGGGTTTGATATGCTCTTATTTGCTCTATTTCATTACTCGTTTATCATACTTTCTGAATGTTCACTTAACACATGGATCGCATACTTTACACTAATGCTATATACTAAACCTATGTTTACACTCACTAACTAATTGCTAACTGACACTTTATCTTATACATGTTGCAGGAAACCGTGCTTGAGCTATTATATGATCACGTTAGGATTTGTTGGACATACTTTAAATCACTTTTTATATTGTTATGTTATGTTTAATTATGTTTGTAAAATATTCTTAAATAAATGAATAAAAATGCATGTTTAAGTATATTGCAACTTTATTTAGTTGTCATGAACATCTGGACAATCATTGTACCCTAACATATTTCATCGTTGATTGGGATGTGACACGTCTCGCACGTGTTACCGCGAAGCTAACACAACACAATAACACAAGTACACAAAAAATAGATTTGCGAACCAAAAAAATTATACACAAAAAAGTAATAGTGTAACACCAAACTAAAAACAAATAAAACACTATACACGAAATACCAAACCAAAAACTACACACCGAAAAGGAACGAAAAAAGTATCATCTGAACTACCCAAGAGAGTGACACGTAGCTTGCAATTGTATTTACCGTAGTGAATTTTTTAACCTTGTTTAGTTAGGAATGTTTATATTTAAATTACTAGCCACTTACCCGGGTAAATACCCGGGGCTAGAACGGAAAATATATATATATATATATATAGATATATATCCTATCAAAAGAAAAAGTTAACGGTAAAAGAAAATTCTATAATAGTAAAAAAAAAATCAATAACAATTACAAATTCGACATCATAGATATCATTAATGAGTTTTTAAACACAATTAATTGAAATTTATAAAATAAATGGAAAGTTCGGATTTTATGGAACTAACTGAGGGAATATTGTTAAAAAGTTGAAAAGGTTTAAATTATTTTTCAAAAATGGCGGAATACATTTTTAAATTGGTTTTATTATTTTCTTTTTGTTAAATTTCAAATATAAAAAGGATATATAATAAACCGTAAATTGGAAAGAAATTTAGAATTTGAAATATGGGAAGTCTAAAATGTTTAAAATTGACACTTTTATTTTCTTTACAAAAATAGTGCCACTTTTCATTAAATAAGTATATTTAAAACTTTTTTAAACTATTTAAAATTTTAAATAAAACCGGAAATAATATAAAAAATAGCTGAATGTTATAAAAAAAATTTAAAAATAAAGGCGACTGATATTTAGGATTTTTTAAAAATTAGAATTAAACAAATATAGGCGAATGATATTTAGGAAAAAACTTATATGTTTTCAAAAAAGTTTTTTGAAGTTTTAAATGCATATGAATCAATACAACAAACATTTAAAACAAATATAATAACAATAATTAAATAATGAACAAAATAAATAAAACCAAACCATTGATATAAGTTAAGAAAAATAACCATTGTCCATCAAAAAAACAAAAAACAAACAACGAAAGCAACGTCAACAACCAAAGCCAATAAGAGAAGACAAATAAATAACAATTGTTCACCAAACTTTAAAAATAACCAAACCAATGTCATCAACCACCAAACATTCTTCGATCGAAGCTACTTCTCTACTTTAGGCACCAACAACTCCTGATCAAAAGAAGATTGGCTTCCAGTAGCAGCATCAGGAGCAGACTTTACTGGAGATGAACCTGTTCCATCTTCAACATCATAGATATCATTAAGCTTCCGCTTCAAGTCATCATGTTGAAAGTTTCCTTTGCCTTTTAGATCTTTTTGGTTCTGACTCTTCACGTCACTGATATCTATCACCTCCTGTAATTAACATTATAAAAGTATTATTAAATAATTAAATATAATATAAATAGGTTTTGAACATGATAGTAAGAGATTTATAACTTTATGTTTAATGATATAGTTATATACCTTATTCACACAACTTTCATTATCAGCAGGTCCTTGCGAGGAAAAGTCGAGAGATTGAGAGAGAACATGCTAAGTAGAAAAATACACATTATAACGTGAGTTTATTTAATATGAGTGATGATATAATGATGGAAAATAGAATACACTAAAAAAATCACCTCATCTTTGTTGTGCCTCTCATCTAGGACAGATATAACTGATTTACTATCAGTGAGTGATTCAATTGTAAAAAATCTATAATCATGATCGATGTTGAAATCACTAATATCGACCTTGATAGCCAATCTTCTCTCGAAAATACCTTCAGCGGCTGTAACCTTTAAAATCTTTGTGTTACCATAAAATCTTTGCTCAACAATTCAGCGGCTGTAACCTTTAAAATCTTCCTGAGCTCTTTCTCGAAAAGTGTCAATATCACTGATCCGGTCGCGTCTTGGACCTTGATCAACAGCTTCAACGTGAAAATAATATAAACAATCTAAGTATGCAATATAATAATTAATACGTAATTAAAAAATAATTTTGCAAAAATACAAAACCTTGTGCTAGGAGCGATATTTTCATCTTCACATTTGCCTGATGTCTTGTGTTTGTAGTACCACATGTCTCCACTCGTGGTCGTTGCATCATCTTTCAGGAAACACTCAACAATTCGGTTGCACAATTTACAATGGTGATAGAACCAGTCGGAACCTTCTAACAAACACTTGATAGTCCCCAGAATGATAACTTTTTTTGCCTAAAATTAGGAAAATAAACAGTAAATATATAGATATGATATATAGTTATAGAATCGTTGTATCTTATATAAAAATTTGAGTATAAGGTACCTCATTAATCATATTGACCTCCGTAATATGATTAAACTCCGTATCTACCAAAAAGTCATCCTCCAGACTATATGAAATAGTTGATGACAATTTGCTAACACTTGATGAAGGGGTATCTTTACGCTTCTTATTATAACTGTAAACAGAAAACGCAAAAATTGACATTTATAAATAATTAACAAAATAAATAAAATTATAATAATAATTATATACGAAAAACATACCTATTCTTAAACTGCACAATAGCATCAATATCATCATTTATGAATAGCTTGGATACCTCGAAATAATTATTTACAGAATAGTTGTCTGTGAACATAATAAAAAAGTAAATAAAATGTTAATTTTTTAAAATATTAAACAGTAAATGAACGAAAAAATTAAATGTTTATGGAACTTATAAAACTTACTTCTGTAGATATCAAACTGAGCAAATTGCAATAGAATCACAACTTGTATTGACTGATCTTTATGAGCTTTGTAGTAGGCAATGAACTTTTGCGCATATTCACCAAATATTGTCAGCCAGATTTGACGACCCCTTTAAAAAAGATAACAGATTAACATACTATTTAATATTTTATATTATGTTTTTAATTGTTAATATTTATTTCTTATGGAAGTAGATGTTATATTGAATATGTTATTTTTAACAATGCATAGATTTTAAATGTTGTAATTTATAGATATCATTTTAAATATGTAAAATTGAAAGTTGATTTTCGTAAATTAGGAAATTATAATTAAAATAAGAAGCATATCATCAAATTAACATCGATTATATATTCATGGCAATAACTTCGGCATTTATGTAGCCGATTATTTTTAATTTTTTAATTTTAAAACTTCAAATCAAATTAAAATATAATACTACATAAAAATACTATGTTATATTAAATCGGTGGTTTTTAACAATTCATAGATGATGATGTTCTAATTTATATATATCATTTAAAATATGTAAATTTATAAATTCAAAATTGATTTTCGTAAATTAGGAGATTATAATTAAAATAACAAACATATCATCAAATTAACATTGATGATGTATTCATGTCAATAATTTCGGCATTTATGTAGCCGATTATTTATTTATTTTTAAAACTTCAAATCAAATTAAAATATAATAGTACATAAAAATATTAAATCAACTTACTCAACGGAGGATTAGAACCAGTAACAATGCCAATGATATCTGCAAACGATTAGAATGTAAGAAAAAATCAGTAAACAATTAATTAACAAATAAAGAAAAAATTTAAAACACTTGAACGACAATCTTACCAATAGTTACACTCTTATCGATCTCCATGTCCATTATATTCTGGAAGTCGGCAAAGTGAAAACAATCCAACGGTCCACTCCAACTGTTACAACGTTGAATCTCAGTGTTATTGTTCATACATACCTTGATGGGATTACGAATGACCTTCACTTGTCCCCTATCCTCGCCCAATGTTGGTTTCCTGATGACCAGAACATCGCCCTCATTGAAGAACCTTTCAAAACGGCTATTCTATTTCGCCAAACAATTAGACTACACTCTTTCAACCTGCAACATAATTATTAAAATTCAAAATAATACATATATAAAATATACTTGTCTTATGATGATTAAGATTTAGAAAAAATAAACTGCTACCTCTTCATCCGACATAACCATCTCAATCGAGTACTGTGTTGTTTTATCTCTATTATCGTATCTTCTCCAAACCCTCAGAACTCGTAGTTTGAGAACAAAATTCTCACGCCTGACGTTCAAATCTTTTATGAGGTGATAACTCTAAGTTGCCATTGAAACTGGAAAATTAAAAAACAATGTTAAAAACTTCATATACAATCAATGATCAAAGAATGAACAATGTAAACTATAACTAATGGGAGAAAGGAACTTACAGTGTTATTTGATTAATCACTTTGAGCTGGAATGGTGAATTGTGTCTTCCAATGTAAAAAACCGATAATATATATAGAGGGATACAACTTATATTTGGAAAAAAAATCATGATTTATAATTGAAACAAATTACATAAATTAATAATTTAAAACAAATAATTTAAAACAAATTTAAAAACATAACAAATCGGATAATTGAAAACAAATAATCTACCGTAGTTTTCGGATAATTTAATATACAAAAAATCACGGATAATTTAATATACAAAAAATCACGGAAAATAACGGAAAATTGACTTCGTAAATAATTGTATATATAAAAATTCGGGTAATTTAAAACAAATAATTTAAAACAAATCACGGAAAATTGACTTTCCGTAAATAATTGTATATATAAAAATTCGGGTAATTTAAAACAAATAATTTAAAACAAATCACGGAAAATTGACTTTCCGTAAATAATTGAATATATAAAAATTCGGTTAATTTTAAACAAATAACAAATCACGGAAAATTGACTTTCCGTAAATAATTGAATATATAAAAAATCGGGTAATTTAAAACAAATAATTTAAAACAAATCACGGAAAATTGACTTTCCGTAAATAGTTTTATAAATTCCAAAAATAAAAAATAAACCAATCCGTTACAATGATATATAAAATCGTATTTTTAAAAATTAAAATTGTAAATTTGAATGTTATTAATCGATAACTTATTTATAAAGATTAGCTAAAATTCAAATATATAAAAACTTATTTTATATAAAAGGAGAGAAATTATTTTCTGAAAAATCATAATTTAAAATTTGAACTTATCATAGGAGGTAATATTTTTAAAAATTATCATAGAAATTATTTAGATGTAAAAATAGTAAGGATCATTAACGGAAAAAATTAATTGACTCTAAAAATTCGTAAATAAATTAATTGCCTTCTAAAAATAAACTGTAAATTTGTATAAACCGTAATTTTTTTTTTAAATCTCAAAAATCTAGAAAATGACACTTAGGATTTAAATGTGATTAGAGGGTGCCACATAAGCAAATGATGATGTGGACACACTTATCATGTGCCAACTACACCTAATATGTTTTGTTTAATGTATATGTAGATGTAGATGTAGATGTAGATGTAGATGTAGATGTAGATGTAGATAGATGTAGATGTAGATGTAGATGTAGATGTAGATGTAGATGTAGATGTAGATTCATTTTGTTTGTAACATTTTTTTCTTTTTTAATATTTTAAAAAATTATTATTTTTGTTTTAGAACATTTTAAAACATTATCACATTTATAAAATAGATCATGATCGTGTATTTTATTTTTAAACAACCTTATGTGTTTCTTAACGTTTATTTTCATAAAAACATAGTTTATAACATAATTTTCTTTTAAACTTCGAACATACTCTTGCGGCATGGTTCTTTTAATGAAAAATCCATGACTTGTGACACATAAATAATAACCATTTAGTAAGTATATAAGACGTGTTCAGGTCCACTTATATTGCGACGACGTGGTTCTTTTAATAAAAAAATCCATGACTTGTGACATGCAAATAATAACCCTTTAGTAAGTATATGAGATTATGAGACGTGTTCAGATCTACTTATTTAACCCACTGGCATCGCATAGGGATTCAATGAGACTGACACACCTAGGATACTAATTTTAGCACAATTAAATTACACCAAATCCGTTGTTGCCAGAACTCGAATTCTTAACCTTAAGGGTATGCGGTATGCATACCTCTTCACGGCGGCATCACCTATGCGGCACCACCATCACGCCGCCAAACCCATCACTCTCCTTCGTGATTCTTCGATGCCATCTTTATGCGTGGAGAGTTCCACGCCCGTTAAGATGAGGATGGTGGTGGAGCTCTCCAATCAAAGTTTTTCACGTGACTTTTTTTATTTATTATAAACTAATAAAAAATAACACCACACCACATATATAATTATAGTACCATATATAATTAAAACCAACAAAGGATATCAAGTCACTACTAACGTAACTATCACATCTTTCATCCTAATAAAGCAATAAAATTGTGTCCACATGTCACTTTACTAGGGTGTCCACATCATCCTCCACCTCAACAATCCACTTGTCAATCCCTTATTCAATATAAAAAAAAAATCTCGCGGACCCTTCTAACCCGACTTTCATATCGACCCGACTTCACTTTCCTAAACCTAACTTACGTTTCTCTCACTCCATCGGTCTCCATTCACGCCGTTTTTCTCTCCACTCTTCGATCTCCGATCTTTCACTATCTTCCTCTCCACTCTCCGATCTCCACTCGTCCCCTCGACTTCAAAATATCGCAATAGAAAGCAGAAAAGGTCGGACACATGGAGGAGGAGATATGGGTTCATAAACATAAAAACATCTTTTCTCCATTGCTCTAACCATCCATCAATCTGACGATGTTGCTGTTGCTTTTCGAAATCGATCCACCCTAACTGCAATTCAACACATCCGTTCTCTCCTTCAAGTCGAGCATACAATCAAGATCAGTATTAAGATCATCGAGGTAATCTCCTTCTACCCTAATCTGTAAGCTTTTCTACCCTATCATCAAGATCGTCTCACCTCATTAGGGTTTGTAAACGATTATGAGATATATGCTCCTTCATTTTGCAAATGATCGAATACGGTGTGTAAAGGATTTTGAGATTTCTTTTGTAAACAAAGCGTAGTTAAATTTTTATTTTTTGAAATCTTGGTAATGATCGCTGCTATTTGTGACCCTTAAATTGATCGCCATTTTCAAATTTGATTTTGAAGAAACCTGTTGTTCTAATCAAATACGTTTAATCAGACTTATTGGTTTCCTTTTTGGAAACTAGAATAATTCGCTCTGTGTTTGTCAACATTTTTTTTAATTATTGAGGTACAACATTTTACTGATCTAAATTGAGCGTAAATTTGTTGCTTTCGAGAATGAAAAAGTTAAGGGTTGTTGAATGGGATAAAGAAAAGCTTCCCAGCACATCATACCATTTTCTTTAAATGATTAGCTATGCTTCTTCTTCTGCCTCATATTATTTCTATACATTTTTAGGTTTAGGCTTAGTAGTGCAAAGAAAAGGGAATGTTCTTTGTTGGTTAATTGATGCTTCTTTTGTTTTAATCTTCAGCCAATGGAGAGGCCATATCTAGCACGATTATTACAGCTTTGATGTTGATTCATTTTGACGACATACACTACTCCATCAATCGTCCGTCTACTACCACCACGATCTTACCATCTGATTAATGATTCTTTTTAATTGGATATGAGTTTGAGGTAAGTATTCTGATCATAAATTTCTATCCATTGTCATAAGTTTGTTTATGTGAGATTAAGACAGATATGCAGAATTTTGTTTGTCTAATCATAATTCACTGAATATTAGCTTTTTTATGCTGCCAATAGTATTCAAGCATAGACTTTCATCTAATTGTATTTCCTCTTTTTATAATATTGGTCATCAAGTTCATCCACCTCATGTGTCTGTCTTGATTGTCTTGGAGATTGCTTAGGGGTTCCACTCACCTCTAGGTTAGGATTTTGACCATTATTTGCAGAGAGCTTCAACAATAACGAAAAAAAGATGAACCAAACAATAATTAGAATATTGTAGTTAATAATAATAATACAAATCCACAATCATGAAATTTAAATAGTGTTCTGTCATGGTTAAAGCAGGTTTAGGTTGAAATGATCAATTAAAACGTGTGAATACATTATACAAAGAATATATAAATAATGGCTAATTCAATATTTTATATGAAAATGTAAGATAAAAGGTGGTTCTATGATAGATTTTTTTTCTTTGAGCTTAAAGATTTGAATGAGAAGTCCCAATGTTGTTCATATTAGGAGAAAAGGAAACTCATATACTTTATAATATGGTGGTGTCAAATAATAGAGGTTGTTCAAGAAGTGTGAAGATCATATTGGATACTTTTAAATTAGTGAAGATCAAGAAGTTTGTTTGCCTTACCACCTAACCATAGTTCCCTAATTCTTGATCCATTAAAATATGCAGATGAAAATTGTGACCAGGACCTGTTGCTAGATGTGCCATCCATCACACATTCACACACTTCTTTCCCTCAAGCATAACGTATCAACCAAACTAATAGGTATGATTTTTGGAAGTTTGTTTTCTATAACTTTTGTTCTACATGTTCCTATATGCTTTCTACCTATCATTCAGTTAAAGGGTAGGTGGAGATATAAATTTGAATTCTCTATGATAACTTTGACTTTTAACTTCATCATTCTTTGCATCAGCTAAATGTTTTTTGTTCATTTTCAGTTATAAATGCTTAATGTGTTAATATGATCACTAAACTTTACTGATCTTTAATGACCAATATAATGATTTAGGTGGTTCAATGGATTTGAGTACTCTGTATAACCTTAATGGTCATTTAACCTGTTTATAGTTTCTACTTTGCCTAAATATTTTCCCACTCTCTTTGCATTCTAATAATTTAGTTTTATGAACTTCAGAGTTTAATGACTCTTGCATAAATAAGTTACTCTATTAAAAAGTACACACTTTTATTTACTTTATTTTTTATTGTACGTTCTTCTTTCAGTGCAGGGCCTATCCGAGTTATACTCGAGATGGATTGATATGCAAATATGAAAGTGCATGTGGTTTATTTCATAGTATAAAGATCGTTTTCACTTGATATTGTATTCCTCATTCAACCCGTGTATTACACGGGTTACTAACCTAGTAGATATATATACTACATGCCCTAATAAAAATAGCTTTAATCTCAATCCCAATCCCCAAATTCTTATCTTCAGATTCCAACGTAAAAGAAAATTACTAAAAGTCTAAAACAAACCCAAATTAGATTCAGTGACTAAATACTTGATTCTTTTCTTAGGATTGATTCACTATAAACATCACAAAAGAATCTTTTACAACCGAAAATAACATATACTCTCTGCACATCTTCATCTTCTTCACCGTTTCCCAAAAACACATGAAATTATATAGGGGTTTTGCAATAATAATCAATCGAGAACACATGAAAACAATCTAGATCTGCAAAACACAAAACGAATTGGGGCTGCTAATGAGGTAAAGGTTCCAGCTTTTATTCCTTCTATCACTACCTGACTGAAATAACGAGATTATAACATAATTAGGGTGTGTTTACAGCTTTAACCAATGGTGTGAATGTGAAGAGACAACAATGACTAGTGGGTCATTGGATCAAAGATCATCCAGCTATGGATCTTTATTACAACAAGTTCAAAATGGTGGAGTGGTGTTACAGCAAAAACCCAATCAGTCAACTCCACCGATTGCTTCGAGGAAGACTTTGAAGATGTTCATGTGGATCTTTAAATTTCTGCACAGAAAGAAAGTGGGAATGATGTTCTTGTGTCTTGTTTCTATCGCAGCTATGCTGTGGATTCTTTCCGTTGGAAAAGGTTTGATTTTTTGCTCAAGTTGATTCCATCTGTTCATTTCAATAGCAACCCATTTTGAACTGAAACTGTTGATTAATTTTGAACTCAATTTCGCTTGCTAAATTTTTGATTGATTTTTAGTCATTTGTCTGCAATCAGTATCCTTTTCTGTAGTCATTTGTCAACCTTTTACTAAATTTTTGATTGATTTTTAGCTCAATTTGGTTTCTGGGTCATTGTCTATTGTACTGCATTTTGTGCATTTTAGCTTAATTTAAGTTGTTGGTTGCTATCAACCCCCCTCTCCCCCAAATAATACAAAATTGCCACATTTTATTGATGCTGAGCTTATAGTCTTATACTAATGATTTCTCACTTCATTTTGTTCGATTGTTGTTGAACTTGCAGGTGGAGTTACACAAGAAGTTCATAATGTTCAAAGCTTGAATTTCAAGAACAACTCAATCCCAAAATTTTCACCAATGAGTGTTGATGAAGACACAATAACAGCTATTAACTCTTCATTTGGAAATCACAGAATAAAGATCATTTTGAATGATAACCAAACAATGACAACCGTCCAGCCTCCACTACCTCCACCTGTTTATTTCACTGGATACACCCTTCCTCATGGCCATCCTTGTGAAACCTTCACAATGCCACCACCACCCGCAGACAAGAAAAGAACAGGCCCCCGTCGTAAGTTTTCAGAGTCTCACACCACATTTAGACTTTTGGGTTCTTTGTATTTGAAAAAAAAAATTATTTTCTCTTCATGTCAGCATGCCCAGTGTGTTACCTTCCTGTGGAAGAAGCCGTTGCATTAATGCCAAAGGTCCCCTCGTTTTCTCCGGTTCTCCAAAATTTGACTTACATTCATGAAGAAAATCTCACCAAAAGTGAGTTTGGAGGTTCAGAATTTGGTGGATATCCTTCTTTAAAGCAAAGACTTGAATCTTATGACATAAAAGAGTCGATGACAGTCCATTGCGGGTATGGTTATCTCCAAAACTCAGTGATACTGTTTTCTTTATACGTAGAATAATTGGTGGGTCACACCACCAGGTCAAAACGGGTAATTTGCTGATATGTGCCAAGTTAGGTTGACCTGCAACACTTTTGTCCAGAGTTTATGTGCTAAATATAATTACAATAGTTATATCATTTCAGTATGCACATAAAATAATTTAGGAGGTTTTATGTACTAAAAATGCACTTTTGGGCAACTTTTAACCGGTTTCTATTTTACCTATTATATTATTCAACCCGTTTGATGAGTTATATATAAAGCATAACTGAGATCGACATATGTATACGGACTGATATGTTCACCTCTAGTTTTCTTTAGAAAAGGTTTGTTTATCTTCATTGATTCCTCTTTGGTTGATGCATAACTATACAACCAGATTTGTTAGAGGAGATAAGCCCGGGCGCAAAACAAGATTTGATATCGATGATTCGGATCTTTTTGAGATGGATCGGTGTCGGGGAGTGGTAGTTGCATCAGCAATATTTGGTATCATATTATAACATGCTGCTTGATCTTTCCTTCTTTTAAAATCTTAATTTTAAAAAAAAAAATCTCTTGGGGTTTGGCAGGCGCGTACGATTTGATTCAACAGCCCAAAAACATCAGTGAAACTGCAAAGAAAAATGTTTGCTTTTTCATGTTTGTTGATGAAGAAACAGCTAATTTTTTAAGAAATTCAAGTCATGTTGATGATAGCGAAAGGATTGGATTATGGAGAATTGTTGTTGTCCGCAACCTACCGTATAGTGATCCAAGACGCAATGGGAAGGTACAACTATCTTTCGGTTCTTTCATGTATCATTATATAGTTCTGTGCACAGTCACTCCAAGATTTAAGTAAAATCTTTCAGTTTGATATGTATACTATGATCTATTGAGCAGTCATCCAAGTCTGGCATTAGTTGAGGTGGTAATTTGGCCATAATTATTTAAGAGTAAGTCGATTTTGGTTGTGTTTTTTTATCTCAAACGGGTCGAATAAAAAAATTAGTTAAATTGGTTGAAAGCAGCCCATAAAACATACATCTTAAATCAAGCGGAGCAATTGTATAAGCTTGTTTTTGAACAAAATGTTTTGCAAGTGGACAGAACAGTTTTATTTTTCTACCCGTTGATAGCTCCTTAAATTATCATGTTTCAACCCGAATCCATTTTGACCTGTTACCTGACAATGTTCCTGATGAAGTTACATATTTGCAGGTTCCAAAACTTCTATTACACAGGCTATTCCCAAATGCTCGTTACTCCCTTTGGGTGGATGGGAAACTCGAGCTTGTTGTGGATCCTTATCAAATTCTCGAAAGGTATTATTTTTTGATGCAATACTAATATGTGTTCTTATGTAAGATCGAGTTTCCGTTCACATACTGATCTAAAAGTTTAAGCTAAGCCTGGCAAAACGGCGGGCTGGGTAACAGGTCAAAACATGCCATTTTAAAAAGGTATCGATTTGGTAAAATGGTTTCTAGTCAAACTGGGCTCGTGTATGCTCACCATTTACACATGTAGAGTAACTTAGAATTGTGTTGCTATGGAAAAACCCAAGTAGATTTCACTATTTATGTACATTTTGATCCTTCAAAAATCTACCTTCAAAATCACTGCAAATGTATTGCTTTCATTTAGATCACAAGATTCCCTTCTATATGAATATGGAATGTACTTTCCAAGGGTATTTAAGTCATTTCACTGCAACCATCTCATGTACATCATCTATGGGCGCGGTCAAATATGAAATATGGAATGGATTCCACAGGTTCTTATGGAGGAAGAATGCTAGTTTTGCGATATCTAGACACTACAGGCGGTTTGATGTGTTTGTAGAAGCGGAAGCCAATAAAGCAGCTTCCAAGTATGACAACGCCTCCATTGACTTCCAGATCAACTTTTATAAAACCGAGGGTTTAACCCCATATTCGGAGGCAAAACTTCCTATCAGGAGTGGTAAAATAATACTCCCTTAATCTTTTAAAACCTATTACTTAGTTTTAATATTTGGCATTGTGATTACTTGGTTCAGTCCCCCCCCTATGTGATCTTATGTTGCCTTATGTGTTCTGGAGCCCGTCCCACTCCATGATGAGGAGTTAGGGTGTAAACGAGCCGAGCCGATCCCGAGCTTGTGCCCGTCTATGCTCAACCCGTTTCAAGATTTTAGCGAATCTATCTCAAGTGGCTTGGAAGTGATTCAGCTTGACGGGTTGGGTGCCAGATTGGCGTGGCCTAATATGACATCTGATTACAACTTCAAACAACATAAGCACATCCTCGCATTATGTTCTACTGCTCTTTTGATTACAATTAATTAAATGGTTATTATTAGAGATTATCATATAATCACTTTGGTGACACGTATTCAATCGTGCAGATGTTCCTGAAGGATGTGTCCTGATAAGAGAGCATATTCCTATCTCGAATCTTTTTACTTGTCTTTGGTTCAATGAAGTTGACCGGTTTACTTCAAGAGATCAGATTAGTTTCTCGACGGTGAGGGATAAAATCACATCTAAGACGAATTGGACCGTTCATATGTTTTGGGATTGTCAAAGGCGGAACTTTGTAGTTCAGGTAATATAATTCTCTTCATCCTGATACACTTGACTTTTAGAGTAGAAATAGTGTTTTTCTAGACACTTCTTTTACTAGGATTTAGTTTCTCACATAGCATCAGATGTTATCAAGATGAAAGATCTACAATACTTTGAACATAGTTGTAGAACTTTTCTCAAGATTCTGAAAACTTCGATATAATTTGGATTAAAAAAATACTTTTGCTGACCTCAAATGTTAATAGAGGCAAAACTTTGTAGTTCAGGTGATAAAATTCTCTTCATCCTTATACACTTTTGACTTTTTAGAGTCAAAATAACTTTTTACTCAACACGATTTGGACTAGAATTTAGTTTCAAACTTAGCATTAGATGGCATCATATAGAAAAAATTACAATACTTTGAACAAGTTATAAACTTTTTTTTCAAGATTTTAAAAACAGTGATATAGTTCTGGATCCGAAAATTATTTCTGTTGACCTCAAATGTCAATATATGTGAAACTATGTAGTTCAAGTAAAAAAAAATCTCTTCTTCATGACCCACTTTGACTTTCCGAGTCAAAATAATTTTTTCCTCGACGCGATTTTGACTATGATATAGTTTCAAAGTAAGCATTATATGTTATCATATTGAAAGATTTACAATACTTTGAACATAGTTGTAAAACTTTTCTCAAGATTCTAGAAATTTGATGCAATTTTGTATTCAAAAGATACTTCTATTGACCTCAAATGTCAAATAGTCAATATCATGCAACTTTCTTTCTGAATAATGCTGATCCTGCTGATTCCTCTTATTCTCTCTCAGGGATACCATCGAGATATTCTCGAGCATTGGCCACCGCCAACACCACCACCACCACCACTTTCTAACACACTTGCTCCTTTTGTGCCGCCACCCTCATCCCCAATTGGTGAAACACCAAACATTGCAGCTTTAGAAACATCTGAAGAACATATTGTAAGTAATCCCACAAAGATCAAGGCCCCATCAGCAAGACGCCGGAGAAGAATTGGGTCAAGGCGGCACAGGAAAGTTGTCGGTCGAGCGGAAACTGAAAAGATTTTTATATAAAAATGAAATCATTATTCTTTTTTCATTCCATGTTTTGAGAAGTTGTTTACAGGCTAGGAAAATTTGTGCAATATGAGTAATGTCCAGACCAAGGTAGTGATAGTTGACATTATATAGGTGTTAGTTTTATCAGGTTTATCATTTTGTTTATATATTTTAGAAAAGATATGATAATGATGGTTTCACAATTTTAATCATATTTAATTGTTATAAATGTATCCAGTTTTTATTTATTGTTTATAAAAAGGGGACACAAAAAAGATTCAAATATGTATATTTTAGAGCAACTTATACTTTACGCCTTTTAAAAACTATCCAAATTTCACTTTTCATCCTTAAACTAAAAAAATAATAAAAATCATCATATATTTTCATAATTTGTTGCGCGTTATGTCCTAACTTTTGACATTAGATTGGGTCATGTGTCTTGCATGTGAGGGTTTGTTGGACTTTTTACTTTTATAAGGACTGATTTTGTAATTTAAGACACATAAAGGACTATTCTTGTTTAAAATAATTATTAATTACTTTTTAATTCCTTTCTATTTACTATCTTTACCTTCTCTTACTTTCTCGATCAAACAAGAAGGCAAGAACACGTCAGAATTTTAATCATATTTAATTATTATAAATGTATCCAATTTTATTTATTGTTTATACAAAGGGGACACAAAAAAGTTTCAAACATGTATATTTTAGAGCAACTTATACTTTACGTCTTTTAAAAGCTACCAAAATTTCACTTTTCATCCTTAAACTAAAAAAACAACAAAATCCATCATATATTTTCATAATTTGTTGCACGTTATGTCCGTTAACTTTTGACATTAGATGGGGCCATGTGTCTTGCACATAAGGTTTTTTTAGATTTGTTTTCTTTTATAAGGACTGATTTTGTAATTTAAGACACATAAAGGACTTTTAAGACACATAAAGGACTATTCTTGTTTAAAATAATTATTATTTTCTTTGTAATTCCTTTCTATTTAGTATCTTTACTCTCTCTTACTTTCTCGATCAAACAAGAAGGCAATAACAGGCCAGCCCCCCCCCCCCCCCCCTCAAACCCCTTATTTCACCATCATCATCAACCGTCATCGTCGACGTTGCCATCAACCCCCACCCCCCAATCATTATCGTTGTCATCATCGTCAAAGAACCCTCAACAACGTCATCGCTATCGAACCCCATCATCATAACCGTCAGCGTTGGCATTTAACCCTCAACAACATCGTCGCCATCAAACCCCATCATCATCAGCCACCATCATCTCACCAACACAAACCCCACCTAAAATCCCTAGCTGAAATCTACATCATCGTCATTAACAACCCCACCTGAAAATGTGAGAGCTTCAAGAAGCCATGAGTTACCAAATCATCAGCCGTTAGAAGACTTGTGTCAGATGTCTTCGCCCTC
Organism: Deinandra increscens subsp. villosa; assembly: GCA_039602395.1. Classification (NCBI taxonomy): domain Eukaryota; kingdom Viridiplantae; phylum Streptophyta; class Magnoliopsida; order Asterales; family Asteraceae; genus Deinandra; species Deinandra increscens. Next base: position 93,174,782 of record JBCNJP010000017.1, read on the forward strand.
TATATATATGTTTTGGGTTTGCTTTAATGATATGTATGCAGTTAAAAAAAATTGAACTTCAGATGTGTGATGCTGATAAAGGTGTGTAGTCGGTTGGTATTTTTTTTGAATGACAAACTCACACACCCACTAATCTACTCATAAATTACACTAGAAGCACTATTGTTAAAGATTGAACCCATGACCTCAAATCTAAGAGACTTACCTTTACCAATTGGTCTAGTCCTAGAAATTTATGATAATTACTTAATTATGTTTAGTGGGTTGGTGATAATGATGCAATTTGTAATAATAACTTATTTTTTATTTTTATACGTATTATTTTTTTTTGGCATAAATATTTTTAATTTAACATATATAAGAAAACAGTATATATATAACTAATATAAAATAAAAAACATGCATAAAAAATAATAAACATTACATTAAAATTAAAACAACATCCTAATATTAAATAAAAAAACTGCCATCCATAATTTTTCTTATATCATCTTTTCACGATTCCATTATCTCACGTTTTCAAACGTTCTCAAGGTGATACTTTTGCGGTGTCTATTGCAAGGAAGCAGATATTGCTATTCATCTGTTTGTCTTTTTTGAGTTGAACATTCTCCATCGTGATCCTCATCTTCTCGGTGTTCATCTTCATTCTTTCGTCCGACAAGTTGTTGAACCAGTCCATGTTTTGTGCGATGTCGTCCAAACTTTATTTGTAGTCCACCTTTTTCGATGATGACACGTCACGTTTAGCTTCACTACTATTTCGACTAGGTGGTTGAACTAGTTCAACGGGGGGTGGTCTCTTCCTTAAAACCATCATCTTCATTGAGGTTTATCCTACACTGATCGACATATTGAGTTAGAGTGGCATATTCATTGATGGTCAGTGTCTTTGTACGTTTGGAGGAGGATGAGCCCGATTGGGTCATCACAATATTTTTATAACGTCCTAGCCCGAGATATGAGGAAATAGCCCTCCATGAGTATTTCTATACTCATTCATGTATTTCTATACTCATTCATATCGTCATTCATAATAAAGGCATCGTTATCGCTACTACGAAGAGAATTCACCCGCTTATTATACATTGCGATGAACTTCCGGACTTTGAGGTGTGAATCCTTGCATCCGACCATCAACATGTTTGTGGTGCGTGGCAGATGATCTTTACACATGGATGTGTGACAATGTTCACTAACCCGTCTCCAAAAATCACTAAACAGTTGCTCATTGCTGATATAAGAAAATAAAAACATGAGTTAATTTCTATTTGAGTCCCTAAGGTTTGCCTATTCTAACCATTTGAGTATTAACTTTCAATTATTATCAGTTGATTACCTATGTTTTTTTATTTGAGTTATTTTGACTAAGGGTATGTTTGGATAAGTTTTTTGAGTGCAAAAACACCTTTTATCAAAAGTAACTTATTGACTTTTGGTTTTTTTAAAAGTAGTTTGAAAAAAAATATTTGGATAAGCTTTTGTAGTTAGAAAAGTCAATAAGTTAATAAGTTGTTTTTAAAAAATGTTTGGCTTAGCTTTCTTTATGTAAAATGACAAAAAAAGACATCATATATTTATATATCTAGCCATTTTACTACTTTTTGGAGGGTACAAATGTAATTTAACAGAGCAAAAGTTAAAAGTTGTTTTGAAAAGCCAGGAATTCTTGGCTTTTGAGGTATTGAAGAAAACAACATTCTCAAAAGTCATTTTAAAAACTACTTTTGCAATACCCAAACAATTTTTTTTAATTATTGGCTTTTCCAAAAGCCAATAAGCCAATAAGTCAATTTCAAATGCTTACCCAAACATGCCCTAATAGAGTTAGATTTTTTATGTTTTATCCAAGGGCATTTATGTCATTTCACAAAAAAGGACTATTATTGTAATTGTAATTATTTAAAAGGAGAAAAACCGGTGTAAAATAGAACTTGAGGGGTGAAAAATGAAACTCTAAACTTCTTCTCCTTGCCTCCAATCCAATCGTACAGCTCCTCGCTTCGCTTAGAAGAACTGCGCGACGCCACTACAAGAACCACCTAGCTTGCGATTTCGTTTTCTCCCTCCCCGTGTGAATAGGTAAGAAATCTGATTGTACTTGATTTTGATGAACGAATTTGATATGCAATCTGAGTTTTGAGTGTGGGCGGCTGGCTGTATATTTTAGGGCTAGTAGGTGAAGAAGAAGATGATTCTGGTACTAAAAATATAAGTTATAAAAATTAATCTATAAAATAGAAAAGAGTTCTTGTGTTTTCCCAATTTAAATTCAGTTTGTGAACAAATCATGCACTCTATCTGTTTGATAAAATGCCTACAAACTTTTTGATCCCAGCATTTGTTGTATATGTTACAGATGTCTTTATGAGCTGTTGATTGTCTCTTCCAAAACACATCGGTTTCATCTTATAGTAAAGAAATCATATAGTTGTTATTAAGTTAGACGTTTCAGTTCTTCAATTCAATCGAGAATAATCACCATCATCATCTTCAATTGAGTTTCATCATCCGACATTCATACATCTTCATCCTCTTCCGAATCTTCTAGGTAATCAAGTTCACACATGTTTAAATACATTTGCTCAACAATCAATTTATAAATACATTATGTTGTCTCAATTTATGGACATGATTATTGTTCACAAAAAATTGTTCAAATCCAGTTGGGCACATCTGAAGTTAAAGTTTGTTGTCTCAATTTATGAATTTGCTCAACAATTAATTCATGAAGTTGTTTATTGTTCACCCACCTTATTTCTAGTGCAGGAGAACCAAGTAGTTTTTCTTAACACATATAATAACAATGGGTTTCTTTTTATTGCTAACATTTTCATGAGAGTATGTACCTTTGTTCATTAGGTTATTGCTGGATTATGGTTCACTGGTTTGTGTCAATCATCAGCAACTAACTGCGTGTCTTTATAAGCTGCCAAAGTTTACAAGAACTGCCAAAGCTCTCTTTAGTAAGCTTCTTAGAAAACTGCTATTTGACATCATGGTGTATAAGGTGTAAGCCTTCTGCCACAGTAAAAGAATTCACACCCAACCTCAAGCCCTAGTTTAAAAAATCAATCATAAATTCATCCTATAATCCAAGCGCACCGTGAAATCATCAAATAGTCATAAAGATTGACCAAGATGCCGCAAGTGAGGATCATTGCGAAGAATTTCATGGATATGGTAGCTTCGTTACCTGCCATGAAGCTCGACAAGCTATACGAGAATGCCTTTATTTGTGAAGCTATTCTAAGGTTATTTCTCTCAATCATATTATCTCCAGATTGTTAATATATATTTGATCATTTCCATTTTCCATGATATGTTCTACTTTGAAGTTGAAATTCATAATTCTGTGTGCTTTGGATATCCATAGAGATGCATTTTTGAAACATCAGTAGATCATATTATAAGTTCGTTGAAATTTTTAGACGGCGGGATTTTGTTTCTAACGATCATGTTTGTTGCTCAGGTCTTTGCCACCATTGGCCAAGAAATATGTTCTCCAGTTGTTGTATATAGATGTTCCTGTGGCAGCCAGTTCATTACAAGAGTGGGTTCTTGCTGATGGGGCTTCAAAGCATAGAGTTGCTGTTGATAGGCTCATTCAATTGAGAGTATTTACTGAATTTGTGGATAGGTACATGCGGGTTTGCTTTCTCTTTTTAACTTTATGTTATTCGAAACCGAGTTCCCTCTACATTTTTAGCTTTTTTTTTTATGGATGGATTAGCTTCTTGGATATTCCTTGGTAGAGGCTGCAGATAAGTGTAAAAAGATGTAATAATCTAATAAATATTATATCTTTGGTGGGCATGCCTTCTTGACTTGCAAAGTTGCAATCCTTCCAGCCTTGAAGTTCAAAAATGGTTTAACCTTTTTTAGTTTATTACTTTATTTAGACATCCTTACCTCTTATGCATCAAATCAGGCTACATTTTTGGGTTACATTATGGCATGTTCATTTACCATTTAACATCCTATAAACTTTCAAAAGGATAAAATAAAAGTAAAGCATGGAAACATAGTAAAACTAGAAACAAAAGGAGTTGAAGAAGCTTTCCTATGTAGTTTTCAATGGATTGGAGTTGTGGAGCATACAAGATTATTAGAAACTTTTTCTCTATGAACTCAGTCAATTTTTTCTAAGGGTCTATATTTTGTCTGCAGGAAAAAGGAGACCACTTACTTGTTAAACCCAATGTTTCAAAGGAATCTCCAGGAGCATATTGTTCACGGGTAAGTTATAACTGCCCAATGTTGGTCATTTGTGTATTTTGGCTTCTTGCTACTTATTGATTTCCCATTTACTTGTACCTGTAACTATTGATACCGATTATGGTAATGTTGGTTGTTTATGTTTGTTTTAACCAAAAATGTTGTAATGCTTACATCTAAAAACTCCCAAGTCTTATGTGACATTTGAGCTGGCTTTTGTAGTGGTGTATTACCAAGAGAACCTATGGCCGCAAATATAACAGTAAGGCTCCCTAGCTTGGAGGAACTAGACATATATGCAGCTCAACAATGGGAGGTACATAACCTAGCCTCGCTTTTCATGTATATCATATTTATATTATTTTCCTCAAAGCTAAGTAGTTGGTTCCTACATTCTTTTCCACTGACTCACTGAGTTTGCGAACAAAATATTCTGGTTTCTACTATTAAAATATTTTTGCAGCTCTAGTATATTCTTGTTCATCACCTGTAATTGTGGCAATCTAGTGTTTCTTGCTGCATCTCATAAGCTCTGCGGAAGCTGAGGTTACAACAAAAAGCATCAGCCCATCTATGATGAAAGTCTTCCAACGAGGCCTTTTAAGTCAAATGTAATTTTTTATAATTATTGCTATGTGGATAATTTTGATTACTGATTATATCTTTAACACTATGGATTCTCTGACATACTAAGGTTGACCCACATTTCACAGAGACAAAGAAGGTCCTAGGCTTACTGAAAGTGGTTTCCAGTTTCTGGTATGATAAATATGCAGCTTCTAATGCTATATACTCTCTATTTTATTAAATTTGATTACCATTTGTTTCCTTACAGCTAATGGATACCAATGCACAACTCTGGTATATCATCAGGGAGTATATCAGCAATTCTGAGGTATTCATTCCTGAGACTTCCTATCATATTGGATCACTTGTTTAGTTGGTTGACCCAGTTTCTAATACTAATCACTATTCTTTTGATGTTTTTTTCTGATGATTTTACCATATAAAAGAAACATATTAATGTTCCTGATCACTTGTGTGTCTGAGTCTCTGACCCATAGCTGTTCATCTTGTCATACATGTCGCATTTCTCTGCATCCGTAGCTGTTTTGACATCAGAGTTTTCTATTCTCTAAACACCATTCCCTTATAGCAGGAGTCTTTTGTACTTTTTATGAACAGGATAGAGGTGTCGATTCAGCAGATCTTATCTCATTTCTTCTTGAACTTAGCTTTCATGTTACGGGCGAGGTATCAGATCCGTCACATATAACATGAATTCTATATGTCGCAAACCCTCTGATGACTGTTTCATATTTACTAAGAAGTTAATATCTATAACTTTCTACAGGCATATAATGTGAACACTTTAAGTGATATACAAAGGACAACAGTTAAAGATCTTGCGGACTTGGGGCTTATCAAACTCCAGCAGGTGAATTCTTTTTTCTTTGTAGTGTATTGTGAAGTAGTTAATTTCTTTTTGTACGAATTTAGTACTATTCTTGAGTTTCTTGTTATCTCCGTTTCTCTAGGGAAGGAAAGATAGCTGGTTCATTCCTACAAAACTGGCTACCAACCTCTCTATTAGCCTGTCAGATGCAACATCAAGGAAACAGGTATCTTACCACAAATGTGTACAATTTGACGATTCATCCCGACGATGATAAATACCTAGAGTCCTAGACCATACACACATGAAGCACTATCGAGCTGGGCAGTTTTTTTTGTTTCTCATTGTAGGAGTCAGATTTTTTTGTTTCTGCATGATGATGCTTTTTTCCTGACTTAATAAGCTGAGGGGATTATTTTGCAAGTAATTAGGGGTTTGTTCTAGTATGTATATGTATTTTTTGTCTCGATTAATGTCCTCCCAAAGAAATCTATTTTAACACTCTTAGTCTTGAAAAAAGTAATTTTTTGTCTACCGGTTATTTTGGATAGAACCTGATCTTATGAACACGTCTTTATCGAGACACACTTGTTTTTATTTTTAAAGTATACAAAGTTGAGGGAGTCTGATATAAATACTTCTTACTTCTTTCTGAAAAAGGAAAATGCAATGTAATATAAAGATCTTGCTTTTTTAACCCTTGAACAAAGAAATATGAAAGATTTAGCTCTTTGTTCCGTTTGAAGTATTTGATCTTGGGTTGGAGGTCTGCGTACTTAAATGCAGTTCATCAAGAAAAGACATGGGATTTGAACCTATGAGCTCCAAGGTGTTACAGGCTCAATGTTTGAATGGAAAAATGACATGTGGTTTTTCTTTTTGGTTTTTTGTTTCATGGTACACACTGTCTAACCATATTCTTAAGAAATCTTATGGTGAATTGGTGATCATACAAACGGAAGAAAAATAAAAAAACCAATGTGGAAAATCCCCCAAATATGGATTAAAAAATCATGGTACTAGATATGGTTAAAAATTGACCCGACATTAAACTTCACTAATGCTAATATACAAGTGCAATATGAAAGTTTCAGAATAAAAAAACCAATACTAAAACTTCTGAAGTTAACACAAAAATTTCTAGCACACTATATTGTTAATTTGTTGTATAATTTCTCTGTATGCAAGAATAAAGGCAGACAAACAAATACAATTCCCCTGCTGAATTTGCCAATTATCTAATTTAAACATCAGCTGTATCTTCTTGCATCAAATTATAGCTTCTCTTGGTTTCTCTAGCCTAGTTGACTAGTTTAGTAAAAATACTTGTATTTTTGTGACAATGTCAGAAGGAATTAAGGTTGCGGTCTGCTGACTTTATGCTCTTTTTCAGGGATATGTTGTGGTGGAAACAAACTTCAGGCTGTATGCCTACTCCACCTCTAAGTTACATTGTGAAATCTTAAAACTCTTTGCAAGGTACTCGTGATTCTATTCTTTTATATTTTCTGCATGGTTTATTTTCCAAAAAGGTTCAGTCTTTTCTGGCAAAATTAAGATGATAACCGGCCGCCGGTTTTTAGGAACATGTCTTTTTCCATGCAAAGCTTTACGAGCCGGCCAGGAGTAGTGAACTGGTGTTGCAGTTAGATGAGAGTCTAACTGTATATAATTATGCCTAGTAGCCACAGTTTCTCCCTCCTTAAACATTTACATAGTTATTGATAAATTCTGTAACATATATTCAGTTTAAAGTAAGTTCTGACAATTATTAACAATATTAATACTATTTTATTGCTGTAACTAAAGATTGTAGTATTTCCTAAAACATGACTGCACAATATTACTGCATGTAGGCGTCTTCTAGGGTTGTACATTTTGAACCAGATGCATTTATATACATTTGTTTGATTTTCAAGCTTTAGCTAGCACCAAGCAGCCATTGAGCATTTTTGAGCTATGTGTTATGCATATTAGTGGATGATAAGCCTAAATAATTTTCTTGTGATCACTAAAACTGACATATCCCAGACCTTAAATTATAAACTATTGTAATGATCCATCGTATAAGTTGATCTCACAAAAGAACACCGGTGGTTGAATAATGTTGATCTCTCTCCGTTAGTCTCTCGCTCTCTATCTCTCTCTGCTGACCTTCACTTTTGTGCAGGATAGAATATCAACTTCCTAACCTTATTGTTGGATCCATTACAAAAGAGAACTTGTACAAAGCCTTTTCAAATGGCATTACATCTGACCAGGCAAGTATCAAATACACACACATATTTGTATATATATGTGGGGTGTTCTTTTCAGAATCGGTAGTATGTTGAGAACTGAATTGAGTATGTTGAGAACCATGAGATCCATTAACCCTTGTATCATTTATTATATTAATTGACTAGTGTGCACGTAGTTTTCAATATGTTTAAGATTTGTTTTTTTTAAATATGGTATTGGTACTCTAATATCTAAATGCACATATTAGCATACTACTATATGCATATGTGCACATTTTTTTTTAAGAAAACTTCAAGAGATAGAGTCTGCTCCTGATACATTTTTATATGCATTAAATAGCGGTTCTCAACATACCATTGATTATGAAAAGAATGTGCGTCATATACACACACTTTCACATATATACATAGTTCAATACCAACCTAATTTTAAGTAGAAAAAGGTGCATCACACTTGTATCTATTCCTTTAAATGTGATACATAAGGTGGTTGTGTAATCACACGTGTGATGACTGCTTCTCTTTCTCTCCCGCTGTATCTGAAAGCGCTACAAACAAGTGCTTTTGCGGTTCTCACGGTTTTCTAATTAAAATTGGTTCTCTAATGAATGGTCCCTGCCATTTCCCTGGTGATGTTATCTTAGATTGCAATCCGAAAACATTTTGCAAGATTTTATGAGAAGATGATAACAAAAAATAACCAAACATGCTTGAAAATTCCAGTTTAGAAACATGAGAGATTGCAGTGCCTTTTTCTGGATATTTTTTGTCGAAAATGTCCCTATGGATTCTGGCATTCTGCACACATGTCACAAATCCATTGGTTAAGTCTGTCACAGTTAAATTACAGTCTCTAACTAAACAGACAGATGTATGCAGTAAAATCTCACTCATCAAACTAGGGTCTAGGTAGAATGAGGGCAAACTTTACCTCTATACCAGGAGATAGAGAGTCTGCTGCCTATCAGACCCTGGCTCAAAAACCCCTGTTTTCCAAATAACAGTCCTGACCGTTTTACTCCAAATGTTTCATTCTGTAGAAGTAATCTGTCTTCTTTCTGGACATGCAGATAGTTTCATTTCTTCAGCAGAATGCTCATCCTCGTGTTGCAGAAAGAGTGCCATCTGTCCCAGAAAATGTTACGGATCAGGTTCTCCATCACCTCTATTCCAATATATTTCAACTAAACATATATTACTATAAGATGTTTCAAAATGGATATGGTTGTTTTTTTTTTTTTTTTTTTTTGAAGTTACATCCAAAATTAACTCTTTTACTTATCAGTCACAGTAACAAAAAACAGTCATGACATTAATCTTGCTTACAAGAGTTTTTGTCCATTCTAATAGTTAAAACTTAAAATGTTTTTTCACCAAACTGAAAAGCCTAACCACCATTAACTAAAACTCTAAAAAATACCCTTCACGAGTAACAAAATACAAGAATTTTGTGAACCAAAACCTTACGATCACTAATCTGTAACGATAATTTATTTTTAAGTAGGAATCTTGAAAACGTCTGCTAAATACATTAACAGTGAAACATACGAAATTTCCCAAACATTTCTACTGCAGAAGGAATATTACTTAAGTGCCCACGAATCCAACCGTGACCCCTCTTCAACTATAAATTTCCTCTTCAGAGGCTGTTGATTGCTGTTTAGTCGCTCACTAATTGTTGATTGTAATTCATTACAGATTAGGCTGTGGGAATCAGATCTAAATAGGGTCGAGATGACACCTGCTCATTTCTTTGATGATTTTCCGTCGAGGGTAAGAAAAAATGGTCAATTTCACATTTTGCCCCGTAAACTTGTGTGATACAATATTTACCGAAAAAATAATATAAAATATACACATTTTAAATTACTTAAGGTTTCATATTTACCCATTTCACTAAATAAAATTTATAATATGACCATTATACCCATTTCTCCTTACACTCTCCAAAGTATCATATCCTAATACGGTAATGCAAGTTTTGCGGAAGGGTATAAATGTCATAAATTAAAAAAAATGGGTATTTTTGATTTTTGTTTGGTAAATATCATATTATACTAAGCTTTATGGGGACATGTCACAAACCACCAAATGGTAGGTTTTCCAGTAAATTATATTCCGTACATAATTCACAATCTGGCCCTGAATATTGTAGGAGGTGTTTGAAGCAGCCTGCGATTTTGCAAGAGAATACAGCAGTTTGCTGTGGGAAGACCCGAAAAAGATGCGTCTTATAGTGAAAACCGAAATCTACGGACACATGAAAGATTTTCTCAGCCATCAAAAATAGCGGCATTCAACTGTTTGCTTTTTAAATTAAAAATTCTCAGTTCATTGCTATGAACATGTAACTTTAATGAGATTCAGTTTTCAAAGCCAGTGCGAAATGAAAGTGTCCTTGAATGTTAATGGTCTGTGGTTATAATTTTGACTTGGTTTATATAGCCATTAATAGTCTCACTATCCAGGATTCCGGGGGACTCAAACGACAGTCCGTATGGAACCGGGTGTGCTTCTCCCAAAACTGGGCCGGCACGTTCTACTCACCCGGTGAACTTGTCTCTCATGTTTGTTAAACGTGTGGCACAAAGTTTAAATACCCAGTTTTAAGAATGAATCAATCTGGGTTGTGTCGTATAATTTCTGTAAGCGCTGAAATGACGTTGCAGTTAACGAGCTAACTTCCGAGAACAACTTGAAGCTTCCGAGTTCTAAGAAACTGTGTTATCTGCGAAAGAATAAATTGCTGGACGTATATGTCCAAGTAATGACATTTGACGATATTGTTATTAGATACAACTTCGAGCAGTGAACAAATTTACAAAATGTTTAACTGGTTAAACGATCCCATTACGAATGCAAAATGAAACGATTAATTTTATAACAAAATAATTAATCGAGGTTCTAATTATTTATTACTTGATAAATAATTAAAACGGTTTTAACTACATACATAATTTAATTGGTTAAGTTATATTTTTTTGAACGGCGATCGTTATTACACCATCAACCCAATCATCTTTATTTTCGGGTTGGTAGAGACTGACACGTTCCCTATGGGGAAGCTTGTATATCAGCCCTGCACTCAACTAAGACCCCAGTTCACGGGGAAACTGGCCACTGCCAGAAAACCTCGTGAGTATTAAACCCTGACATCTTAGTTAGAAACTCAACATTCCCCCAGATACCATTGAGACAATTGCTCGTCGGTTATTGGTTAAGTTATTTGATTAAGATAACTATAATTAATTAAAATTACAACTACTAACTAAAACATTTAGATCATGACATAATAAAAGTCATGATGGGCCATCAAGAACTACCCATAATGGTCCATTAAGATATGTATTTTTTTTTGAACGGCTTAGATTAAAAAACTAGCAAGAAGCTAGAGAAACATTACAAAGTAAAAGAGAAGTTACACCAACACGACCAATCGAGTAACGAACGTTTTCCTCTAATTATAGTTATCTTAATCAAAGATGCTCAACCGCGCTCTTCATTAAGATATGTATGACATATTATACTCTTATACAACTTAATACGACATCATATAGGCTATAACAGATCATTGAGAGCTATTAAGATCCAGTATGACCCATTAAGACATGTATAACTTGTTATTGTGTGTTGTGCTCTAATGTGACTTAAGAAACCCAGTTTAACAGTTTAATTCCGAATTCAACATTCACATTCCATTCTTTATCTTTATCTTTATAATTTATACATTTATCATTAGTTTTTATCTCTTGCACTCACAATCACAATTAAATAATATTGTTTTATACGTTCATCATTACATTTTCTCTCTTTTCAAACCTTAAATTTTAGAGATTCAACATTTTTTTCCCTCAAATATAAAGATGAACAATAACTTTTTCTCTAACAAAACCTTAAATTTTAAAAATTTCACTCATAAAATTATAGAGAATGGGCTATGAATGCTCTAATAAGCCAGTAGAGCTATCAAAACCCAATACAATATATCTAAAACATGTGCCACCTCTTCTTGTGAGTTACAATTTGATTCGAGTCATTACAACTAAATATACTTCTTTAACGGGACATTAGCTACAAGCCTATAAAGGTCTAATAGGGCTCATTAAGCAAATATGTTTTAATATTGCCGGTTAATATCCAATATGACTCTTTACAACTCGATACAGTCATAGAACCTAATGTGACATAATAAGGATCATATGGCCCAATAAAATATATAAAGGCCCAATATGACCCACTACGCAATGCATGACTTATGAATTTATGATTACCCATTATGATCTAACAGCATTCATAGCAATAGATAATTTAGCTAAAGAGACAAACTAACTTCTAAAATTTAAAGATTTTATAACAAATCTCCGTATCTCATTCTTCACCCTTATCTCTATCTCTATATGTATATTTTCCTTCAAGTTTTTTGTTAATGCATATTTTCTTTAGATTCTTTAAAATTATTCTTAATTTTAGAGATGCTAATGAAACATCAAATTAAAAGCATTCTCTATATATTTTTCCAAATTATAAGATTGAAACCTATGCAAATTATATGGGGCATAAAATTAAAAGCATTCTCTCTATATAATATATATAACAATTATAAGGATGAAATCTATGCATATCCTGTGAGTGCTCTAATACAACTCTCTACAAACTGTCATAACCATTGAGTGGTGGAATTTCCTTGTGATCCACACCATTCTCCCAGCAACGAATGTGATGATGTAGTCCTCTCAAACAATGCCATGAGCTTCAAATCTTAGATAAACTAATAGTAACTTTTGTTAATTAATTAAAATAAATTTAAAAAAAAAAGTCAATGGCCATTTGTGTCCATATGGATTACTAGTTTTCATCATTTTCATTCGATATCCTTTTTTTTCTCCTCAACCTTTCATGAATTTGTCATTTTAGTCCACGTTGTTGACGTCATCCATGTTGCAGCATAAGCAACATGTGTTCCTTCATATTGTTAAAGCCTTCTTATATTGGTTTGAAAAATGTAATATTCACGGACAAGTAGGTGTTAGCAGAGCAATAATAACGTTAAAAGTAGGGACTAAAATGACAAGTTTATGAAAGGTTGGAGAGCCATAGGAGAAAAGAAAGTTTTTGAATGTAAATGACGAAAATTAAAAAATAGTTAATACAATTCAAAATTTCAAATATGTTTGTTTATTTAATGTTCTATTTTTATAAAATATTCTAAGTCGAACCGGTTTTGAAACCAGCCCATTGTTTTAAACCGGTTAGGGTTCTTACTCTCATCAACCAGGTTGGAAACAACTAAGGCACTAAACACGAATCGATCCAAACCCCAACCGATTTTTGGGCCGCAATTCACAGGAGTTTGCATGATCTTAAATTGCTAAATATTCATTTATCGAATTATTTCAAATGTAACATAGAGGAATGTTGTAAATCTGGGTAGTAACGGATAGAATGGATGACAACGGGATTGAAAAACGAGTAACAACGGATCGACTACGATACAGAAACACCACGTATCCACACCCGTCGGGCAGCCTAATTGATCTTAGGATACAGAAACACCACCTAAGCTCGATTAGGGTCCAAGAACACCACCCAAGTGGCCAAGCTTGAGCTAGCAATGGAGATGAAAAAAACTGAATTCTCGAGTAAGAGAGCACAGCAGAAATTATAAACAAAAATTCACTTCCTTCAAAATAAAGTTCAAGTACATATATAAAGAAACAACATACTAGTACGACCTATTCTCTAGGAAATTAAAAAGGTAAATTACTAGTCCTAATGCATAAGGTACCACTAAAAAAACATGATCACAAACTGCCAAAAAAAACATGGGTAGGTTAAAAAGAAAAGAAAGTGCAAGAGTGGGGAACATGGGTCTGTCATGTCATCGTGTGGGTCATCTACCCCATCATGGAGCTCCATTTTGTCCAAAATAAAATCCATGGTTGACCTATATTTACTGCTATCAAGGAACTTCAATTGTCATTCCCTAATCAATTAAACATGGAAGCAAAAAAAGATTGCTGTGTGATAGATAGGATACCATGTATCCCAGGCTTTATTACGTTTAATAAACCGGCCCATCAAAACATGTCTCCATCATTTGAAAGTACAATAAAAAGGAAAACAAAAAACTACACGCGGTAGGAGATGATAACTAACTCTAATGTTATTGTTATTGTACCTTCGTATTTTTTTCATTCGATGACCCAACCACACTCGTAAACTGCCTCAAAATCTCCGTAAACGTCACAATCCCCACCAAACCATAATCCTCTTCAACAGCCCAAGCATAGCTAACCCGGTGAGCAATCATCTGGACCATAACCGCCATCAACGTATTCCACGGGTGGCAAACGATGGCCTCTGACCGCCTCCCGGGATAACTCCGCCCCATCCCACCATTCTTCCCCGCCCCAAATTCCTCATCGGAACTCGAAGATGGGGAGGAAGAGGAACGGTTGTCATAATCATCCATTAAATCCAACATGCCAGTCAAGTTCCTCTCCTGCAGCCTCATTTTAACCAAGTGGACTAGATCCTCAGGCGGCCCGCTGTAGTCGAGGTACGCCATGAGATCTCCGGCGGATAGGGTGGTTATGGCAGCCGAGATGGTTTCGTCACAGCAGGAGAGGGCGAAAGGGGAAATTTCGCCGATTAAAGTGTTGTCTTGGTTAACAACTGCTACGGAAGTTTGGTTTAGATGCGAGTGAGTGATCAAGGGTAGTGCGGAAGATGCAGGGTCATCGAAGTGAACGGTTATTGTTTCGGTGCTGATTATGTTAAGTGATTCGATTGCGAAAGTAGGGATTGGCGAGAAGACACCGATTGAGTTTAGGATGAAACGAATAACGTCTTCTCGATTCAGCCAGCAGAATTCTTTGCCATTGTGAAGTTGATCAGTAGGATTGCTAATAAGGTGTTGTTTCCTTTGATTATATGTTGTGATGGTTTTAATTGGTATGACCAAATTCTGAGCACCTTCGAGTATGTGATCTATTGCCTCTAACAAGCTGGTGGAAAAAACACAGAAATAAGAAAAATCAATGAAATTGATGATAAAACTTAAAAGCATAAACAGAAAAAATATTTGAAATCATTACTGGTTTCATGACTTCATCCGATTGAATTCTTAAGTTTTAGGCAACTGCATCAGATTCATCAAGTGTTTTCTACTTTACGTAACGTGAAGATCAAACATTCAATGATTCAAACAATCAAATATACAGCATTCATAGGGAGATTAAATCCTGAAAAACTAAAATCTAGATCAATTTTGACGTGTAAGATCCGATTTGACATGATAATTTCATTTCCGCCAACAATTATGGATCAATTTTGAATCGGAATAATCGAATTTACATATTCAAGCAGATTCATCAGATTCCGATGAATCAACGAACGATTTGATGAATAATGATGCGAATTTGAATCACGAAACCCTAAGTAAGAATAAAACAAACCTCGAATTCGATTCCAGATGCCTAATTTGTCCATTCACTTTGGGAACCAGATCCAGGACACTCGTTTGAAGAGCTTCAAAAGGACGCGATAGATTCTCGTTTTTACAGAGATGTGCAATCACATCAACCATACAGATCTTCCCTAAACACCGACAAGAAACGACGTCGTTACAGGTCACCGTAGAATCGGAATGATTACAGCTCCAGACACTTACATTTATTTCGCCGGACCTCTTCAGTGCAGAGACGGAGTCGGCGACGGTTGCGGTGGCCGGCAACGATTTCAGCGGCGGCTTTCCAACGCACAAATCCGAGACTTCTGTCGCAAGAAATTTACGTGCCATACAATTGAACACAAATCTAGAGAGAGAAAGAGAGTGTTTTTAGAGAGAGAATGGGAGGATTCTAGAAGGGATGATATACGGCGGTGATACGGTGGGCAGGTTGCGGTTTAATTGAACTCCGTCGTCCGTTTGTAATCGAA
This sequence comes from Deinandra increscens subsp. villosa, assembly GCA_039602395.1. Lineage (NCBI taxonomy): Eukaryota > Viridiplantae > Streptophyta > Magnoliopsida > Asterales > Asteraceae > Deinandra > Deinandra increscens. Next base: position 93,190,577 of record JBCNJP010000017.1, read on the forward strand.
TAGAGCCTCTGGTATTTATAGGTAGAGGATGGCTCGAAGATATTGGGATATTTACAATAACAGTCCTCCATGTTCTAACACTTTTTATTTCGTATCAAAACTTTATTTTCGAGTATAGCTTTCTAAAATGTGTTGATGGAGATGGTAATGGGTCGGATTTGGGACACTTTTGAGTAATCAAAAATCTCATACCCGGTTTATAAAAGCTTGTTCTATATCCGGTCCAAAACCTGTCGGGTATCTAGCGGGTATTACCCGTCTGGCATCGGGCATATCTACGACTAACTATTAATTTATATTTATTATAATTACAATAAAATATCTCAAATAATCAAACATATATAAATGTAATATTATGTGAATCATTGTTTTTAACACATAACTTAGTATTATATATAAAATAGAATATTGATAAAAAATTATACGATATATATTTAAAATAGATAAATAAAACAAAGAAAAACATAAAGGGCATAAAATCGGGTAAATGGGTATATATTATCGGGTAAATGAGTATATCAATAAATTCGATACCCGTGAAAAAATTCCAAAGTAATCTCGTATCCAATTACCCGACCCCATATCCGTCTTATGTGTGTCGAGTTTTGTATTTTTCCATCAGATTTGAGTTTTATTGTTGTCTTTGTGTGTTGATATTATTTTTAATCAATTATTGTTAGATTAAAGTATTTAATTGGTATAAATTTTCAAGCGAGAAAGTGAAAAAAGTTTGCAGAAGAATGATTATGAATTATTTTTTGAGAAACGTATATTAAAATACACCAAATACGTTCTTCATGTATATAGATCAACCATCATATCATAACTTTTAATATAGAACATTTTTTTAATCGATTAAGTTTTACACTATCCATCAGCTTAAACATATGTTCTAAAAAAAACAACACTTTAACTTCAACAACTTTTTTAATTGAAGCGAACACTATCCCATTTGAAATAAAACAATACAACTCTTCATGAAAGAGTATTTTAGTTGATAAAGTAAAATGCTTATTCGATGGGAGAATTTCATATATAGCCTAATAAAGTTGTGAAATATCATATATATCTATATCCAATCAAAACTTAAAATATCATTATATCCTTAAAAACTAGTTAAAAAATTATATTTATCCAATTCATTAAAATAATTAAAGAAATAACTATTTTACCCTTAGTTTTCTAAAACTTAAAAAAATTCATATTTACCCATGTTTACATTTTATATTTTGCTATTAACAATTTATTATTAATCCAGATTTTCTCCTTAATCATCAAACTATACATAAAACAAATGGTGATTACCATTTTAATTTATGACCTAAAGTTTCCAGTAACAAAATGTGATTGCCTAACTAAAAATTGTTGATATGCTTGTTCAAAATATAATTAGTGAATTACAAGACTCATTTCTAAAAACTTTTCTATGAACTTTTTAGAAATTTTTATGCTATGTTTTATGACATAAATAGGTTTTGTTGTGTTTTCTTACTCTAAAAGTTAAAGCTGTATCGAATGGTTATAATATTTTTTGGAGTAAATTACACAGAAGGTCCTTTATGTTTTACTTAAGTTTTGGATTGGGTCCTTTAACTAAAGTAGTTACACCAGACATCCTTTATGTTTTATCTTTGTTTCATAAAAGGTCCTTTATCACTAACTGGGTTAAAAATCATCGTTAACTAAAGGGTAATTTTGTCAATTCATTATCTCTTTTAATATAATAAACTTAAAAAAATAAAAAAAAAATCCCATTTTTAATATAGGGTTGGGTTCTATAGAAAACCAACATTACATAAAAAACCAAAAAACCAAAATTTGTAAGCTTAAATTTTAGGTGAAGGGGCTAAAAATGTTAAAAAACCAAAAAACTAACAATGTTTAATTGAAAAAAGTGGGAGGGGCATAATTGTAAATGTACAAAACCACAAAACAAACTAGGTTACAGAGAATTCCCCCAATTTCCAAATCCTCGCGACGAAAGAAAATTTTCGGAACCCTCACGAATTATTCTCCGGCAACTTTGTCTCCGGCAACTCTCGGCTTCTTCTCCGGCAAGTCTCGTCGATTATCTCGGTGTACGGTTGTTTCCCTGCGTTATACACGGCGTCTGAGTACCGATTTCAGTGAGCGGAGGTAACAATCTTCCTTTTTTCTAGTTTGATCTTCGATCGTTTGCGGTAAATGTTAATAGCTAGTTGAAGTGATTGTTGAGTTCTGAAACTTATTTGTAATATATTGTATGAAATTCTGAAAGTGTTGAAAATGATACGATGTTAATTACCAAATGGGTTAGCTTCCGATGCTGTTGATAGTGCAGCTTCGGGCTCTGATAGTTATGGGGTTCGTGGGGCGTCCCAAAGACCTGCATATGTTCCACCACATCTTCGTAACAGGTCGCCCACGCCTGAACACATGGCTGGCCCGGCCACATCAAACAACGGCCCACCACCTGCTAATGATAGGTTAGGATATGGTGGACAAACAAGTGGGTCACGGTGGGCTGGTCCCAGGTCTGATTATGGTAGACCGGGAAATGGTCCTGGCGGGCGTGGTGGTCGAGGTGGTGGCTGGGGAAACCGAGGTGGTGCTTGGGGTGGTAGATAATCGGAAGCTAACCCATTTGGTAATGATGATATTGATGGGCATGATGCATCAGCGGGTGATATGTTAATGTATATATTTGTTTGTTGAAATGATGTAATGTTGCATGTTGCAATGTTACTTAATATAAGTGTGATGAACGAATTCATAATGTATACACGTGTTTGTTAGAGTCCCCTTGTTTGTTATGTGGATTATGTCCAGATTTCGTTATAATTTGTGAATATCCATGGGTTTGGCTTTGTCCAGATTTAGTTTGTTCGTAAGGTGGATTATGTCCACCTAATCATCACATTGGAAGACATGAATGTGTTATGAGTTAACTAGGCAATGTTTTGAAAGTCATACGAGGCAAATCTGTGTTGTATTTTGTGAATATTAATGTGTTTTATTTCTAAATGGTTTATATAGTTGCATGATGCATCAGTGGATAGTATACGTTAATGTGGGGTAATGTATACATGTGTTTGTTGTAATGATATAATGTTGCATATTGCAATAATAAGCAGTTTAATGGTATAAAACATGGTACAACTTGTTAATATGTACACTAGATACACGTATAACAGCAGAAGGTTGTTTAGAATGATCGTGTTTATAATGTTGCATGATGCATTAGTGGATAGTATGTGTTAACGTACATATGTGTTTGTTGTAATGATGTAATATTTTATCAATTCCAGTTTACAGTAACACGAATATTCTGCAAAAATGGATGGTGAGCAAGGACAAAAGAAACGGATGAAATTATATGGTAAGAGCATGATTACTATATTTTGCATACACGGCCGTGTTTTAACTATATAATAATTAACAGAAAAGCGAGGAAAACGCTTGTCGAGTGTGTTTGCTACACAGAAGAAACCAAATGATGAAGGGAAATCACTTAAAAGCCGGAAAAAGATGGTTAAATCTGCGCGCGATATAATGCGCGAAGAACCATCAGTGGGAGGAGATGAATATGCTCCAGATACAAATAAAGAAACAGGTGAACATTATGAATCAGCTGCTGAAATACCGACAAATACGCAGTTAGGATCAGATAGTGGAACGCAAGAAGACACAGCTGGTAATACATAATAACATAAAGTTTAATAATGCATCATGCAATAGTATGTTAACAAATTTGTAAATTGAACAATGCAGCGTTCGAGTTCAAACAGAGACATCCACCGGTTGAAAGTGAGAAAGAAAATGATGAAGATGGTGAAAGTGATAGAGAGAGCGAAGAAGATAGTGGAAATGAAGAAGATGGTGAAAGTGATAAAGTGATCAAAGAAGATAGTGAAAATGAAGAAGAAGGTGAAGATATAAAAGACGGAACCGATGGGGAAGATGAAGAAGTCGATGAAGACGAAAACAAATCCGAATCAGAGGAAGAGGGTAAAGATGAAGAAGCTGAGGACGAAGAAGAAAGTGTTGGTGAAAGTGACAAATCTGACAACGAAGAAGAAGATGAGGACGAAGAATCTGATATTATGATGAGCCGCAGAGGTAGATTATATTAAGTTTAATTACAATGACAAGTGTTAACATTTATTAATTGTGTATGATCGTGTTACATATGCAGCGAAAAAATCAAAAAGCAATGATATTGGGCCGTCCACAAGGACAAGATCGAAGGTAAACAAAGACGAGAAAGCTTATGGGTTGGTGGACGAGAGCGACGAAAGCGATGAGTATGTCCCGGAAAGTGTATCAGATGATGAAGGTATTTAGAACTAATTAATGCAATATTCAATATTAGTACGTTATGTTACAAAGTAGTGATATGATCCGTTATAGATTACGCAGTTTTAAAATGATGCATTATGCAACGATATCGAAACGAATGATTGTTATTGTCTGGTTTGATTATATGGTCATGTATGCATCAGGCAACAGTTTTAAAAACCACATTGTGTTGATTAACAGGTACAACACAAAGAAAATCAAAGAAACCAAATAGGAAACGGGTTTTTACAAGGAATGTGAAGCCGAAGAGAGCAGGTAATGCAGCATTCAATAGTAGTATGTCATGTTATGTAGTATTAAGAAGATTCATTAGTCAACATTAACATGTTGCATCATGCAACATTAACATGTTGCATCATGCAATATTAGCATGTTGCATCATGCAACATTGTTGAACACTTATGCATTATGTAACAATTAACAAAAAAAAAAACGTTGTGTTATTTAATAGGCACAAAGCCAGGTTCATCGAAGAAAACAGCACATGATGAAGTAAACAAAGCCCCCCCCCCCGAAGACAACATGGCTGTCAATCGACACAAGGATGTCACCAAAGAAGCTTTATGAAACAATCAACATCCTAACAAAGTCTCAAAGGGCGGAGGTCAGAAAGTTAAGGCTAGGTCATCTTTTGAAGTTACGAATGGATGAGATACCGAAAAAATTGGCACACTTTGTCGTTGACAGATTCGACCCGAAGGATATGGTGATTGATTTGGGTGAAACAAAGTTGCACATTAATGCTGATGCGGTCGTGAAGGTTTTAGGGCTGCCAAATAGCGGCGTATTGCTAGAAAGTTCAAAGAAAAAGAGTACGAGTACGTTAGTAGCGGGTTGGAAGGCGCGGTATGGGACCACCTACATTAGTCCGAATCAAGTGTCCAAGATGATAAAAGCCGAGCGCAAACATACACAAAACGAGTATTTCAAGCTCGACTTCATATCTCTGATGGTAGGAACTCTATTATACGCAATGAGATCAGGAAGCATGATGCTTGATTACATGAAATCCATTGATGATAACACCGACTTAGGAAACATAAATTGGTGTAAATTCATGCTCAGTTCTCTGAAGGAATGCAAAAAAGGTTGGAAAAGGGACGGTATGAATTCATGGTTCGTAGGCCCTCTTACATGTCTGGTGGTACGTAATTGATACACAAACATTCAATACATGTCGTTTACATTTAATATATATTGTTTTAATCCTTAAATATAAAAAACGCAGTTGGTATACGTTGACGGAACAACATGCGGCGCGTTCCCACAAGACCGTGTGGTTCCACCAATGACGTTTTGGACGAAAGAGAAGCTAGACGCCAGACAGAGATATGAGTTAGAAAACGGCGGGTTTGGTAAAGGCAAAAAGAGGGATATGTATGTTGATGAAAAAGGTGACGAGAGTGAAGTTGAAGAGGACCCGACAACTCTAAAGGTATTACAAAAAGGTTGCATTATGCAAGACTGTAAATATATGTACAAATATTGCATAGTTCATCATTTCACGATATATATTATTTCAAATTAAAGATAGAAAAATTCAAAAAGTATAACGTATACAATGTTGCATCATGCAACAATGCATCAGAAAAACAATGATGTAACATGTAACATTATCTTACATGTTTTCAAGCACAATCAAATATTGTTATGTGAACTGTTGCATTATGCAGTATTATATTATGATTTTTTTTTAGGAATAATCAAGAATAGCATGCGAAATGTTGCATTATGCACTACTACTAAAATATGATAAAATATTTATATCATGTTTAAACATGTGAAACAGAGTTGTATTGATGAGCTGGAGGACGCGTTCGATCAGATGGAACGCGGGAAGGGAAGAGTCGTGAAAGTGTTGAAAGCAGCGGTGGCGAAGTTTAAAAATGAGAAGAAAGTTGATGATTTTTTACAAAGATACAAGAGTTTCTTCACATGCGTAGATGACATCACCGAAACAATTCGTGAAACAACATTTGTTAACGAACCTGATGCCGAGCCACAAAATGTTCACCATTCTCTTGATGAGGTAGTAGCAAACATCGTGAGGACGGTTTCAGAAGTCAAAGAACATCCGACAAGTTCGAAGGTGTCCAAGAAGAGAAAACGTGAAAAAGACCCTTCGATCCCAAGTTTCGAGCTGCTATCATCATCACAGAGCACACCAGAATCAGATGCGGGCGAGAACAAGAAGAAAGAAGTTTTGAAAGCGGTCCAGATGGATGCAAGCAAGAAGGCACCTCCAAGAAAAAATACAAAAAACGTGGAAGCTAAGAAGGTGTTAAAAAAAGGGACCGTTACAAAATTTACAAGGCCAGCAAGTCCCGTGTTTCCAAAGTATGTTAAATTGGCAGAAGAAAATCGAATGAAAAAGCCGGTGGCAGATTATACAAGGAAGGAAGTTGACATAAACGAGCCGATTGATAACATAGAAAAGACGCTATGGATCTATCTGCGGAAGATGTTTAGGGACAAAAAAGTCGATGATATGAAGAAACCGGCGAAAGTAGTTAAGGGCGTGGGTGTTGTTGAAGCTTCAAAGGATGGAACATCAAAGTCGAATGCATTGGTGGTGAAAGACGACCGCAAATCGGTTGGACCAACAACTTCGTATATGTAAGTATAATAATAAATATAGTTGATTTTATGATTATTGCACTATGCAATATTGTTATAATGTAAAACTAAATAACTAACGCGCAGGCAACCAATTTTCGAAAGCTCACATGGTTTTCGAACACAAGCATTCATGATGACTACCATGCTAACTGGTAGGTGGGTCGTCGACGACGTCATAACCTGCTGGGCGATACTCATGAATCATGAAGAGAGGGTGGTCACAAATAACATGCCAAAACGACTATATCTGCACGCGCGAACAATCGTAAGTGGTTTAATTAACAAGTATTAACCTATTTACTTTATTTGTTGTATTTCAATTTTTGATTGTTTGATTATGATAATAGACAGATGAAATGATTAAGGTTGCGGGTAGTTGTAACGTGGCTGCGCTTTGTGAAAAATTTAAAAAGAACATCAAGTATGTGCTGGAAGATCGCGAGGACCTGATGGATATGAAATGCTTTGATTTGGTCGTGGTGCCAGTTTTTGAAAACAGGCACTACTACGTGGTCATGTTCGACATGCGGAACCCGAGTGTCGAGGTTGTAGATAACATGGACGACGAGTTCATATGCCGTGATGTCGGTTGTGCATACATAGATATGGGGACGCCAGCAAAGATTGTAAGTCATTCTTGATAATTTACATAAATTTATTTTTTTTCTTTAGTAAATCACATAGACATAAACAGTGTTAGTATACAATAACGACACACGATGCACGCGTATCAGAAAATGTTGCATGATGCATTTGTACAATAATAATGCATGATGCAATATTACACAGATTGTTTGTTAATTACCGTACTAATACACGCGTTCAACTATTGTGTAACAGAAATACTTATTGTTCAATTACATTGAAGGGGTGAAACACCCGATTGCAAAGTTTTTACTTCGAACCCATATTTCAAGAAAGAAGGTAGAGTGGTCAACTGTTGATAATGACACAGATTGTGGCGTGTTCGCGATGCGCCACATGGAAATGTATAAGGGACGCTACGAGCCGTTTGAATGCGGGTTCAGCCTTGCAAAAGATGTCCAGGACGCGCAACTAACAAACCTACGGATGAGATACGCGACAAAAATTATGTCGTCGCCCTCAAACGTAATTGCAGCTGACATAATCAAAGCGGCCGGAGATGCAATCGCGAAAATGAGGTTGACGACGGAAGACGGAAAGGAACCGGACGAGGTAGAAGAAGACATCGCGTTGCTATCATATGTCGAAGAGGAATGTGAGGAGGTTGAGAGGAAGCTAAGGGACGTAACAGGGAAAAAGACGAGGAATGTGGACGGAACGGAAGCGAAATCAAAAGGTAAGCGTGTATCTCGGGCGGAATAGAAACGGGTAGGCAGGTTGTTATGTACCTTTTTTTTTATTGGAAGTAAACAAAAAATGGTCTTTTATATTATCCGGTTGTAGCAAGTTATGATGAATGATTCAGGATGGAATGTTGGATTATATGTACTTTTTTTTCATGTTTTAACAGATTTGTTGCATCATGCAACATTATTGAAAAAACGAACGTGTTGCGTTACAAGTCTATTTTACGGTAAATGTTACAGGTTGTAACATGTATATGGTGAATGATACAGGATGTAACGTGTGTTGGATTATATGTATGTTTTACACAAGTTAACAGATTTGTTGCATGGTGCAACATTACGGAAAAAACGTACGTGATGTATTACATGTATATTTTACGGTAAATGTTGTAGGTTGTAACATGTTTATGGTGAATGATACAGAATGTAATTTGTGTTGAATTATACGTATGTTTTTTTACACGAGTTGACAGATTTGTTGCATGGTGCAACATTACGGAAAAAAACGAACGTGTTGTATTACGTGTCTAATTCACGGTGAACGGTGAAGGTTGTAACATGTTTATGGTGAATGATACAGGATGTAACGTGTGTTGGGTTACCCGTAGTTTAGTGTGTGTGTGTGTGTGTTTTTTTTTTAACGTGTCAACGGTATCGTTGCATGATGCAACATTTCCAAAAAAAAAAAAAGAAAAAAAAAACACGCGTGTTGTATTAGGATAACAGTTGATGGTCAAAGCCGAAGGTTGTAACATGTTTATGGTGAGTGATGCGGGATATAACGTTTGTTGGATTATATACATTTTTACGTGTGTTAACGGGATTGTTGCATGATGCAACATTAATGAAAAAAAGCGCATGTGTTGTATTATGAGACAAATTTACAGTAAATGTCGCAGGTTGTGTCGTGTTTATGGTGAATGATATATGATGTGATAGTTGGATTATATGATTTTTTTTTAATGTGTTAAAAGATTTGTTGCACGATGCAATATTACATAAAAAACGCATATGGTGTATTACGATTATAGTTTACAGTGCATAACGAAACGGTTGTTGTATTATTAACAGGCTTGCCAATGTATTCTACATGTTTTGTTGGCATATGTTTGTTGAATCGTTAAGATTATATTGCACAATGCAATATTATACAGTTTGAAAACGATAATGTCAACATGATGAAAACGAACAAACAGAATCCGGACCATAACGTTATACATATCATGATTCATGTTAACGCCTTTCAACAACACGATGCATACCATAAAGTACATAAAATATGTAAAACGTATACGAAAAAAATGTGTATTCAAAACTATGTATGTTTAAATCCAGCTCGATGACATATCGGTCGTAAAAAGACAAACAAAGTTACGAGTGTGATGACACAAACAAAACAAACAACCCTTATTTAAAAACTAAAAAAAAAGGTAGATATTCTGATGACGGCGTATCAAGTGGACACGTCAAGAGATGTACGAGCATCATCCGTGAGGGATGACAATCCATCAGCAGGAAAAGTTTCAGTGGCGGTCGCATGTGCGGCAGCTGATGACTTCGAAGCTCTCGCCTGCTAACACAAAATAAAACACGTATTGCAGGTTGCAACGTTAACAAATAAATAAAAAAAAATTTGAAAAAAACGGTAAGTATCGTACCTTTGCGGCCGCAGCCGCCTTTTGTGCGTGAACCTGTAAAATATAATGAAGTCATAAAGGTGTTTATGATTAAAAAAACAGTGCATTGTGCGATCGTATGAGCTAAAATGGGATACATATTATAAAAAAATCAGTAACGCGACCCAAATAAATAATGGTACCTTATCACACGTTCGCGCGTTGTGGTCAGTCACGTATTTTTTGCATTTGCCACACAATCTTGGCACTTTACCCTTTTTTAGTCTGGTGATAGCCTTCTCGCGTTCTCCAACAAAACGTTTACCGCTGTTGTCATCTGTGTTGTCATCTTTTTCGTTTCCACAACCCTTAGTTCTAATCGACTGAGGCGGGATGAGTGTTGCGGTTCCAGTTTCGGGAACATGAAGAAGGTCACTAATGACAGCAGTCGTACGATGACAGTCCGGATCATATGGTACTTCAGCAAAAATCTTGATTTTTAGAGCTTTAACTTGATCGCAAAGGGCCGAAAGCTCTATAGGGTTTCGCCTTAAACGGTCAGTGCAAAGGCCCACAGTGTCCAAAATCTCGTTTCGCAATCTGGTTTCAACACGGTTGTCAACAGAATATCTGTTTGAGATGTCGTATACCCTCCTCGGTAACGAATCACGACTCCAGCGTTTAGGCACGTACTGATCGGGTATGGCATGTACTTGTTCAAGTCTAAACACAGCAAAGATGTGCCGACACAAATATCCAATGCGTCTAAACAGATTACATGTACACAAGGTTGTTTTGTCCCGTATATCGAAAGTGACCTGTGTACGAAATAAGATAAGCACATAAGTCATAGTGGTCCCTAAGTCATAGTTACATTATATTGCATAACACGTAATAATATTGCATGATGCATATTTATAATAACAACAGAGAAAATGAAAACTTATAATTATAATAAATATAACCTCAAAATTGCAGACGGGGACGAGCATTTGATTGTACTGGACTACGTTATACAGCTTTACACTTCCGATGACCGTGGGTATAGATGTTGAACAATGTAAAAATCCCCTGTCTATCTCTTTTTGGACTAGTCGAAACAAAGCCGGTGTGTATATTTCTGACGCATGCCGTTCAATACGTAAAGGGGTAACACACACTGCCGTCGTAGTCATCATTCCAAATTCAAGCTCACGTTGCTTGTGCCGTTGACCGTCTATCGCAGTGTCGAAGCACATGAGGAATTGAAGCAGCGTGTTCGACTTGTTGGTGTTGACCTTGAACATTGCATTTGTACTCTCGCATCTCGACGTTGTTTTCATTAAACAACACATGTCAAGATGTTTAAAGTAGCAAGGTACCCACCTTCCCCTGATAGCGTACATTTGGCCAAGCCATTCATGATCGGTTAAATTGTACTCTTCCATGAGTGCGGTCCATCGTTGCTCAAAGTCATCCGGCTCGATTTGAAGGTCCCATACCAAATTACTGATTCCCTTCTTAAGTTGTTCGTTGTCCACATTGGAACCCTTCAACTGCAAATGAAATAGATATGAACCGTGAATAAGTTACATGTTGTGATGCATGATGCAATAATACAAAGCACAACCACATATACCTTAACAGGTATTTTCATAACAATATGCCACATGCATAGTCGGTGTGAGGACTTATGAAAAACTTTCAGGACAGCCTGCCTCATCGAAGAGTCCTGGTCAGTCAGCACAAGTCTCGGTTGTTTAGTATGAGCCTTTAAGAAATTTTCGAGCAGCCACAAATACGACTCAATAGTCTCATCACAAATCAAACCAGCACCGAACGTGACGCATTTCGTATGGTGATCGACGCCTGTAAAGGGTACGAAT
>JBCNJP010000017.1:93202845-93222638 GCA_039602395.1 Deinandra increscens subsp. villosa
TGGTTTGCGCATGTTTTGGCGCTTGAACAATTATTACAACTTTGTCGATTACGCTTCCGCATTTAAAAACGCATTTACTCTGGTTTTACTTTTACATTGCATATAGACTGTCCGTATGGCTAATGTGTTCGATCCTGGTTTGTCACGCTCCCTGCGGCGCGTTGTCGCGCGTGGGATTTTTGGGGGTGTGACAGTAATCCTGGTAAATCTTCGGGAAAGACTTCCGGGTATTCGCGGACAATGGGAACATCTGCTATGTTCTTCTCCTTTGGTTTCTTCTCAGTTACATGTGCTAAAATGGCATGACATCCTTTACGAAGGAACTTTCTTGCCTTCATACTAGATATGAGGTTTAGTTGGGTTCCACTCTTCTCGCCTTGTACGTTTAGAGTGTTGCCATCTTTGAGTGGCATCCTAACTATTTTCTCATGGCACACGATTTCTGCACGGTTCTTAGATAACCAGTCCATGCCTATGATAACATCAAAACTTCCTAGTTCTACAGGCATCAAATCAATGCTGAAGGGATGATCGGAGAGTTCTAGTGAGCAGTTTGGATAGATAATGCTAGTTTCTACTAATTCTCCGTTCGCTAATTCTACTGTGAACTTAGTGTCTAAGGCAACAGGGGTAATTTCAAGTAATTGACCAAATTCGGTAGACACAAAGCTCCTATCAGCACCAGTATCGAATAAAACGGAAGCATAATGATCATTTAGTAGAAACGTACCCGTCACCGTGTTGGGGTCACGACGAGCATCTCCGGCATTGATTACAAAGGCTCTTCCTCTAGCCTGATTCGGGTCCTGGTTTCCTGCCTTCGGGCAATCCTTCTTGTAGTGCCCGGTGGTTCCGCAACCGTAACAGGTGCGCTTCGGACAGTCTCGTGCTACGTGCCCTTTCGTCTTGCAGATGTTGCAGTAGACGTTGCCACAATCGAGTGTGTGGTGGAGATTGCACTTGTTGCACAGGGGTGCTCCACCGTTGTATCCAGTTTTTCGGACAACATGGGTAGGGGTAGTAGCAGCAAAGACCTTCACTGTCTCAGCTTCCTTAGCAGGGGCCTTATCATCGCGATTCCTCCAGAATCCACGTTTCCGCTTGTTATCAGGCTTCTTGTTGGTGGAGGGAGTGGTACTGGCTTCAGGGGTCTTGTTCTCAGACTTTTTCTTGTCAAGGTTCACACCTTGAGGGTTGGCTTGGTAAACCAGGTTGTGTGCCAGGCGCACAACATCCTGAAAAGTCTGAGGATTTGAGGAAAGGACATTCCCCTGGATATGAGGTGCAAGTCCCCAGATGTACCGTTCAATCTTCTTGTAGAGAGGAGTGATCATGGTTGGACAGAGATGAGCGAGCTCACGGAACCTCTTGGTATAGCCGGCAACGTCGGCTCCATTCATGGTGAGGTTCCAGAATTCAGCTTCGAGTTTCTGAAGCTCTTCTCTAGGACAGTACTCATCGCGAAGCAGTTGTTTGAGCTCGTCCCAAGTCATGGCGTAAGCCAAATCAGTTCCCATAGCATCAGCATGGGAGTTCCACCAAGTCAGAGCGCTATCAGTCAGAGCGCAGGTGGAATACTTGACCATGTACTGCTCGGGGCAGTTGCTTATGCGGAAGACGGACTCCATTTTCTCAAACCAGCGAACTAAACCAACAGCGCCTTCAGAACCCTTGAAATTCGAGGGTTTGCAGTTCATAAAGTCCTTGTATGAACATTCACGGGGGCCTGCAATTGTTAGATTGAAACGTTGAATACAATTTAGGAAAATTGTAATCGGGTGTTTTTCTAACATTGGTTAATTCGTACTTACCGCGCGCCCCATTGTCGTTTTGACGTTGGGCTTCCGCAGCGGCGACAGTTTCTGCTACGCGATTAGCAATCATCTCCTCGATTTCCTCGGGAGTCATAGGGGGAGGAGGTGGAGGAGGTGAAGAGTTCTTGGTGGTTCGGCGTCTCGGTGGCATGATTTTGCTTTAAGTTACAATTGTCAACATAAAGAAAAATTTAGATAATATGTAAATGGGGTTATTGCATGCTCGAGAATAACTGCCACGACATACATCAATTGCCAAAACATTTTCACGCAACACAACCAAGAACGTAAGATAGGAATGGTGAAGTGATACAACATGTCATAACGATATAACTACACAAACACAACATAACTATAACATGAACATAACATAATCATAAACATCAATCATAACATACCAAAAGATTTTTCCCATAGCATAATCATCGGAATCATACATCAAGTTTGTTACCATATTACAGACGAAACATATCCAAAATAACAAGTTTGCATCGTGGGCTCGCAGTCTCAATCCTGACTAATGCTAACATGTTTCATCTATAAAACGGCTATCAAAAGATACTAGGTCTCATCTACCTAGAATGCTGGTGGGGGTGGTGGAGGTCCTGGGGGCATGAAGAAGACCGGTGGTCTCTGGGTCAAGGCCTGGAGAGCGGCGAGAAGTCGTCCGGAGACGAACTCCAAAGCAGAGACTCTCCCTTGCAACCTCTCGTGCGAGGATGTGCTTATGTTGTTTGAAGTTGTAATCACATGTCTATTAGGCCACGCCAATCCGGCACCCAGCCCGTCAAGCTGATATCACTTCCAAGCTACTCGAGATAGGCTCGCTAAAATCTTGAAACGGGTTGAGCATAGACGGGCTCAAGCTCGGGATCGGCTCGGCTCGTTTACACCCTAACTCCTCATCATGGAGTGGGACGGGCTCCAGGCCACACAAGGCAACATAAGATCACATAGGTGGGACTGAACCAAGTAATCACAATGCCAAATATTAAAAAACTAAGTAATAGGTTTTAAAAGATTAAGGGAGTATTATTTTACCACTCCTGATAGGAAGTTTTGCCTCCGAATATGGGGTTAAACCCTCGGTTTTATAAAAGTTGATCTGGAAGTCGATGGAGGCGTTGTCATACTTGGAAGCTGCTTTATTGGCTTCCGCTTCTACAAACACATCAAACCGCCTGTAGTGTCTAGATATCGCAAAACTAGCATTCTTCCTCCATAAAAACCTGTGGAATCCATTCCATATTTCATATTTAACCGCGCCCATAGATGATGTACATGAGATGGTTGCAGTGAAATGACTAAAATACCCTTGTAAAGTACATTCCATATTCATATAGAAGGGAATCTTAGTGATCTAAAGACTAAATAAAAGCAATACATTTGCAGTGATTTTGAAGGTAGATTTTTTAAGGATCAAAATGTACATAAATAGTGAAATCTACTTGGGTTTTTCCATAGCAACACAATTCTAAGTTACTCTACATGTGTAAATGGTGAGCATACACGAGCCCAGTTTGACTAGAAACCATTTTACCAAATCGATACCTTTTTAAAATGGCATGTTTTGACCTGTTACCCAGCCCGTCGTTTTGCCAGGCTTAGCTTAAACCTTTAGATCAGTATGAGAATGGAAACTCGATCTTACATAAGAACACATATTAGTATTGCATCGAAAGATAATACCTTTCGAGAATTTGATAAGGATCCACAACAAGCTCAAGCTTTCCATCCACCCAAAGGGAGTAACGAGCATTTGGGAATAGCCTGTGTAATAGAAGTTTTGGAACCTGCAAATATGTAACTTCATCAGGAACATTGTCAGGTAACAGGTCAAAATGGATTCGGGTTGAAACATGATAATTTAAGGAGCTATCAACGGGTAGGAAAAAAAAACTGTTCTGTCCACTTGCAAAACATTTTGTTCAAAAACAAGCTTATACAATTGCTCCGGTTGATTTAAGGTGTATGTTTTATGGGCTGCTTTCAACCAATTTAACCAATTTTTTTATTTGACCCGTTTGAGATAAAAAAACACAACCAAAATCGACTTACTCTTAAATAAGCATGGCCAAATAACCACCTCATCTAATGCAAGACTTGGATGACTGCTCAATAGATCATAGTATACATATCAAATTGAAAGATTTTACTTAAATCTTGGAGTGACAGTGCACAAAACTATATAATGATACATGAAAGAACCGGAAGATAGTTGTACCTTCCCATTGCGTCTTGGATTACTATACGGTAGGTTGCGGACAACAACAATTCTCCATAATCCAATCCTTTTGCTATCATCAAGATGATTTGAATTTCTTAAAAAATTAGCTGTTTCTTCATGAACAAACATGAAAAAGCAAACATTTTTCTTTGCAGTTTCACTGATGTTTTTGGGCTGTTGAATCAAATCATACGCGCCTGCCAAACACCAAGAGATTTAAAAAAAATCAAGATTTTAAAAGAAGGAAAGATCGAGCAGCTTGTTATAATATGATACCAAATATTGCTGATGCAACCACCACTCCCCGACACCGATCCATCTCAAAAAGATCCGAATCATCGATATCAAATCTTGTTTTGCGCCCGGGCTTATCTCCTCTAACAAATCTGGTTGCATAGTTATGCATCAACCAAAGAGAACTCAATGAAGATAAACAAACCTTCTTTAAAGAAAACTAGAGGTGAACATATCAGTTCGTATACTTATATATGTCGATCTCAGTTATGCTTTACATATAACTCATTGAATGGGTAGAATAATATAATTAGTAAAATAGAAACCTGTTAAAAGTTGCCCAAAAGTGTATTTTTAGTACATAAAACCTCCTAAATTATTCTATGTTCAAATTGAAATGATATAATTATTGTAATTATACTTGACACACAAACTCTGGATAAAAAGTGTTACAGATCAACCTAACTTGGCCCCTATCAGTAAATTACCCGTTTTGACCCGGTGGTGTGACCCACCAATTATTCTACGTATAAAGAAAACAGTATCACTGAGTTTTGGAGATAACCATACCCGCAATGGACTGTCATCGACTCTTTTATGTCATAAGATTCAAGTCTTTGCTTTAAAGAAGGATATCCACCAAATTCTGAACCTCCAAACTCACTTTTGGTGAGATTTTCTTCATGAATGTAAGTCAAATTTTGGAGAACCGGAGAAAACGAGGGGACCTTTGGCATTAATGCAACGGCTTCTTCCACAGGAAGGTAACACACTGGGCATGCTGACATGAAGAGAAAATAATTTTTTTTTCAAATACAAAGAACCCAAAAGTCTAAATGTGGTGTGAGACTCTGAAAACTTACGACGGGGGCCTGTTCTTTTCTTGTCTGCGGGTGGTGGTGGCATTGTGAAGGTTTTACAAGGATGGCCATGAGGAAGGGTGTATCCAGTGAAATAAACAGGTGGAGGTGGTGGAGGCTGGACGGTTGTCATTGTTTGGTTATCATTCAAAATGATCTTCATTCTATGATTTCCGAATGAAGAGTTAATAGCTGTTATTGTGTCTTCATCAACACTCATTGGTGAAAATTTTGGGATTGAGTTGTTCTTGAAATTCAAGCTTTGAACATTATGAACTTCTTGTGTAACTCCACCTGCAAGTACACCTCAAAATGAACTCTTAATTGATCAAGTTCAACAACAATCAAACAAAATGAAGTGAGAAATCATTAGTATAAGGCTATAAGCTCAATATCAATAAAATGTGGGAATTTTGTATTATTTGGGGGAGAGGGGGGTTGATAGCAACCAACAACTTAAATTGAGCTTAAATGCACAAACTAAAGTACAATAGACAATGACCCAGAAACCAAATTGAGCTAAAAATCAATCAAAATTTAGTAAAAGTTGACAAATGACTAAAGAAAAGGATACTGATTGCAGTCAAATTAAAGATCCACAAAATTAATCAAGATGCAGCAAACTGATGAATCAACTCAGCATAATCATTTCAGGAAAATGGGTTGCTATTGAAATGAACAGATGGAATCAACTTGAGCTAAAAATCAAACCTTTTCCAACGGAAAGAATCCACAGCATAGCTGCGATAGAAACAAGACACAAGAACATCATTCCCACTTTCTTTCTGTGCACAAATTTAAAGATCCACATGAACATCTTCAAAGTCTTCCTCGAAGCAATCGGTGGAGTTGACTGATTGGGTTTTTGCTGTAACAACACTCCACCATTTTGAACTTGTTGTAATAAAGATCCATAGCTCGATGATCTTTGATCCAATGACCCACTAGTCATTGTTGTCTCTTCACATTCACACCATTGATTAAAGCTGTAAACACACCCTAGTTATGTTATAATCTCGTTATTTCGGTCCGGTAGTGACAGAAGGAGAAAAAAAAGCTGGAATCTTTACCTCATTAGCAGCCCCAATTCGTGTTGTGTTTTGCAGATCTAGATTGTTTTCATGTTTTCTCGATTGATTATTATTGCAAAACCCCTATATGATTTCATGTGTTTTTGGGAAACGGTGAAGAAGATGAAGATGTGCAGAGAGTATATGTTATTTTCGGTTGTAAAAGATTCTTTTGAGATGTTTATAGTGAATCAATCCAAAAAAAAGAATCAAGTATTTAGTTTGCTTTCCAGGAAAAAAAGAGTATTTAGTCACTGAATCTAATTTGGGTTTGTTTTAGACTTTTAGTAATTTTCTTTTACGTTGGAATCTGAAGATAAGAATTTGGGGATTGGGATTGAGATTAAAGCTATTTTTATTAGGGCATGTAGTATATCTATGTGAAAGTTACGTTAGCACTGACTTGATATCCTTTGTTGGTTTTAATAGAATGGGTACGGTACTCTAATTATGTATGTGGTGTGGTGTTATTTTTTATTAGTTTATAATAAATAAAAAAAGTCATGTGGAAAACTTTGATTGGAGAGCTCCACCACCATCCTCATCTTAACGGGCGTGGAACTCTCCATGCATAAAGATGGCGTCGATGAATCACGAAGGAGAGGGATGGGTTTGGCGGCGTGATGGTGTTGCCGCATAGGTGATGCCGCCGTGAAGAGGTATGCATACCGCATACCCTTAAGGTTAAGGATTCGAGTTCTGGCAACAACGGATTTGGTGTAATTTAATTATGCTAAAATTAGTATCCTAGGTGTGTCAGTCTCATTGAATCCCTATGCGATGCCAGTGGGTTAAATAAGTAGATCTGAACACGTCTCATATCAGGGGGCGGAACTAGAAAAGTTTTTGAGGGAGTCCACAATTTTTTTTACGGAGTCACTAGTTTTAGATGTTTCACTTTCATATAAAAGGTACATAAAGAAATTTGGTCTATTACTTACTAAATAGTTTTTAATGCAGACGCACGTTGCGACATGATTGCAGGTAAAGAAAAAAATAACTGATTAAAAAAATCTCTACATGATTTGATAAAAAAAAATCTATACCGTAACATTGACAACGATAAAATAGTAAAAAAATAATAGTGAATGGCTAGAAATGAAGATAGGAGAAAAAATAACGTGTGAAGAAAAATAATATGACAAAATGTTTGTCTATTAAAAAAAATCTATAGTTTTATATATTGTAATATTTCATTATAAAAGGGGTCTAGAATTAATGTATTTAAAAAGAATTGGTCTATAATAAAAATAAATAAAAAAGAGGTGGAAAATGAATTACCATCATTTCTCTCCTTATTTATAGCACTAAAATTAATAAAGAAAGCTGGAAAAAAAATGTTAAGGACAAGATTTGAACTTGCACCCCTTAAAAATAAAAAAACCGTTCACATAATTTTTCACTTTGCGTACGAGGTTGAGGGGGTCCACGGGAACCCCCTGGGCCTAATAAGGGTCCGCCCCTATCTCATATACTTACTAAAGGGTTATTATTTGCATGTCAGAAGTCATGGATTTTTTATTAAAATAACCACGTCGCAATATAAGTGGACCTGAACACGTCTTATATACTTACTAAAGGGTTATTATTTACGTGTCACAGGTCATGGATTTTTCATTAAAAGAACCATGCCGCAAGAGTATGTTCAGAGTCTAAAAGAAAATTATGTTATAAACTATGTTTTTATGAAAATAAACGTTAAGAAACACATAAGGTTGTTTAAAAATAAAAATACACGATCATGATCTATTTTATAAATGTTGTTTTAAAATGTTCTAAAACAAAAATAATAATTTTTTAAAATATTAAAAAAGAAAAAAATGTTACAAACAAAATGAATAATTTAAATATAAACATTCCTAACTAAACAAAGTTAAAAAATTCACTACGGTAACTACAATAGCAAGCTACGTGTCACTCTCTTGGTAGGGGCAGACCTATATTAGGTCCAGGGGTCCCCGTGGACCCCCTCAATCTCGTACACAAAGTAGAAATTATGTGAACGGTCTTTTATAGAAAAAAAATTGTGAAGAAGAGTTAATAAATACTTAGTTTGTGAAAATGAAACAAAGTAACCAAGTAGCCTAGTGGTAAGATCCCTTTCTTGATTTTGAAGGGGTGCAAGTTCAAATCTTATGCTTAACATTTTTTTTAAATTTTCCCAGCTTTCTTTATTAATTTCACACGTTAGTTTTTCTTTTCTCTTCATATTTAACCATTTACTATTATTCTTTTATTATTATATCGTTCTCAATGTTACGGTATAGAAATTTTTTTATCAAATCATGTAGAGTTTTTTTTAATCAGTTATTTTTCTTTACTCGCAATGTCGTGTTGCAGCGCGCACCTGCATTAAAAACTATTTAGTAAGTAATAGACCAAATTTCTTTATCTACGTTTATATGAAACTGAAACATCTAAAACTAGTAACTCCGTAAAAAAAAATTGTGGACTCCCTCAAAAACTTTTCTAGTTCCGCTCCTGTCTCTTGGGTAGTTCACATGATACTTTTTTCGTTTCTTTTCGGTGTGTAGTTTTTGGTTTGGTATTTCGTGTATAGTGTTTTATTTGTTTTTAGTTTGGTGACACTATTACTTTTTTGTGTATAATTTTTTTGGTTTGCAAATCTATTTTTTGTGTACTTGTGTTATTGTGTTGTGTTAGCCCAGCGGTAACACGTGCGAGACGTGTCACATCCCATCAAGGACGAAATATGTTGGGGTACAATGATTGTCCAGATATTCATGACAACTAAATAAAGTTACAATATACTTAAACATGCATTTTTATTCATTTATTTAAGAATATTTTACAAACATAATTAAACATAACAGAACAATATAAAAAGTGATTTAAAGTATGTCCAACAAATCCTAACGTGATCATATAATAGCTCAAGCACGGTTCCCTGCAACATGTATAAGATAAAGTGTCAGTTACAAATTAGTTAGTGAGTGTAAACATATATGTTTAGTATATAGCATTAGTGTAAAGTATGTGATCCATGTGTTAAGTGAACATTCAGAAAGTATGATAAACGAGTAATGAAATAGAGCAAATAAGAGCATATCAAACCCTTGACAATTAGGTTTCCAACCACCCATTGAAAATACGTTTCAATTTACCTGGTGGGTTGTCAGGCCAATAGATCTATTATTGTTACTCCGGCTCGGTGTGTTAATGAGTACGCGTAGAGTATGGGTATGAGCACAACAACAACAATAATCCAAAGAAGTTTAACATACTAGAACACACATAACAAGCATAGAGTTCGCATATTGTTTTGGAGAAATGTATATATAATTTGAGTTTGAGATAGAGTACATCTTACACCCCCAAAATAATAAAGGAGAAGAGGCTATGAATACTCACATGACTAGTAGATCGGTGAGTGAGAGATAACACCACGAGTGAAAGATAATAACCTTGAGATTATCCTAATGAAACAAATATGCTAAATGAATATGAGAAATCAGAATGACACGGGTTCTAAGTATATGAGGAAACTTAGGGAGAGTTATATTCTAATGAGTCAAAATTACCGTTTACCCTTTATAGGTAAAATAGTGGTTAATGATAATATAAAGACGTGTTTTCCTATAAGCAAACGCTCACTCTAGGATCACCCAGGTAAGTGCGCTAGGTCCCAACGAGGATTTATGCGACACCCTTACTGTCATACCTTGTAAGATCTGTGTCGGGCGTGAGTGTGATGGATCACAGTCAAGGTTACATAGAACAACCTCTGGATGGTTAAACAACTAGAGACGTTTTGAAAGTTAAAGTTTAAATGGAGATTCAAATCATATAGCAACGGAATTTAAAGTGATAGTTAATTTGTTTTAATTGTTTACAAAACATTTGATCAAAAGATTTCAAAACATGCATGACACTGTCAGGTGTTATGCTATGAAATCTCCAAAAAACTTGTATGACCATGACTCTAGATAAAGATAATGCTTGTCCTAATGTTAAGTAGAAGATCCGACCATGCATGCAGAAATCAAGTACATGAGAATTCATAGACTAAAACGAGTCAACATAAAGTTGGTGAATTCACAAGTTTAGATATCATGCAAGTAAAATATTGATAACAAGGTTTGTTCAAATCATACTAGTGTTCAACAATTGTTTAGATACTATATTATTAATTACCATGAACCTTGAATCCCAAAAATAATTGATTACCCACTCATGGTATTATGTCCAACAATACCGCATGGACAATATAACTGTATGTACTCTCTTAACTATGGAATGAGAGTCAGGAATGGAGCGACCAATCAGGACAGGGGCGTTAACACCATAGATCTATTCGTGAGCCATCGTTTCTTGTTATAATTAATCGGATTCAACTAATAGAGGGGTTTCATCATAACATGAACAAACATGATACAATAAGATTTGGACGGGAAAAGCTCATGTAATAAGTAAGGTAACAGCTAATCTATATGTCAGGAATGATGATGGATATAAGAATTTTCCCCAAAGTATTAACCTATATAGAATTGTAAACTACAATGAACAGTACATGACTTATTTACCACCTCCCAAACGTGAGTTACAATCTGCCTAAGCATGAAAAGTAACTTGAACAGTACCAAGGGTGATTATGTCTTTTTACATGTTATATTTGTAGGTTTTCATTCTTTACCTGCCCCACATACTCTCTGTCTTTCATTTTCTTTTACGCCTCCTCACACCAGATTTCTCTCATTTACCTATTACCTTTTAGGGTTTCATGAAGTTTTCATCTCTTTTCCCTCTTACTACTGGTGGCGATTCTGAGCTCTGCTTACGACCTCTTCACCTGGGATCTCAACGGTTCTCCGATTATGGCCACTTTGGCTGAGATTCGGTTGCTTACATGTACCACCGGTTTTTGTTGTTTCCTATATACTGTTCTGGTGATTATTTCTTCCCCTTTAGGGTTTTCAGAAATTTCCGCGTCTTTTTTCTGATGGTGATTTGAGCTCCTGTGATGGCCATGTGGGCTGAGATCAGCCCGCATTTGTGTTGTTGCCTCGATTTAGCTTAATGGTTATGGCTGTGATGTTAAACTGGGTCGGTGTGTTTCGAGCAATTGTATGATTATTTGCCTCTTGACGGGGAATTTGTTTGGAGCCATGGTGGGTTTTCATTTTTTTGCTAATGTTTGAACGGTTGATTACACCTATTCCTCCGTAAGACACTAAACTGAGCTCAATTTTAACATGTGAGTTGAAGCTTTTTTACTTATAACTTGGCTATTAATGTTTTTTTTCTTCTTATTTCTGGTATCTTTGCAGATAGGCAGCATGATTAAAGAGCATATGTAGGTAAGATTATTATTCTTTTAGCAATTTGCATATAATGAAAGTTGATGCTGTCTACTTCAGGTTGTAAGGTATGTTTGTTTTTATAGCTTAATTACTTTGTGAAAGTTATATTACAGGTTCTTGGTGTTGCGTTATCTTTGTTTGGCATCCTTGATCCCAGGTTGTACGTTCGTTTGTTCTTGCAATTGCATTTTATCTGCTGTAAGCATCGCAAAACTGTTGTCGTTCTTCAACCTCTGACCTATTATATGTTCTTCTGATACAGATTGGGGGTTTGACAGTTTCTAGGTCACCACATATCCATTTTAATTGGTAAATGATCACCTACGAATTTAGTCAGTTGGTTGCTATCCGTAAATTGTTGCTGTGAGTTCGCTACAATAGCTAGCAAATTCGTTCATAGGTTCTTGCTAGGTATTAGATTGTGTGTAATTTCTTTGATTTCACATAACAACCAAAATGTTACTGCAGGTTGCAAATGAACCTCCACTCTAGACATAGTTATAGCCAGGTAATCTAAGTTATTGTTATGGTAATTTTTTTTTCAGTTTCTTCTTTGTCGTGTGCTTAATTGTTGGTTTCTAAGTTCTCTTAATAAATGGGAATTCTAACCCATTTATTTAGTTATAACTTATGATTTATGACTGATTGTATGGACCCCTTATTCATTGAAATAATTACTATACGGAAGCATACCATAAAAAGTGCTTACATATTAATTTCTTGATTAAGTGGCCGAAACTAGAAACTGAGGTGTTAAGAATTTACTATCTTTCATATCTATCTATATATATACATATTAAACATGAGTTTTTAAAGTACAGGTACAGGTGACACATATTAAGGTATGCCACCTATGATTCCTCTTTTTATAAAATTAAGCCACATAGGATTTTGCCACTTGTCAACTTCTCAGCTTTGTGAATTGAAAAACGTTGAGGAAACAAGGTAAAACTCACGCGGATCCTTTGACCCGATTAATGTATCCGGTGTTTTATAAACCCGTGGTATAAAGTGATTCAAGCCTCATCGACGATCCATTCTTCCATTTTCTTACATTGTAAACCCTAATTTCAAAAACGACGGTCCCTTCTTCTTCCTAAATCGCCGCCGCTGCCCTGAGTTTTTTGGTGTAGAGGTCGCCGCTAGCCTCGTGTACATCGCTTTCTAGCCGGAATCACTGTCCCGAAGGTGAAGTTTCGTTCATTTTTGTCTTTTCAAACTCTTTATGTCCTGATTTTAAAAGATTGCTTGATTCTTATGTATTATTCCCCTCAAAGTTTAGTTGGTATGTGATGTTTGAACATGCCATTACTGCAGGATATTTGATTGGTTAGTGATATTTCAAAGTTCAATCGTTTTCTCCGCCTCTTATCCGATCATTTACTAGGTATTCATCATCTTTTTCATATTTTTGATTTTGATGCAGCTTTTTCCAATTGATATGTGAAGAAGAAAAGAAAGAAGATAGGCGCTTCCTTTTCATTATTTGATGTATTATTTGATCTCAGATTAGTTCATCATTTAACCTTGACAAGTATATTAAATACAAATGAGGATGATAAGGGTAAAACAAATTTGTTTGATCTCATGGTTAGCGAAGTCAAGGATACTTTGTCACGTTGGTTTATGGCTCGAAAAAGAGGAACATGGTTCTTATTTTAGGTGCGGGATGGGTTTGTCAACCTGCTGTTGAATTCTTGTCATCCAACTTTGACACGTAGTTCACATCCTCTGTGGCTTTTGTGATTGAAATATGACATTGCTAATCAGATGTTTACCTAAATCCGTCTATGGACAAGCAACCTAGATAGTTGCATAGTTAAGATCTTTTACTTAACTATAAACTGCTGATGTACTTGCTGTATAAATCAGTCCTGTATATCTAAAATATACATGATTTCTTATTTTTCAGCCATAATCACTAAACCTTTATGTATTCCTTAGCCGGGGTTTAGAGAATGTTAATCAATAATCATTGTAAGTTTGCAAATAATATGATACCATAATGACCCACGTTTGCTTTTTTGTTTATTGATTTTTCTTTATTTGTTCAAATCTATGATTGTATATGCTGTCGTTGCTGGCATATTCTAGAATGCTGGATCTAGAAATTTTGGGTTTGTGAGGTAGCAACAGTATACCAACTAATTTAATAGAGTAGGAAGATACCTCTTCTCGAACCATGATGGAGAAGATGATGGTTTGCATCACCGGCTCGCCGTCGTTGCCCATCAGGTTCTATATGATTTTTATTAAATTTGCTTATTTTGTGTTTAATCTCATGTAGTTCTACATTTTATTAATAATTGCTTGATCATGTGGATATTGAGGAGTACAAAATAATTCATTCTAGAAACGGAGCTTCAATAAAGCAGATGATGCGCTTAAGCTTCATCACTGTTTCAAATAAAGCAGATGATGCGCTTAAGCTTCATCACTATAATGAAACAGAGAGAGGTGCTATCCACCTTTTGATTACAATATGCCACTACATCAGGATGCGTATCTAATGTTTGTTCATGAACAAATAGGTTTTAGGTTTTACTCTGATTGTTGGAATTGATGGTTTGCTTTTTGGTTATTTTTTTTTGGAAATTCTTGGTCATATATATCATATATGCATTTTACATTTATACATTTGATTGGTATGTAAATTTGCTGCTTTGTGAATGAATTTTGCCTTTCTAAAAAAATGTAAATGTCTTGATGCGAACCAATATACCAGTTTCGTTTAAATGGTCATGTGATGCTAATTATTCACAGTTTAATTAAACTTCCTACATATTGCTTTGCTTCCTTTGCATCATGATCTACGGGCTAGATTTCAATGAAATTGTTGCAGGTATGTTTTTCATTTTGAGTTATCTAAGTATCTAACTGATTTAATGAGTTCCACATTGTTTTATTTTAGGATTTTCCCTTTATGTTGAAGTAATTTTGTTTTTGACTATTTTAATCTTTTAGGAATAGGAATGTTCATGTAAGATTTGATTAATCATAAAAAGAATACCAATTCATACTTCGTGTGAGCATTCTTATTCCTAAAATTTATTAATAAAATTTTGATTCTCTAATAAAAGCAAATTGCATTAGAATGTAACAAACTCTGATCATTTTTTTTTTTGCTGTGGAAGACTTATATTATATAATATATAATATATTTGAAAAGTGAGGTTATTTGAAATTTGTCATCAGATAATGTGCTTATTAATGTGCTTGCTTCGTAGTTTGCTCGATTGAAGATATATTCTCTTTTGAAACTGCAAAATGTATATATATATATATATATATATATATATATATATATATATATATAAATGTGATTAGTGTGTTTTTAAGTTTAATGCAATTGCCTAGGCGCCGATTAATCGCTAGGCGGCCGGAGAAGGAGTAATTTTAGGCTAGGCGGCTTAAAAATCGGTCCTCCAACTAGGCGGTCAAAGGCGGTCAAAATCGGGGCTAGGCGGTGTCGGATTCTGCCGAAGTTGCGTATTCCGGCGGAGATTTAGGCCGCCGGAGATGCTAGGTCTGCCGGAAATTAGAAATTAGAAGAAGAAGTGGTCAGATTCTGCCGGAGTTGCGTATTCCAGCGGCGATTTAGGCCGCCGGTGATGCTAGGTCTGCCGGAAATTAGAAATTAGATGAAGAAGAAGTGCAGGGGGAGGGAGGCGCAAGCTTAGGTTTTAGTTAGGTTTTAGGGTTTTTAAGTTTATATGTTTTTAAAATAACTCCTCTAGCTTTTATTAATTTACATTTTCTTCCTAATCTATTAAACTTTTACACTAAAATTATAAAATTAATTTAAGTATTTTAACATTTTACCCCCTCTATCTTCACTAGTTTACATTTGGTCCTTAAACTTATAAATTTATACATAAAAAGTATAAAAATAACATAATATGTATATATATTTAAATTTTATTTATATAAAATTACAAATCGATTAATCCCGACTAATCCCGATTAATCCCGATTAAATGCCAGGCCCTCCCGGACCGCCTAGCTACCGCCTAGCGCTTTCTACAACATTGGTTTAATGGCAGCATTTGAGACAGAGAGCTGCAGGCATGGCAAAGCAAATAAAGCTCTTAGAAGTTGCGAAAAGGTGCAAACTTCCTAATTATTTTAACACACTATTTTCACCCAATGGTGGTTTTTTCATATGCAGGGTTAAGGTACATAAATGCTTCTTTATTTACTTTCTACCTATTTTAATCGTTTAGTATGTTCCTTTTTTTTCTTTCTATATAGTGGACTAAGGGCTTATTTGGGATTGCTTTTTAAATCTGCTTATTGACTTATTAGCTTTTTGAAAAGCCAATAAGCAGTTTTTAGTGTTTGGCAACTCAATAAGCACTTTTGCTTTTGGCTTTTCAAAAAGCTAATAAGTCAGTTTTTAATAAGCCAAGTTTTTCTGGCTTTTCAAAACTGCTTATAGCTTTTTGAGTGGTGAATTACCATACTACCCTTATTTTAACTTATATTCACCTAACCTTATACCCACTCAACCCCTTTTTAGTCATTTTACATATAAAAGCACTTATCCACTTAAATAAGCAAATCCAAACACTTTTTTAAAAACTACTTTTTAAAAAGTCATAAGCCAATAAACATTTTTAACAAAAAGCACTTATCCACTTAAATAAGCAATCCCAAACAAGCCCTAAATATACATAATTTATGTGGATGAAATTCTTATTGATTTAAGGATGTGTCTAACTTAAACCCAACGGGTCATGCATCAATATTCAGAGGATCTTTCACTCGGAAACAAAAATACGGTTCAAATAAAGTTCCATATAATCGGCGGGACCCACTTATTTCTATAAGTGATGATGAAGTTTGGATTATATCAAAATCTTCATCATAATGGTATAAAATTAAGTTCGAAGTTCCTGTTTGCTGAATATATTTCATTTAATTTGTTTTTAGTAGTTGTTTCGATGCTCTATATAACTTATAAGTTTTGTAAAAGGAGCTTTCATCTTATAATCGTCATGGTTGGTTGTGGCATATGGGTTCTATTGATTGTATAACATAGTTTAATACTTTAATCATTCAGATTTATAATTAGTTTCAGACGTTCATTGGCTTTATTTCTTTTTATGTGGCACGAAGTACTCATGGCCTTGAAGGAACATTGTTGGTATGATTATGTTTAGATTGTAATTTAAACTATGCATGCTCGATATTATCATTTATTATTAATATTATTTTTTTTTCTATTAAATTAATAATAGGGTACATGTATGAAGTCAATCTGTTAAGATTGTCCCTAATCATGGCTATTTGATAGTCACTAATATTTTGTTATGAGAGGTAGTGCTAATAAAATGGTGAGGATTCGGGATGTGACACTTTCATTCACTCTAATTTGTTTCTTTTACTTAGGTTTGATTCTACCTCTTTCTTTTAAGATCGAATCTTACATCCAATTCGATTATTTTATTGTATTGTGACTTTTTTGCTATTCATGCATGATTGATATGTCATTCTTTTTATTCGTATAATTCTTTTCATATCACAGCCTCGGGTATATACCCGGGTCACTGACTAGTTTATGGATTATCATATATATATTTGTGATTCCACTTGGGCCAAAACTAGAAACCGAGGTGTTAGACTTTGAAAGGTCAAACATGGTTTCAATTGCTGGTAAAATTAGTCTCAGTTTCGTCACACACGGCAATTTAATCGCAGAGAATGTTTCAGCCTCTTCTCATTTACAAAAACGTTAACATGCATGCATATTAAATTGGAACATCCGTCGTTTGTGTTTTTCTAACGTGTCCGTATTTTCCCGGGTCGCGCGCTAACCTACCACTAGTTTAAAACATTTAAAAGGAAACATGTCGTGAGACTCACCCTAGCAGTGTGGTTCAAGTGATACAGTTCAGATACAGATAAGCAGTCCTATATAATTAATTATATGACATCTTAGAGTTATGAAATTGGTTGACATCTAAGTCACAAAATATTGGTTGGTCAAGTCTTGACATCATGATAGCCTTACATTTAAACGGTTTGCAAATATTATTTACAGTTAAGTAAATATGCCCGGATTTACACGCGGTTGGAAATAATAAAGTATATATATTTTATTTAAGAAAATATATAATTATTTCCAACGAGACTTGCGACCCGCGCGTTGCGGCGGGCGAGACGTTAGTCTGACTATTTATGTTGAAAGAATAACGATAGTAAACAGGCATGCGCGTTGCTGCGGGTCGGAAGCTTGCTCCGAATGTTTATGTTTAGTTTTATAACGTATAAAATGAGTAAATGCGGGCCGGAAGCTTGTTCCGAATGTTTATGTTTAGTTTTATAACGTATAAAATGAATAAATGCGGGCCGGAAGCTTGCTCCGTATGTTTATGTTTAGTTGTTTAGTTTTATAACGTACAAAAGGAATAAAAGTAAAAAAGGGTGTGTTTAAAGAAAGCTACAAAATAGATACAAAAATATCGAAATAGTATGCATCGCGTAACATGTTCAAAGCTGGAGCCAAAACCAAACGCATATGCCAGTCCTTTATGTAAGAAGTGGGTATTTGTTGACACATCATATTGTAGGCTGAAGCCAAAAACTAACTTATTTTCACTATAAGAAGTGGGTATTTGTTGAAGCCAAAATCAAACTATTTTGCTGAAGGAAACAAATTATTTATATTTGGCTAAAACAAAAAAGATAAACCATGCATCTTAAAAAGAACAAAAACACAGTAGAAACTATGCTTCATTAATTCAACCAACTTAATAGCAAGATATAGCTCTTTTCTTTTTCTTTCAAATTTCATTAAAACCCACATGGCGTAAGTTTCAGAATTGTAAACACATCATTTAAATTAGAGATTATGAATCACAATAAAAAACAAAGATGTTCTTGTAAATTTCAAGAAAACCCAAATTAGAAAAAGCTTAAAAACTATAAACACATTTTTGAAAGAACACAAAACAATAGGAATTTTTTTTATTTATTCAACAAACTTAAACTCCATCAAACCCACATGTTTCAAACCTCAAAACCCAATAAACTCATCAATCAAACAATATCAAGAAATGAGTGGGTTTCAAAAACAATCGACGATTAATAGGAACGATGAGGTGAAATTAAGTCAAAGGAAGATATAATAGTTAAAAAATATCCATCTTACGTGAAACCAAATCGTTCAAAATTAATAGTGCCAAGGGCTCAGACCATTGATCATCATAGCCCACACATCTACAAAAAAACTCTTTAAAGCTTCTATTGGGTTTCAATTCCTTGTAACATCTTTATGATTATGACTACAAAGAATCAAGAAAAGAAAACAGTATGTTCTTAACCATCTTACTATGTGGATATTAAATTCCAAGATGAAGTCACTCTTTCCAAAATAGTGATGGCTCAGACCATGGATCATCATAGCCCAAACACTACTAAAACTCTGCCAGAAAACTATCATAATGCAAGGCTCATATCAAAGATCATCACAGCCACAAACGATCCATATAAATAAGGCTCAGATTAAAATTCATCATTACCCAGGTAAGCTTATCAAAACAACCAATTTGTAGAAAAATCATACATAGGAATAACAGCCAACAGGAGGCAATTTTTAAGCACCAATTAGTTCAGAAACAGAAGAATGAAAGGCTTAGATCCTATGGGTCGTAATAACCGTAAATCGTAAGCACCCATCTGAAAGAAATTCCATCATCAGTGCCATCAACAACGAAGCCCTAACCTTGTCATAATTCTCCTTTTCGCATCAACGGTTCTTACAAACGTGAACTGTCATGAATATACCTGCAACATGAAGAAGATACCACGCCGGCGGCACCAAGAAGATACCAGGCCGGCGTGAACTAAGTAGATAGGAAGCCAGAGACTACCAAAGACAACATCATTAAGTACGCCAAAATCCCCAAATCAGAGAGAAATCAATCGTTAACAGTCAAGAATCTTTTGGAGAGGTACGACGCAGGTAGATCTAGCCGGAAAATAATGACCTAAGTCGTAGACGAAGCGGAGCAACCATGCAAGAGATGGCCGCAACATCGCTCGTGGATCCAAATCCGGCCAGAAATAACTACGACCACGTCTCTACATCTGGATTGTCTCACGCCAACCCTATCTCTTGCCGGCGAAGTGAAGTTAAAATGGTGAGGTTAGAGACAGAAGGGGCGGAGAAGATGAGAGGAAGATAACAAATCATTGTATAAAAAGAAGAGAAATTGGTATCTCTAGAGAAGATATGACACTCAACTGAGTGAAGCTGGTGCCAC